>CM076575.1:1000238860-1000422466 GCA_034641835.2 Pinus albicaulis | reverse complement strand
ATACTTATGCATTGAAGAACATGTTATTAAAGGAGTTTTAGGTTGAGGATCAAGTTTACTTATATATCAAAACCAAGAAGAGCTGCTTGTAGATTGGATCATGTGATAAGTTGGTGCCAAGGTTATGTGGACCATTCAAGATCATTGAGAGTATTAGAGTGATGGCCTATTGACTTGAACTTCCTTCCATATTGAATATACATGATGTTTTTCATATATCGTTGCTTAATAAACATGTTAAAGATGTCAATCATGTTTTTGAATGGTCTGTATTGCAGGTTGAACCAGAACAAGAGTTCCAGCTGGAACTGCAGTGAATTTTGCAAAAAAAATTTCTTATGCTCCAGAATTAGGCAATCAAGAAATTTAAACTGCAACGGAAGCACTTTGGCCCCGATGAAGCTACATGGGAGATTGAAGATCAGATGCAGGCCATGTATCCTTGTTTTTCAGTTGAGGCAAAGCAATTTTGGTGTGATGTTGGATTTTGTTTAGAATATGTTTGGCGATGTGTTCTTATATGTTTTGATGTGATGATTGGATTTATTTACATATGTATATGTATTTAAATACCTCCATGAGCTATGTTATAAAGCTCCAGTAAGTGGTATGGTGTCATTTCATTATAGTTGTTGTGTTGTTATGATGTCATGTTGGTTTTCTTTTCAGCAGTGTGATCGTTATAAATACTGCATCAAGATTTGTTATAAATATCCATGGGAAGTATGTTTGCTTATCATAGGTGTTGTTGAGGTATATGTACGATTAAACACCGAGGACAATGTTCCCCAAGGGGGAGGGTTCTGTAATAGCACTTGTGAAAATTCCTTGTAATAAAGTTAAAATAATAACCACAGTTGATGGGACACGTATTCCAAGTTTAATGTTGGGAAAAGCACCCTATTGTGAGTGTTCACATGGTTTATTATGGCTAAGTAAATTGTAAAAGGCTATGGCTAATGCATTAAATAGGAAAAATTTATTTTTAGCACATTTAATTATGAAAATAGTGGAAATTTGGAGAAAAGGGAGGTAAAAGGTCACAGGTTGCATGTGAGGAGGAAAATGAAGAAAATAATGACCTCCTCTATAAAAATGCTTCTAAGGATTAGTTTGTACCTTTTGCTAGTGAATTTTTGGAGATATCTCACTATTATCTCTCTCTCTCATACTCTTGGATACTTAGAGTTTTCTTGGAGCACTCTTGAAGAGTGTGGATACTTTTCGTTTTGGAGCAAGAAGGAAAATGAAGAGCAGGAAAGCACAAGTGGACATCAGGATTAACATATACAATAGGTTCTGAGTGCAAGTACCGAGTTGCATGTATTTTTTCTTCACTATTTTCGGCATGCATGGAGTATGCATTTGGATTTGTCTAGCCTTGCAATTTCCTCGACAATGATGGTATTTTGGGTTTATTTCCATTTATTGTTTTATGGTTGGATCTCATGATTCCATTAGATTTTGGGATGAGTTATTAGTTCCTGGAGTCTTGGTTCAAAAAATTCTTTGGAGCCCAACGAATAGTTTTTGGGTTGAATTACTAGTCCTAGATCCTTGGTTGGAGAAACACTCTTGAGCCCTAGGTGGGTTGAGTTACTAGTCCTAGAGCCTTGGTTGGAAAAACACTCTATAGCCCAAGAACTATTGGGGTTGAGTTACTAGTCCTGGAGACTTGGCTGGAATGAATACTCTGAAGCCAAGAAGCAACTTTGGTGGAGACCAATCTGTGATGGTTAGTGATGTCTGACCATGAGGTGGAATCAATGGTTTGGGGTTGAGATGATTTGGTCTATGGAGCCCTATTTTGGTGTTTATTTATATGTTTGATAAAGTCCCACATTCATGCTTAGAATATGGCATAAGGCTGATTGCTTGAAGTGAGACTTGGCTCAACCTATCTATGGTTAGGTGGAACATGGAAGTCCCATCTCTGGTTGGTTTATAAATTCAGTAATGAAGAGTTCATTCGTCTAGTATTCGGTATGAAAATGTATTGGTTTATGTATGGATTTTTTTGTTGTTGTATCCATTATATTTATTTTGTTATTATCTTGGTTATAAGCATGTATTCGATCAATGATGATGTATGGATCTATCTATGTTTTTACCTGTAAATGAATACAAAATGTATATAAGGTAAAATAGACTCTATTGTAGCTTATGATGCATGGGAGAAATGCTTAGTTATTCTCAGATAAGTAAGAGACCCCCATGTTTAAATCGATTGTTATAGTCATAGATGCAATGCCTGTGTTTGGAAAAATTCATTTCATGGCCGGGAGGGGTCTAGATGAGTTCTTATTGAAAATCAAATCATTAATAAAATACAAAAAACACACATAATAAACCAGACACCAAATAATGGCGGAAAAGGCTTCAGCCTCATGGCTTCCTCACATATTTTTCTCATTATTAAAAAAATGTAGTGTCACAATTAAATAGATGAGGAGAAAGTGTCTCAAGATAGTGCGTGCTATCTTGGACACATTGGTTGAGATAATTAGAGGAACAACCCAATCTAAAGAGTTAGGCATAAATTCCTAACTTTAATATTTATTTTATTTTTGGATTTATTATTTTTTTATGAGAGAGGATAACATTCCCCCCTTCAATGATAAATCCAAAATAATAATGAGGAACCATCTTCCAAGTTCTCATGTTGATCCTCAAAAACATTGCTTGAAAAACCGCAAAAGCTGGATGCTGAAAAACTGCAATCTGAAGATACCATGAGTCAGCTGCATGTCTGATTCATATCTGAATTTCGCTTGACAACTCCATCACGTGCCAAGTTGCAAAAGGATCCATCTGTCCTTTGCGTGAAATCAACACCCTTTTTCCACTGACAAATTTTCTTGAACGCCCACTGGTTGATGATGTCAAAAACAACTCACTGTTTCTTTTGTTGTGTTGAAAATTGCTCACTGCTACTTTGCTGTTGACTACCCACTGGAAAATTTTTTTATGCCCATTGGCTGTTTTGGATGCCCACTGGCTATAGAAGCTGCCCACTGGCTGTTTTTGCTAGTTTTTTTGAAAATTTTAGTCTAACAACCACCAATTTCATTGGCATTTTCCCCCCTTTGTTAGGGCCGGAAGCAGAGACACGTCTCTGGAAAATATTCCTAAACTCCCCCCCTTCAGGTGTAGGAGTTTTACACTAGTGTACTCCCCCATTCAACTGCATGATAGTACCATATTATTTTCACTGTCAGCTACACTATGTGTGATTGTATTCGGTTGTAGAACTGAGGCAATATTTTGAATGTGGATGACCATTCCCAAGGAATGATCCATTCATAATGTATCTTCAATCTGGCTGATTCTTGGTGGTTGCGACATTGCTCTAAGGAATGATTGGGCTTGCCACAATGGCGACAAGGATGGAGATAAAAACACTGATATTCCATATGACTAGTTCTTTGACAATGAGGACATTTCTATTTGACTGCAACTGTAGGTTGCGTGAATTTTTGTTTGCCTGCAACTTTCTCAGAATTTGCTGAGATGATTTGTGCAAGAAATTCTGCACTAAAAAAATTAATTGGCTTGGAATAATATGGGATATGCAATTTGGTGTCATCATAGACATATCCTAAGCCTCCTTGATTCTTTTTATTTTGAATTTCTTCCCATGGCTTGATGATTGGCTTGGAAGAAAGTTTAATTGGAACAACTTCAACACTAGAAGTTGTTTGGATGGATGACTTAGAATCATATTTAGCTATATTTTTCAAAGACTCTAAAGCATCACTCTTCTCTTGCAACTCATTTCTTTGTAGGTGTGACTCTAGTTGAAGAAACTCAATGGTTTCATTTGTTTGTTGTAGATTCCATGAAATATCAGCAAGAGTTTCTTTGCTGATTTGCACCATGTATTCATCACTTGAGATGATCAAATTGTGAAGAAATTATATTAGCTGGATGTGTTGTGCCATCTGAAATTGCTCTCGTGAATTCAAGCTTGATTTTCGTAGATGTCATGCTTTGAACTGGTTCACTTAATTTTGTTACTTGAATGACAGGCTCGCTTGCTATGTGGCTTGAATGGCACACTCACTTGATTTTTTCTTCTTGCACTTGCTTGCAACACTTGTTAGAGTTGTAGAAATTTCTTTCTTGAACTCTTGAATTCACGCTTGCTTGATGATGATCACTTTTCTTGAATGCTCAGTTGACTTGCTAGATTACTTCACGCTCACTTGAATGAATACTCAGGCTTGCTTGATGTAGATTTCAATTTTCTTGATTGGTGTTAGAGTTGAAATTGCTTGGTTTATTTGATGGTTGTGGAAATGAACTTCACGTTGGCTCACTTGATTCTTTGATCGTTGTACTGACTTGATGGAAATTTCTTGAATGAATACTCACGCTCGCTTGCAGGAGATGTGAACTTTTCTTTAGAGTTAAAACTCGTGCATTCACTTGATTCTTCTTAAATAAAGGGTGTCGAACACTACTGAAAATGCACCCAAAAATGATTAATGATTTTAATGACTCACTACAATGAATTCAATTTGACTTAATTTGACTCAATTCAAAACTTGGGTGTCGGTTTCAATCGAGAATCCACCCTTACAATTCAATGCAATTTGAGTTTTATTACAAGTTCAATAATGTTGATGTAGACTATACTCTGAAACGTTGAAGTTTGTAGATTCATTAACGTGATTGTAGTGATGTATACTTTGCTTTGAAATGATGGATTTTGCAGGTACATGAAATTGATTGTATTAACTGAATTTGCTTGTTGAGGTAGAATGTTGATGTTGACAACTTTTATTATTTGTTGTAGTGACGCAAATGCATGTGTTGAGCTTAATTATCCTTCCTTGTAGCTACTTTTTTACATGTGTTTTTCTTGCTAGCATTGAAATTTATGTGTGTTTTAAACGAGATCATTTATGTGTCAAAACCAGACAAAAATCATAAGAAACAGTATGAAGCCATAAAAACACTCGCCATCTCAAACATACACATGGTGTACCTAAGATCCCCTTATTCAATTTCGCGCAGACCTAGGACACAACAACCATGAAAAATATATGCTTTATTAAAATTTGGAGTACATAATCAATCTTCACAACATCTTCATGTAAACAAATTTCCAAAACTGCTTGGAAGAAAAATGTCTTCAAAAACCATGTACACTTATCACTCCAAATATAAAAAAATAAAATGTCACCTTATTTCTCCAAGTTACAAAAATTTTAATGCACCTTATCACTCCAAAAAAGAAACACTTTATTTAAATTTATGCTCGCTTCAACTTACCTGCACTTTTTAAGAACAAAACTATCCTTTTTATCCAATGTCTGTTGGAATTCTTCAAGGTTCTGCTCCACACTTTGATTTCATTTAGAAACTATTACTAGTCTCTTTCATTCGTACTTTTTAAAATTGTGATCTTCGTTTGCTGAGATCTTCAACTTGAATTCTGCAATATTATCTTCAAACCAGAGTTAAAATAAAACATATCAAATCACCTTCAAGATCTCTGTGTTATCTTGTTCTATCTCTCACATGTACTTTCATGCACCATACAACTGCATATTTTAAATGGTACATCATTCACACTCCTTCACACAAATTCCACTCACGCAAATGTCAAAACCCACATATTATGCATAAAAACTGTCTCACATAAAAATGCATGTTCCTCTCTATATCACCCAGTATTAGCGAATTCTCATTTTTTATTCATTTATACCTCTACATTTGCAACATTTTTACTTTAATGTTGAAAAACATGTTGAAATATCATTTTCACAAAAAATAGTTGTCTATAAATTTGATTTTGGTTAAGAAAACCCAAAAATGTCAACATAGGATATTTTCACCCATACCTTTCCCATTTTTTGTGCCCTTCTAATTTGTTTGAGTGAATCCACTCTCAACTCATTGACTGGTCTCTTCATAAGCAAGATCTCCAAATGTACCTCCAACATTTATGTCCATGCGAATTGTAAATTTGTAATTTCAGTTTTACTGCTCCATAGTACGAACACCAGATCGAGAGGGATGCCTCTCAATTCTATCTACTCGTCCACAATGTTGCAAACTCCCACAATGATGTATATCTACAACATTTCTTTGCACAAAATTGTTCGCTTCTATTAAGGCCAGGCTTATATTATTACAACATGAAATTGATCAATTTTTCAAATTAACATTTGCAATTTAAAGCCACATCATGATTGGAAATTGAAAGTTTCACATTATGCAAGGAAAACCAACTCTTAACCTGCCACCATTGACAACAATTACCATTAAACATTTACACAAGCATCTTACAATGTTGCGTTATAATTTCACACTGGTATGATACAATGCGTTGGCACTGGTATGATACAACCAATGCAATGGGCTTCACACTATGGGCACTGACCCATGTCCGAATGAAGACACAGACCCTTTGTTAACTTGCCAAAAATGACAGCATTTCCATTCAATCATCATGTAAAAACTTGATAACTCGCATTACGGGTTTGGCAGTCGGTTTCACATAAATCTTAACATCCCTACAACGTATCTTTAAATCATAGCTACAACCCTTGACTTTCTATGTAGAGTGTCGAGCCACCGGTTAGTTAAATTTTCCCCACTAAATTTGGCTTCGTCAGGGTCATTACCTTAACCATTTCGGTGCTTCAACCATCATTGGTAGCATCCTTCAGCTTCAATACTCTTCTTCCTTTCAAAAAATATGCAACATCAATCTCTTAATATCACAAGCCACAGAGACAAATAAATCACAGTTGTGTTGTTATTTCACTATTTACACTTGCAGAAGAAATTTAACTATGAATATTGATATAAACAGTACTGAAATTTTGGACGTGAGAGGAAATCATTTAAACAACGTTTGCTTCATTGAACCATAGTACATACAAATCAACACAACCATAAAACAATGATGACTAAGCATCATTCGTATTTATGCTGCATCATACATTCGTTACCTCACTAAATAACGTAGAGAAGTTCACTAATGTCGCTGATCACATTAGTTGTTTAAAACAAGGCATTTTTCACCCATATGTAAAATGCAGTGTTATTAGTAGCATGACTTCATAGTTGAAATATCCTAACTGCCTTCAACTCAACCCACTCAACGTCGCAGATCTGTTTTAACACTGTGAATCTTGTTTAACGGTGTCAATCAACTCATCCTTACTTCAATGCTTCAATACAAGTCGACTTCCTCATGCATCTTTGCAGCTCCAATACCACATATTGGAAATTGAATCACTAATAAATTACAAAAAACACACATAATAAACTAGAAACCAAATAATGGCGGAAAAGGCTTCAGCCTCACGGCTTCCTCACATATTTTTCTCATTATTAAAAAAATGTAGTGTTACAATTAAATAGATGAGGAGACAGTGTCTCAAGATAGTGCGTGCTATCTTGGACACATTTGTTGAGATAATTTCTCAACCAAATACACACCAATATAGGAGCTACCTAAAATAACTCCTATCTTAGAGGAACAACCCAATCTAAAGAGTTAGGCATAAATTCCTAAATTTAATTTTTTATTTATTTATTTTATTTTTGGATTTATTATTGTTTTATGAGAGAGCCTAACAGTTATTGATGATGTGATTTCTTCCGTACTTTTGTTCTAATGTTACTTATCATCTCCTTTAGTTTTAGGAAGTTCTGTGCAATGACCTGGGCTCTCGGGTTGAAAAGGTGGCACAAATCCTGAATTTGTAGGCACATACCTAAATTTTAAAGGCCATGGCTGTGGCATTGCCTTGGCATACCCATATATATAGGCTTCTAGCCACTCCCTTGACCTTACATTCCCATGAATAAGGCTCAAATTTGTCAAAAAATAGTTCCCCCTCAGGATTTAGGGGTCTCAAAGGTTGGGTTACATCCTGGATGTGTTGTTGATGCTATGTAAGGTCTGTTTGTAATGTTTTCATTCATTCCACTTCCTTAAGGTCATCTAGGATGTTGAATCTCATATTAGTAGCCTCTCATCGAACGTTTACCCTATGGCTGGTTACTTGGGTACATGTGGGAATATGGTGTTACAATGACAATTTCAAGGAAGCTCTGAAATGATGAAATATCTACTTAGTGTTGCTCCAGTGCTCAAAATATAATATCGAGAAAAATAATTTGAAGTGTGTACAAATGCATTCTTAGAAATTTTAGGAGGTGTGCTTATGAAAGAGGGGCATGGTTTGCCTATGAGTCTCAAAAATTAAAATAATATGAGAAAAATTATGTAGTTTATGATTTTGAATTATCAATTCTACTGCATGCTCTCAAAATGTGGAGTAACTATTTAATTGGAAGGAAATTATCATTAATCATTGAGCATTTAAGTGTAAAATATTTTTCGTCTAACGTGATATAAATTCCAAGCAAGCCAGCTGGATGGAATTCCTAATAAAATATCACATTTACATTAAACACATAAAGGGAAATGAAAATAAGGTGGTAGAAACCTTAAGTAAAAGTTTGAAACAAATATTTTATAGAAATTTGAGGAAACATTAACAGCTCAAAAATATAATTAGAGATTTAATAATCTGGAAACTAAATTTGATCTAGATAAATGGATTGGGTATGGAATCACTAAAATTCAGTTGTTAACATACAAAAATATATGATATTCTAGATCACAAAAAAATTAATAGAATTATAATGGATGAACATCATAAGAAACATTTCCAAGGTCACCCTCAGTACCAAAAAATGATTACAAACCTTAAAAATGAGTTCTTTTAGCTGAGGATGAAAAAGGAAGATGTTGAATATTTGGCTAGGTGCTAGGAATGTTAGCAGGCGAAGGAAAAACATTAGAACCACATTGTACTATTGAAACCTTTACCCATAATACAGTGGAAGTGGGAAGTAATCCCCATACACTTTATTACTAGTTTTCCTCGGACATGGAAAAAATAATATTTCCTTAAAGTAGTAGTTGATAAACTAAAAAAGGCTTGCTAGTTTGTCCCTATGTAGTCTAAAAATAAATATACATAGGTGGTTGGTATGTGTATCAAGGAAATTTTTAGGGTTCATAGTGTACATAAAATAACTGTAGCAGAAAAGCATAAAAAATTTACCTTGAATATTTGGAGGTAATTGTTTACTAGGATGGATGAAAAAAGTGAAAGAGTTAACCAGATCTTTGAGGAAATGTTAGGTATGTATGTAATGACCTATCCTACAAAATTTTAAGTATGTATGTAATGATTTACTATAAAAAGGGCTATCATGCATCATTAAAAATGAGCCCATTTGAGGCTTTATATGGGAGAAAATGTCATTTTTCTTTAAGTTGGATTCGACTTGAGGATATATTGGCATTGCAGCTAGACTACTCACAACAAACGGATAAGAAGGTTAGAAAAATTACATTTAATTTGAAAGATGCACAGATAGAAAAAAATCTATGATGATTTGAAAATAACCCCTAAAGAGTTTCAAGTGGGGAAGCATGTTTAGTTGGAAGCATGACCAAAGAAATTATCCTTGAAGTTAGGGAGTTGTTCGAAATTAACTGATTTTTTTGGGCCATTTGAGATACTGGCTAGGGTGAGGCCAATAGCTTACCAATTATCATTACCAACTCATGTGAAATATCATAATGTATTTCATGTGTCTTTGTTAAATAAATGTATAATTGATCCTACTCATGTAATTAATTGGAATATTGTATAGGTTGAACTGTCAGGAGTGTTATAGGTTGAGCCTTTACATATTTTAGATTAGAGGGAAAATAATCTACTAAATCAAACCATTTCTTAATTTAAAGTGCAATTGAATAACTTTATGTAGAAAATAGTTGAAATATTACAACTGATAATGAGAGTAAACTAATCTGGAAAATACACAATATTTCTCTACAAAAATTATGTAGAAAGAAGAAAATGGATAGAAACACAATCACACATGAACATAATATTTTATGGGGAAGCCAATTGGGAAAAATCCCTCTTTCTTGTATTAATTCAACCAAGTAATATGACCTATTACATATATTATGATTCAAGCCCTAATCTCCCTATAATATTGATCAACTTTATACAATACTTTCCTAACACTTCAGAAAATAAGACCTGCTAGGAAGCTCCTATTTCCTAGAAAAAATATACAACTAAAAAATAGAAATTTCTCCCATTCCCTTGCAAAATTCCCAAGAAAAAGTGCTCTTCTTGATTCTCATGCCTCAACATAAAAACTTGTGTATAATGAATAAATATAGTTTTTCTTTCATTCAATCTCAATAGGAAATTAAAATTTCATGACCTAATAGGTCTAAATTTATTAGTTGCAACTAGTTAACTAAGAATTAGTTGAGTTGAAAAAATTCAAACAACTCAACTAAACTCAAGAACTCGAGTTTATCTCCATTCTAGAACAAGATATTAGTAAACTAACATACACTAGACTTTAACTCCACTAGATAGCTAAATTTCATCTAAAAAATAGCACACAACTAACTGAAATCCATCTAACTTGAATTAAGTGAAAATAACTAAGTGTTAGGCCACATCAGACATGTTAACTAACAATTAGCTCAAGTAAATATGAGACTTAATTCGAAATAACATCTTTGAGTAAGGCACAAGTGAAGGAATACATTCCTTTCTACAATTTCAACGCTCCCTCTTAGCAAGAAACTACTTATTGATAGAACCTTGTCTACCTAGATCTATATTCAACTCTACCAATTCCTTTAATGATAATAATACTCTGTCTGAACTATAAGACTTCTTTTATTTCATTTGCAGAACCTATTTTGAAGGTTCATTATTTCTCATTACGCCCTGCTTATTGAAACTAGGAGACTTAACCAAATTCTCTCTGCACTTGACTCGAAATTTCCCTATACTTAAAAGTATCTAACTAATTGGCTGCTTCAACTTGCCATACACTATGGTGCTAATATTCATCATCCTAGTGTTTATCCTAGCTTTAAACTAGCTTACACTGAAAGTGAGATACTAATTGAGGCTCCCTAGTAAGAGCTCTATCCTACACTCACTCAACCATCAAATTTCTACAATGAGAAGTCTTTTCCTTACTTCTCAAGGCTACACATTCATCAAATTCAAATTTGTATAACTTCTCTATCCTGACACAAATTGGCTTGACCTTTCTTGAAGTAAAATTCTTGAGGTAGCACTTCCCTTTGTTGAATAATATATTATAACCTTTTTGTACAAGGGTTGCTACCGAGACAAGGTTTTTATTCAATCCTGGAACATACATCACATTATTGAGATGGAGAAGGGAACAAAAAATCCTATTAAAGCTTATTGTTTCGACTCCTTTGGTCATATATATGCCATCATCTCCAAGCTCAATATTGAATTTCATGTCTTTTTCCTCCAAACTATTGAACAAAATTTTATTACCTGACAGGTGAAATGAAGCCCATAACTCAATGTACCACACATTTCCTCATGTTGATATTTCCATGAAAGCTATCAAGGAGAAATTCAATTCAAATTGAGAAGAGAATTTTTCTCCCCTTGTTTCAACTACAACATGCTTGTTGGATATCTTGTTTGGACATTTTGTAGCATAATGTCAAAATTCACAACAATGAAAACACTTGATCTTGCTAAGATCCTTATTTTCCTTGCCTCCATTCTGACTAGACTTGGTTTGGCCTTGGGCCTTCTTTCCCTTTCCTTTCTTTCATTTTCAAACTGAAGAAAAGTTTTGTTAATCTTATATCCTAGATGATAATCCATCCCTTGTTTTCCTCCTTATCTCTTATTCATAATATTTGAACATAAACTCTCCCAATTAGGGAGATTACCTCAACCATTCACTGCATCCTAGAAACTTTTCTAGAATTTGTGAGGCCTAGGAAGAGCAAGTCTCACAAGCTCTGTTGATGGAAATACCTCCCTAATGCATCCAAGTTCATCCCTAACTTGAGTAAATGTGGATAGATATTTAAAAATGGGCTCATCCTTTCCCATTTGAATGTTCCTCAATTTGTTCTTTAAAGTATGTTTTCTGGCATCACTACTGCTTTCAAACAAATTAGTAAGGGCCTTCAATATTTGGAATGGTGTTTTATTCCCATGCAAACTTGGTGAATTTTAGTCACTAAATCCTTCTAGGATAATGCTCATAGCTTTGGAAGTGTCCTTCCTCCATTTAGTGAGTTGTGCATTTGATACAAGAGGTTTAGAAATATCATTCTTGATTTATTCCAAAACCACATTATCATCTAATACAACCTCCATTCTATCCATACATGCACACAAATTTGAAGTCCCTTTTGGTTCATGCTCTGTCCTCAAACCATAGAAAGACATGATTTTTGCACATTTAGAATTCCTGCACTATTTTATTTTCTCTTCAATGTTATTTGAATCTGATCAAGGAACTTGGTCTCTATCTTGTTTTCTCCTCTAGTACCATGTAGGAAATCCTTGAAATATTACAACTACTAATGACAGAAAAGTGAAAATATTTATCTACAAAAATTCTGCGGAAAAAAACAATGAATAGAAACATAATCACACATAGAAGACAATATTTTTTTAAGGGTCCAAACTGGGGAAAACCCCTCTTTCCTATATTAAATCAACTGAGAAATCTAATCTATTACATAGAATCTACATCAAACTTAAAGATCCCTACAATACTGATCAACCCTCTACAATAATTTCCCAACACTTAGGAAAATAAGGATTAGTAGGAAGTTCCTATTTCCTAGCACAAACCTACCCCTAAAAAATAGGAATTTTTCTTTTTTCCTTCTGCAATTCCCAAGATAAATTGCTTTGATTTCTTCTCAAGCCTGAACAAAAAAAACTATGTAAAATGAAAAAATATATTTGTGCATTCATTTAATCTCATAGGAAATTTGAATTTCATGACCTACTACAACTAAATTTAGTAGTTGCAATTAGTTACCTAAGAGTCAGCTGAGTTAACAAAATTCAAGTCTATCTCTATTCTAGAACTAGATATTAGTTAACTAATAAACACTAGAGTTCAACTTCAATAGCTAGCTAAATTTTAGCTAAAAACTAGTACAAAACTCACTCAAATCCATATAACTCGAATTAACTAACAATATCTCAGTGGTAGGCCATATTTCACATGTTAACTGATAACTAGCTCAAGTAACTATGAGATTGAATTCGAATTAGAATATTTGACTAAGGCACAAATCAAAGAAGTCATTCCTTGCTAAAATTTCAAAAATCCCTCCTAGCGAGGAAGGGCTTCTTCGTAGAACCCTGTCTACCTAGATTTCTCTTGAATTATGCTAATTTCTTTGTTTGTACAACTTCTCCCTTTAAAATAGAACACTTTTCTACTTTATTTTGTAGAACCTATTTTGAAGAAACATTCTTTCTCATCATACTCTACTTATTAAGGATGTGAGACTTAATCAGATCCTCCACCCACCTGGCTCAAACATTTGCTATACTCAAATTCTCTAGCTAAGTGACTTCCTCCACATTCCCTCAGCTATGTTCCTCATCGTCATCCTCATGTTAGTCAACCCAAAATCCAACTAACATAGACTGAAACTTAGATAATAGTTGAGGCTCCATTTTTAGTGATATATCCTACACTTGCTCAACCACCACATGTCTACTTTTAGAACTCTTTTCCTTACTTCTCAAGGGTAAAGATGAATCAACCTAAAATTTTTAGAGGTTCTCGATCTTGACACCAATATACTTGACCTGTCCTGAAGTAGAATGCTTGAGTTAGGCCTTCCCTTTGTTGAATACAACATTATACCCTTTGTCTTGAAGTACTACTAATAAGAGAAGGTTTTTTTTTAATCCTTGAACATACATAACATTCTTGCGATAGAGAAGGGAAATATACTCCCTCTTAAATCTTACTCTGCCAACACCTTTGGTAATATATCTACCATCATCTCCAAGATTGTTATGGAACTGCATGTATTTTTCCTCCAAACTAATGAAGAAAATTCCATTCCCTATCTTTTGGAATGAATCCCCTAAGTCAATGTACCACACAGTTCCTCGTGATGACATTTCCATGCAAGATATGAAGGAGAAATACATTTCGAATTAAGAAGAGAGTGTTGTGTCTCTGGTTGCTGCTGCAACATTCTTGTTGGGTTTGTTGTTTGGACATTTTGTAGCATAATGTACGAATTCATAAAAATTAAAACACTTGATCTTGCTGAGATCATTCTTTTCCTTTCCTCCATTATGACTAGACTCATTCTTTCCTTGGTCCTTCTTTCCCTTCGATTTCTTCCCTTTTCGAGCTAAATACAATTTCTCCTAATATTTTTTCCTAGATGAGATTCCATCCCTTGTGTTGATTCTTATCCATTCTTGCAAAACATATGACCAGAGTCTCTCCCAATTAGGGAGATTATATCTGCTCTTCAATACATATTGGAAGCTTTTCTAGGTTTTTTGAAGCCCGATAAGAGAGAGTATCAAAAACTTGATTGATGGAACTATCTCTACAGCACCTCCAAGTTCATACCTCACTTTTGTAAACCTAGATAGATGTATAACAATGGGCTCATCCTTTCCCATTTGAATGTTCTTTAATATTTTATTCAAAGAGAGTTTTTTGGTATCACTACTACTTTCAAAAATATTAGTAAGGGACTTACACATCTGGAATGGAACTTACCTCCCATTCAAATTTGGAAAAATATGGTCTCTAATGCCTTCTAGGATCATCCTATGAGCTTTGACAATGTCCTTCCTCCATTGAATAAGTTGTTGTGCATATGATGCATGAGGTTTAGGAATATATTCCTTAACATATTCCAAAACCACATTATCATCTAACATAGCCTCCACTCTATCCTTCCATGCACAGAAATTGAAAGACCCTTCCAATGTATGCTCCATTCTCAAACCATAGAAATACATGATTCCTGCACTTACAGAATTGTTACAGTAATTGATTTTTTCTTGAATTCACTTTGAATCTGATGAAGGAAATTGGTCTCTATCATATTTTCAGATCTAATACCCTATAGAAAATACTTGAAATATTGCAACTTCTAATGAGAGCAAATTTATCTACAAAATTCACAATATTTATCTACTAAAAGTTTTATGGAAATAAAATAGTGAATAGAAACACAGTCACACATAGAATGCAATATTTTTCTAGGGAACCCAACTGGGAAAAAACCATGTTTCTTTTATTAAATCAACTTAGAAATCTGATATATTCATATAACCTTGTTCAAGCCTGAAGCTTCCTGCAATACTTACGAACTCTCTACAAGATTTTCCCAACACCTAGGAAATTAAGAACTACTAGGAAGCTCCTTTTTCCTAGTGCAATATACCCCTAAAAAAGAGAAATTTATCATATATCCTTGTGAAATTTCAAAGAGAAATTTATCTACTTTCTTCTTAAGCCTCAACAAAAAAACCTATATACAATGAAGAAATATATTTGTGCATTCATTCAATCTCAATAGGAAATTCAAATTGCATGACCTACTAGGGCGAAATCTAGTAGTTACAACTAGTAACTGAGAGTCAATTGAGTTAACAAAATTCAAAATACTCAACTAAACTCAAGAGATCGAGTTTATCTCTATTCTAAAAATAGAGATTAGTTAACTGACAGACACTAGAGTTTAAATCCACTAGGTAAGTAAGTGGTAGCTAACAACTAGTACACAACTCACTAAAATCCATCTAACTCGATGTAATTGACAATACCTTAGTGATAGGAAACATCACACATGTTAACTCATAATTAGCTCAAGTAACTATGAGACTGAATTTGAATGACATTCTTTGACCAGGGCACAAGTCAAAGAAGCCATTCCTTGGTACAATTTAGACACTCCCTCTTATCGAGCAAGAGATTTTGGGTACAACCCTATCCACCTGGATCTATATTTAACTCTACCAAGTTATCTGCCACTAGAGTTGTTCCCTCTGAACTAAAATACTTATCTACTTTCTTTTGCAAATTTGTTTTGAAGACCCATTGTTTCTCATAATGCTTTTCTTCTTGATTCTGGGAGACTAAACCAAATCATTTTCTTACCTGGATCAAACTTTCCCTGTACTAAAAATCTCTAACTAAGTCACTACCTCCCCTTTCCCTCTGTTGTGGTCCTCATTATCATCATCATGTTGGTTAGATCAATTTCCAACTTGGTTAGACTGAAACTGAGATACATGTCGAGGCTCCATCTTGAGATCTCTATCTTTATGTTTCTCAACCACCACATATCTACTCTGATAACTCTTTTCCTTTCTCCTCAAGGCTACACATGCATCAACCTAAAATTTTTAGAGGTTCTTGATCCTGACACAAATCTTCTTCACATGTCCTGAAGAAAAATGCTTTAGGTAGGACTTCCCTTTGTTGAATACTACATAATACCTTTTTTCTTCAAGAAATGCTACTAAGACAAGGTTTTTATTCAATATTAGAACATACATTACATTCTTGATATGGAGAAGGTAACAAAAATCCATTTTAAATCTTACTATGAAAACACCTTTAGTCATATATATGTCATCATCTCCAACCTCAATATGAAATTGCTTGTATTTTTCCTCCAAAATGCTAAGGAAATATTTATTCTTTGTCATGGGGAATGAATCCCCTAAGTCAATGCACCACATATTTCCTCATGTTGAGCTTTCCATGCAAACTATCATGGAGAAATTGAATGTGAGTTGAGAAGAGAGTTATTATCCTCTTACTGCTACTGCAACATACTTTTTGGATTTATTTTTTGAACATTTTGTAGCATAATGTCCAAATTCACATCAATGAAAACACTTGATCTTGCTAAGAACTTTCTTTTCCTTGCCTCCATTCAGACTAGACTCAGTTTGGACTTGGTCCTTGTTTCCCTTGGATTTCTTCCCTTTTCTATCTAAAGGAAAGTTCTCCTAATATTTTTTCCAATATGAGACTCCATCCCTTGTGTTCCAAATTATCTCTTCTTGGAAAATATATCAGCATAGTCTCTCCCAATTAGGGAGCTTATATTTTCCATTCACTACATCCCAAAAACTTTTCCAGGATTTGTGAATCCAAATATGAGTAATTATCATAATCTATCTTGATGGAATTCTCTGTATAACACCTCAAAGTTCATCCAACACTTGGGTAAATATGGATAGATATGTAACAATGGGATCATGGTTTCATATTTCAATGTTCCCCAATTTGTTCTTCAAAGAAAGTTTTATGGCATCACTAATACTTTTGAAAATATCAGTAATGGAATTCCACATCTAGAATGACATTTCCTTCTCATTTATATTTGGAAAAATATTGTCTCTAACTCATTCTAGGATAATACTCCTAGCTTTGGTAGTGAATTTCCTCCATTGATTCAGTTGTTTTTCATCTTATGGAGGAGGTTTAGTAATATCATTCTTGGTGTATTCCAAAACAACATTATCATCTAACACAACCTCCATTCTATCCTTCCATGAAAAAAAATTCAAAGTCCCTTCCAGTGCATGCTTTGTTCTTAAACCATAAAAAGACATGATTCATGCACTTGTAAAATTCCTGCACTAATTGATCTTCTCTTCAATGCACTTTGAATATGATCAAGGAACATGGTCTCTATGTTATTTTCAACTCAGATACCATGTATAAAATCCTTTAAATATTGCAACTACTAATTACAGAAAACTAATATGGAAAAGACACAATATTTCTCTACCAAAATTCCATGGAAAAAAAACATTGAATAGAAACACAATATTTTTTTTGGGAACCAAAATGGGAAAAACCCTTATTTCATATACTAAATAAACAAAGAAACCTGATCTATTACATAGAATCTGCTTCAATACTGAAGCTCCCTACAATATTTATCAAATATATACAAAAATTTCCCAACACTTGGGAAGATAAAGCCTACTAGGGAGATCCTATTTCCTAGTGCAAATCTACTGCTAAAAAATAGGAATTTATCATATTTCCTTGTGTAACACCCAAGAGAAATTTCTCTTCTTTGTTGTCATGCCTCAACACAAAATCCTATGTACAATGAAATAAAATATTTGTTCTTTCATTCAATCTTAATAGGTAATTCAAATTGCATGATCTGATATGGAAAAATTTTATAGTTGCAACTAGTTAACTGATAATCAGTTGAGTTAACAAAAGTCAAACTACTCAACTAAACTAAAGTACTCAAGTCTATCTCTATTCTAGAACTAAATATTAGTTAAATGACATACACTAGATTTTAACTCTACTATATAGCTAACTTTTAGCTAATAACTAGTACACAACTCTATAAAAGCCATCTAACTCGAATTAACTCACAATAACTAAGTTATAGGCCACATCACCATGTTAACTGACAGCTAGATCAAGTAACTATGAGACTAAATTTGAAATAGAGTATTTGAATAAGGCACACAAATAATAAGCCATTCATTGCTATAATTTTGACACTCCCTCTTACTGAGGAAGATATTCTTGGTAAAATCATGTCCACCAAGAGCTTTCTATAACTATACCAAGCTATCTACTGCTAAAAAAACTCCCTCTAAACTAGAATACTTCTCTCCATTATTTTTCAGAACTTGTTTTGAAGAACGTTCTTTCTCATCATGTTCTGCTTCTTGAAGTTGGGAGACTCAACCAAATTCTCTTCCCACTTGGCCTGAAATTCCCCTATACTAAAAGTATATGACTAAGTGGTCTCCTCCACTAGCCCTTGGCTATGGTCCTCATCGTTATAATCCTACTATTTATCCAAACTAACAACTAACTTAGACCGTAACTCAAATATAGGTTGAGGCTCCATCTTGAGAGCTCTATCCTACTCTTGCTTAGCCACTGCATATCTACACTAATAACTCTCTTCCTTGCTGCTCCAGGATACACATGCATCAACCTCCAATTTTTACAGGTTCTTGATCCTAACACCAAAACTCTTGACCTATCCTGAAGTAGAATTCTCAAGGTAGGCATTACCTTTGTTGAATACTACATCACACCCTTTGTCTTGAAGGAATGTTACTAAGAAAAAAAAAATTATTCAATCTTGGAACATACATCAAATTCTTGAGATGAATAATAGAACCAAACTCCCTCTTAAATTTTACTATGCCAACACCTTTAGTCATATATTTTCCATTATCTCGAAGATCGATATGGAATTTCATGTATTTTTCCTCCAATATACTAAATAAATTTGTATTCCATTCAGTTTGGAATGAAGCCACTAAGTCAATGTACCATGCATTTCCTCGTGTTGATATTTCCATGCAAGCTACCATGGAGAAATCAAATTTGACTTGAGAAGATAGTGCTTATCCTCCTGCTTTTGCTACAACATTCTTGTTGGATTTCATTTTTGGACATTTTGTAGCATAATGTCCAAGTTCATGGTAATGAAAACACTTGATCTTGATAAGAACCTTATTTTTATTGCCTCCATTATAACTAGACTTGATTTGGGCTTGGTAACTCTTTCCCTTGGCTTTCTTCCATTTTCCAGCTTAACAAAATTTCTCCCAATATTTGTCCTAGATGAGACTCCATCCACTGCGTTCCTCAATATATCTTCTTGCACAATATTTGACCACAATATCTCACCATTAGGGAGCTTATATCTACCATTCATTGCATCTTGGAAAATTTCCCAATATTTGTGAATCCCAAGAAGAGAAAGTATCACAAGATTTGTTTATGGGTTTGTCTCTCTAATATCTCCAAGTTCATCCATCAATTGAGTAAACCTTGATAGATATGTAATAATGGGCTCATCCTTTCCCATTTAAATTATCTTCATTTTTTTCTTCAAATCAAGTTTTTTGGCATCACTACTACTTTCAAATAGATCAGTAATGGATTTTCACATATGTAATGCCTTTCCCTTCCAATTAAAAGTTGAAATATATGGTCTCTAACTCCTTCTAGGATCATCCTCCTAGCTTTGGCAGTGTACTTCCTCCATTGAGTTAGTTGTTGTGCATATGATGCAGGACGTTTAGAAATATCTTCCTTGATGTATTCCAAAACCCCATTATCATATAACACAATCTCCAGTGTATCCTTCCATGCAATGAAATTTGAAGTCCATTCGAGTGTATGCTCTATTCTCAAATCATAGAAATACATTATTCTTGCACTTATAGAATTATTGCAGAAATTGATTTTCTCTTGAATGCACTTGGAATATGGTCAAGGAACTTGGACTCTATCTTGTTTTCAGCTCTATTACCATATGTAACTTCCTTGAAATATTGCGACTGTTAATGAGAGAAAATTGATCTACAAAAGTCACAATATTTCTCTAGCAAAATTTTGCGAAAAAGTAAAAAATGAATAGAAACACAATCACACATAAACCAAAATAATTTCTAGGGAACCCAACTGGGAAAAACCCATATTTGTTTTATTAAATCAACTAATTAGTCTGACCTATTATGTAGAATTTGATTCAAGCCTGAAGTTGTCTCCAATATTTATCAACTCTCTAGAAGAATTTCCCAACACGGGAAAATAAGGTCTATCGGGAAGCTCCTACTTCCTAGCACAAATCTTCCCCTAAAAAATAGGAATTTCTCATATTTCCTTCTAAAAATCCAAAGATAAATTTATCATCATTCTTATCAAGCCTCAACATGAAAATGTATGTACAATGGAGAAATATTTTGTACCTGCATTCAATCTCAATAGGAAATTCGAATTGTGTGACCTACTAGGGATAAATTTAGTAGCTGCAACTAGTGAACTAAGAGTCATTTGAATTAAAAAAATTCAAACTAATAAAATAAAATGAAGAATTCAATCATGTCTCTAATCTACAATTAGATATTAGTTAACTTACAGACACTAGAGTTTAAGTCTAGTGGGTAGCTAAATTTTAGCTATCAACTAGTACACAACTTAGTCAAATCCATCTAAATTGAATTCACTGAAAATAACTTAGTGATAGGCCACTTCACACATGTTAACTAACAACTAACTCATGTAACTATGAGACTGAATTCAAATTATCATGTTTGAATAAGGAAAAAGTCAAAGAATCCATTCCTTGCTACAATTTTAGCACTTTGGGCTTAAGGAGGCTACCTAGAATTGCAAGAAGAAATGAGGAATGCTTTCCATATTTTATTAAAGAGAAGAATAGGATATAAAACACCAAGTACATTGTCCCTTTTTAGGAGATGGGAGATGCAACGCACCAGTATAATTATTGATGAATTTTATTATTTAATTATGGCTCAAAAAGTTAAAATACTAGAGATGATTGGTTAATGTTTATATTTACTTTTTATTAACATTGTTGGTAATGTGTTAATGGATTTGATGTGGAACTTAACTCTTAAATATCAGGGAAACAATTGCAATTAGTTATTCCCAAGAAAAGAATAGAAAGAAAATAAGGAAAAAATTATCATTTTTCCATTGTTCAATTAAATTTGGTAGTGACAGAACATAAGAAGAAAATCATGAAATGGAGATAAATTTTATGAAGGGGATTATGTATAGGAATATTATGAAAGTGAAAGATAATATTTCCTAAGTGTAACTAGTGGGATTAAATTTTGGTTTAAACCTAAGTAATAGATGAAGACACTGCTTTAAGAGTTTAGAGATTTTTTTTTGAAAAGTTGATACATATTTTTTCTTGCAGAGAGGAGTAGAGCTTGAGCGTATCTAGCTGTGGAAGCTAGATCACCATTGGGAGGATGGTGAGAGACCTTCACACATTCCAGAGGAAATATTAGATAATTATTTTGTTAAGTTAAATTTATTGTAGAACAGATATGGCTCAGAAATTAGATTAAGTTTTTTTAATCTGTATTTTCATATTTATTATAACATCAAAATTGTGTAACCTATATTTCTACGAATGAGTATTCTTATATGCATTCCGATTTTGTAACAAACCAAAGTATAAATTTCAAACTGCAAGTATTTGGTTGCAACCACTAGAGGTTACTCATAATGGGTAATGTAAATGCTTCTACACTAGGTTCTAGGAAAATATGTGTATGCAGGTAAGGTTCTACTTAAAAGGTGATAAATGGAAATTTTTTATTAGCTAACCCTACCAACCTAGTTCTCAGTTATCATTATAAATGGTAATTGTGATAGAGTGTTAAGGAAACTATTAAAAACATAAAAAGTTACATATATAGAAACTTGCAAGTACTATAAGGTAGAATATTAAGGGATGAACCAACTTACTTACCACGTGAAAATTGGTAGACAAGGTGTATGTAAACCTATGGGTAGGTAACAGTCCTGGACTCTGGGTTGTTAGATCTCAGATAGAAAAGGCATGTCCCATGATAGTTCTTGGCAGACCATCTAGAATAAAGAGTCATAAAAAGAATATAGCATGTATTTACATATATAGATATATAATTGTTTTTTAAT
Source organism: Pinus albicaulis (assembly GCA_034641835.2). Classification (NCBI taxonomy): domain Eukaryota; kingdom Viridiplantae; phylum Streptophyta; class Pinopsida; order Pinales; family Pinaceae; genus Pinus; species Pinus albicaulis. The sequence continues at coordinate 1,000,400,098 of CM076575.1, read as the reverse complement.
GAATATATGAAAAAGATAACTAAAAAACAAAGAAAATACAAATTAAATATAGAAGTTGACAGAGGAGGGTAAAAAAATTACTCCTCTAAATTAAAATTATATTTCTATTATATTTATGGACAAATACCTTTCAAGAGAAACCCGTGTATTTAAATGAAAAAGGAAATGCTTAACATTCATAAAGGTAAGAAGTAGCAGAAATACTGTAAACCTTGCTTATTGTTGTAATTATAAATGGCATCATTGACATGGATACTGAAACAAGGAATATTTGTAGGAATATATCTACTTATGAATATATTGATATATTTAAATATATATAAAAGTTTTTAAACATTTCTTAATAGTAGTATCTTTAAAGAAACATTTTGTACATTATTCTTCAAGAATGTATGTCTTTAAATGATTACAATTTCTAATGTTTAGGGACAAAGTAACTCTAAAAATATAGTTACAAGGAAAATATTGTAAGCATGGTAGAACAATAAAAAAACTAATAAAAAATGTTGAAGAATTTTATTAAAAGTTTTCACTTCAAGAAACATTGTCACCAAGCTCAAGTAGCTGCATGTATCAAACAATATAGAATTCAAAGTACACCTATGTTCATAAATTCCATAAGATCTTCGGTCGAGTGGATAACTCATTGATAAAAAAAAAATTGTTGATAAAAACCCTAATTCATATAATCACAAAATAAGGTCTTGGCAATGACGGTCAAGTACCATGGATAGGAGTAAAAGTCTACATAACAATCGAGTATATCACAAGTACAACAAGACTCCATGTAAAAAAATAACCCTTAAACATAGAACCACACTTAGGGTTATCAAGGAGAAACTTGCAATGGCAAAGGAGTAACATCATAACCCTAAAAAATGGGGGGACAAATGCAAGAAAGAAACAAAATTCAATGCAAACCCTTGAATTAGATATCATATGCAAATAAATAACTGAATGGGAAGTTTATCTCTTCGTAGAGGGTACGAGATGTCGCATCTTACTCCTGAAGTCATAGTGTGTTGCAAATTTTAAAAATGGAACTTGAAAATTGAAAGGAAAAAAGGAAAAATGGATCTAGGTTTAGTCAAGATAAATTTGTTACATGACATATGTATGCAAGTAATAACCCATGAGCTTGTCGAACCTAGAGAAACCTAGCACCAAAGGTGTCCTTTTTTCGTTGTACCCATTTGGAACTGGAATAAATTAGAAAACAAGTCCAAATGAATATCATAAGTACTTTAATTACATGAAAATATATTGCAACATATAGTAATTTAATAAAGTGACAAAATTGAAACTGTCTGAGTTGTAAAAATTTCATAATTGTATCTTTAATGTTTTCCCAATTTTTATAGAATAAATTGGTTGTAATTTGGCAAGAGGATGAGTTCAATTGAAAATAAAATATTTTTGTGGCATGAAAGTGATTGACAAGTGCACTTAGACACTTGATTTTCTCCTAAAAATATTGAATTTTGTTTTGGTAGGCATTTGTCAAATTGTTGTCTCATTAGTCAAATCTGTAGAATGATTAATATTTTTTAACTTTAACTAATGGTTTTTGGATTTTATTTCACAAATTCAAATTTTTTTTTATTGGTAAGCCTTTGAATTTTTAAAAGAGAGGTCATGAGTTCAATTCCAATCAAAGCTAAAAGTTTTTAACTATTCTACAACTTTGAAAGTCTCTAACTAAGCAACAATTTCACTACCATGTGGAAACATTGGATTGGTCCATGTGGCAACGTATTATTAATCAATATTACATAGTCATTGCTCTGTTTTACACCATGTCACCTTGAACATTCATCTCACAATGTCTCCATGCCATGTCAACATCCACATGACACTCATCCACAATTTTTTTCTATTTCATAAAAACTACACAAGGGCATAACGTTTTCATACGATGTCCATTTGAGGTGATTGAAGCATCATTGGAAAGCTCTCTATGAGATTTAGGCGATGAGATAGATTTCATTATCATTCAAGAAAATACAAAAGGGTCATTTTGTTTATGTATTTTATGACAATTGGACTTGGAAAAAAACATTAAATCATTAAAAGCATGTCTATGATATGAATTTTCTTTAACTTGGTTTTTGAATCACTAAAATTGGGTATCAAATGAAGACATTATCAATGAAATACTGACACGTTGTCCAAGGTACCACATCCTGGAAAGTAAAATTGCATTTTATTTTTCTTGAATTTTTTTCTTGAATTTATTTTAATAGTATTATTTTTGAGTTTTTTGTGTATATATCAAGATGAAAAGAGATTGATCACCTCTCTCTCTTGATAGACTTACATTTTATTGCAGAAAAAGTTCTAATATTTTGCAGGTTGCAGGACATAATGAAATAAGATCACTATATGCACGAGAAGACCAAGTTTCTTTTAGAAGATCATGATCATTTCATTCCAAATCAGATCCATTATATCTGGTTGCTACTAAACAAAATACCAATTTTACCAATGCTACTCATTCCAAGCCTGCAATAGATTCATAAATTTCCATCTCCTTACTACCAAAAGTTCATTTTCCTTCACAATCATCATACTTTCATTCATTATTTTCACTCATCTTTCCCAAAAATAAAGTCATTAAGCTCCCTTAAAAAGTTGAGACACCCCATTTTCATTTTCCTTTATGTCAAATAAATTCCACTTAAAAGAAATCTTTTCACTCATATTATTTCACAATATTTTTGTACACTTGCATTAGATGATGGAGGATTCATTAAGGCCTTCCATCTAATAGGTTTTGACACATCGGCTCTGACACATCATCTGCGATCAATACTAGAGATATTTCAAGTACCTTGAGGCATGCATGTCTTAATGGAAAGGTCTCTCGCCAATAAATAGTGGGAATACATCAATACCTCTTGTTTTTTGGGTCTTCTAGGTGACTCGACTTCAAAACATCGATTTGTACCTAGTAAGATGTAATTAGGTAGCTTGACTCTCATTGACATCAATGGCGAGTAGTCTCATGTTGGTTAATGGAATACATTAATGGCCAGTAATCTAACAATTTATTTCTATGTTCGACATCGACACAATTATTCACATAGATAAGAATTATTCCATCGAGAGGGGATGATTGAAGACTACATGATTTCAGCAATTTGTAGCAAGGCTCAATTCAATGACCATAGAAATAAATATTCCAATCGCATCCTCTATTCATACAACTAGGGGAAAGAAGAAGCAGATCAAATCCTTTTACTTCATATTCCATGATCCAGCAACAACAACCACGCTATTCTCGATATACATAGCTTATCCACTTTTCAGGTAAGTGAAGGTATGTTATTTTCTAATCTTTAATCATGTAATTTCTTAAATAATAAAATTGTGATTTTGGAAAATCCCTCACCACATTCATATTCCCTTTATCATTTTCCAAGAACTGAAAAAATATTAAGTTGGGAGGAAGGGTTAGTCATATTTCATGCCACATGTCACATTTCATTTCATCCTAACCAACATATTTTTCCCAAATCAACTATTATTGCATTTTGATTCTAAAATTTTATGTGTTTTGAAATGATTGATTGATGAGCACATTAATGTTTGACTATGGGGCCTTAAAAAGGAATTCTCAATGTTTTAAAGTATTTTGATGCAACAATAAAATAACAAAAGTAATGTTACACGTTAGGTCCCTATATCACTAGTATAGTCCCTTATATTATTGTTAGTAAACTCCCTTTTTATTGTTATTGTACCCTGTAACCCCCATATTGTTATTATTGTGCCCTTAAATTATTATTGTTAGGTCAACTAGGATTACATTGTGGCCCCATTAGGATTACATTATGGCCCCATGGACTCCTATATATAGAAAGGAGGTTTTGTAATTTGTATCATCCAAGAATTGTTCATTAATGTAATGTATTGGAGGTTTCCCCCTCGAAGTGGCCTATTTATAAGGCATTGATATCTCTTTTCTTCTATTTTTGGAGCTGGTTTCACAACATTTGGTATCAGAGGTTTGGATTCTAGGGTTTCACTACTCCAAACAGGTCATCGTGGAATTTTCACTATAAATTTTTTTCTACGAAGTTTCAGAAGCTGAAATTTTTAGGGTGCGAAGCCAAAATCCCGAGGAAGATTTTCTAACAATTTTAGATCTTGGTTCGCAATATTTTCGGAGATATGATCTGTGGAAGTTAGGTTTTTTTCAGGCTCCTAAACAGGTCATCGTGGAATTTGCACTATAAAGTTTTTTCTAATGAGGTTCAGAATCTGAAAATTTTATGGTGCGAAGCTGAAATCCTAAGGAAACTCATCAAAACATTTCAGAGCTTGGTTCGTAATATTTTTGGAGATATGATCTGTGGAATGTAGTGCTTTTTCAGGCTCCCGAATTTCATCTCAAAAAGGTGATCGTGGGAAACTTTCAATAACTCTCTCTCTGAGCATCGGATTAGAGTGCCGTAAAAATTGGTCATAATTACATGGACTGTAGTTTCTGGGCTATCAATTTTAGAGGCGAAGGATGAAACAGTGACACGTGGCAAGTCGTACAAGTTTGCTATACTGAACCAGTCCATAATTATGTCATTGTGGGAGATTGGACATAACTTTGTCTTAGAGAAATTTCTACAAGTCAATTCGTGGCATTCTGGATATAATTAAGATAGGATACTAAAGGTCGAATTTAAAATATTGAAGAGCCGCAATCACAGAGATAATACAATTTCAATATCGAGCTCCTCAAAAGCAAGTAAAAGGTGTGTATTTTTTTTTCTGAATTGCATAAGTCTTGTTTGAAGAATCAATTTGAATTGATTGCAAGGGCATATTGTAGAATAGATATCAGTATTGGATTATAAAATGGCCCCTAAAAAGAATTCAACACCCATTAAGCCTTTGGAAAGCTCTACTATGACTCATGAAGACGAAGAATGGCAACATGGCATATCAAAATTACAAGAGCAAGTGCAACAAATTTTTCTCTCGCAAAGAGCAACAAAAAATGACATGGAAGTTTTGAAGAAAGGTGTGGAATCTAAGATAGATGGCATTGAATCTAATATTGATGGCATGGAGGCTGGCATGGAAGCTAAGATCGATGAGAAAATAGAAAACATGAAGAATGTTCTAAAAGAAGACATGGAAGGTTTGACAAAGTTGATACAAGAAAGGTTTCCTAATGGTGAAAAGATATTAGAAGAACCTCATGATGAGAACAAAATAAATGTTAATCGTGATTTCATTAACTATAATGTTGGCGGGAAGAACCACCATATTCCAAATATGGATATGAGGAAGTTTGATGGAAAGGATCCTGTAACATGGATACTACAGATGGAGCAATATTTTGATCTCCATAACGTGCAAAACACACAAAAGGTACGCATTGCAACTTTACATTTAGAACAAAATACATTTGTACGGTATCGATGGCTTTGCTCCCGTAAAAAAATTGTCACTTGGTCAATTTTTACGGAGGAAATGATAGCACATTATGAGGATACAAAGAGCAACACCTTCTTTAGCCAATTGATAAATCTCAAAAAAAGGGTTTCGTGGGGCAGCACATTGAGGACTTCCAAAAATTGAATATAAGGGTAACTGATATTCCAGAGGAACACAGGATTGATCTCTTCATAGGCACTCTAAAGGATAACATCCAACATGAATTTCGTGTTTTGGAACCTGATTCATTGGAGAAGGCATTCAGGTTGGCAAGAAAAGTTGAATGTAAAATTATGGCGACAAGGAAGCCTACCACTCAATTCTATAAAGAAGGAAGTGTTACTACGCCTAGATTTCCACAACCTACAAGGTTGACACCACAAAAATTGGAAGAAAAAAGAGCAAAAGGGCTTTGCTACAGTTGTGATAGAAAATACACTAAAAGTCATAAGTGTGCTGAGAAGAAATTATTTTACATAGATTGTGAAGAGGAAGAAGAAAATGAACAAGAAGAGGATATACACCAGGAACCAGCCCTAGAAGAGGAAGAAATGAATCCGACCATATCGTGTAATGCACTGGCAGGAATTACCACTCCTCAAACTCTCGAGATAAAAGGACAAATCAAGAAGAAAAAGGTAATAGTGTTGATTGATTCAGGTAGCACCCATAATTTTATTCATTGTAAGGTAGCCAAGGAATTAAATTGTTTCCTATACCCAGCACCAGAATGTCAAGTGATGGTTGCAAATGGAGGAACTATAAATTGCTCCGGGAAATGCCATAATATCAAGCTAACCATGGGGGAATATGTATTGACTAGTCCAATGCTTTCCATTCCTATGGGAGGTGCTGATGTTGTACTAGGAGCACAATGGTTACAATCTTTGGGGACGGTAGCTTTTAATTTTCAAGAACTTTTCTTGAAATTTTTTTCAGAAGGAAAGGAAGTCGAATTACGGGGTATTGCGGGGAAGCCAGGAAGGATAATAAGCTCCAATGTCATGACAAAGCTTCTAAAGAAAGAACAGCGAGGCGTAATTGCACAATTATGCTCACTAGAAGTTCCAACATCAAAATCATCTATTTCTGCAGATCTCCAACAAGTCTTGGACAATCATTCCAAGGTGTTTGAAACTTCCAAAGGACTTCCACCTATTCATGATCATGATCATGCTATTCATTTGATTCCAGGAAGTGTTCCTCCAAACATCAGGCCTTATAGATATCCTTATGTCCAAAAGAGCGAAATTGAACGTATGATTGCAGAAATGTTAGAGACGGGTATAATTCAACCTAGTCAAAGTTCTTTCTCTGCTCCTGTAGTATTGGTACACAAGAAGGATGGATCATGGCGCATGTGTCCGGATTATAGGGAGCTCAATAAGCTCACCATTAAAGATAAATTTCCCATTCCCATGATTGATGAATTATTGGATGAATTACATGGAGCAATTTATTTTACCAAGTTGGATCTTCATTCAGGATATCATCAAATTAGAATGAAGACTGAAGATATTCTGAAAACAACATTTCGAACTCATGAGGGTCATTAAGAATTTTTGGTCATGCCTTTTGGCCTTACCAATGCACCTTCTACATTTCAAGGGTTGATGAATTCCATTTTCAAACCCTTCCTTAGAAAATTTGTGCTAGTATTTTTTGATGATATACTAATCTACAACAGGTCTTGGAAGGATCATGTTCAACATGTTGACAGGGTGCTCAAGCTATTGTAGGAGAAACAATTATATGCAAAAACATCCAAATGTTTCTTTGGAGTACAAGAGGTGGAATATCTGGGTCATATTGTATCTCACGAGGGTGTTAAGGTAGACCCTAACAAAATTAAAGCCATTAAGGAATGGAAAGTCCCCACAACCATAAAGAAGTTGCAAGGATTTCTCGGGTTAATAGGGTATTATCGCAAGTTTGTTAAGAAATATGGTAGAATAGTAGCACCTATAACAACATTATTGAAGAAAGATGCATTTTCATGGACTCCTGAAGCAACTAAGGCCTTTGAACATCTTAAAGAGGCAATGTGCCTAGCACCCATCTTAGCTATGACAGACTTCACAAAAAACTTTATTGTAGAATGTGATGCCTCAGGAAATGGAATTGGTGTTGTTTTAATGCAGGAAGGAAGACCCATTGCTTAGTGTAAAACTCATTATTGCTATTATTGTACCCTTGTAACCCCCATTTTGTTATTATTGTGCCCTTAAATTATTATTGTTAGGTCGGCTAGGATTACATTGTGGCCCACTAGGATTACATTATGGCCCCAAGGACTCCTATTATATAGAAAGGAGGTTTTGTAAATTGTATCATCCAAGAATTGTTCATTCATGTAATGTATTGGAGGTTTCCTCGAAGTGGCCTATTTCTAAGGCGTTTATATCTCTTTTTCTTCTTTTTTGGGCATGGTTTCCCAACATACACAAGAACCAATACTCATAAAATTTTGGTTTTTCACACAAGTAAACCAACCATAAAAAATATATGTTGCAATCAATTGTATTTAAAGGTACACTTTCCAAAAAAGAATAAAATTGTCAAATGATATGATTATGCAAAGTTAAAAGAGAATCAATACAAAGGAAAAAGCTCATATAGAAAGCGAGAATATTTCAACAAGATCACTTATGAATAAGGGAATCAATGCAATAGTTGCATGAGGACATGAAACATCTTTAGTTGGCGGGTATGTTTAGCTCCAAAATGTCATCCACTTTTAGCAACATTTCCATCATTTCATAATTTTGTAGCTACATAACCCTACATTAAGTAACCATTTTTATGATCATATGGGTTTAGCATTATATTTTCCAAAGTACATTTATTTTAAGTATTTTAAGTAAATCTGTGATGAAATATTATAAAATTAACGAGGTTTTCATATCTACATAAAAGTGGTATAAAATTTTGTGATATTGTAGACCTAGTTGGAGATACTAGAAGGGTCGTACTTGGCCTCCTTACTACAAATTAGAATTTCAAATTCCAACTCATGGGGATTGGTAGAATATTTGAAGAACACATGGATTATTAATCTAAGTAATTTCAAATGAGAAGAATCATGAATGTTTTGATATGTTTCCTTATCAAAACTATGAGAGAATTTGGAGAGGATTTGTATCTTATATTTTTACGATATTGGTTGTAACCACATGAGATAAATGTGGATTTAGGAGAGTTTTTAGGATCCATAGTTTATATTAATTTTTTGTATAAGTAGGATTGCACCCTTCACACAAAGGCTTTTCAATTGTAGAGTAAATAGATTGGTTGTAAATTGTTAGTTGTTAGGGATTACGAGTAGCTAGTGTCTAGTTGATAGTTGGAGGTTCCAAGTTCCATTAAAGATGTGATTTGTGAAGTGATGAGAGAGAATTATTGTAATATCTTATAATAATTTTATGAAATACATACTCTGCCACTTTGATCTCCCAAGATGTGATAGTTGTCGAGGTGCTTGCCTGAGAAGTGGAGGGCCCCCATCAACCCCCAAAATTTGCATACCTTTCAAAAATATTGGTGACATGGTTTAGTTATGTTATTTCTTTTCTTTTCACCAAGTGTGTTTCCATTTTAGGCAAGTGTGTTTTTCCTTTTAAGTTTGATTTTATTTTCGGTAGGTGTGAGTGTGATTTCACTTCAACATTTCATTTATCCAAGGGTGGTGTGATTTCAATTCAACATTTCATTTATGCAAGCGTGAGTGTGATTTTCATTATGCAAGTGTGGTGTGATTTTATTTATGCAAGTGTCATGTGATTTCAATTATGGAATAGTCATTTCAATTCCATGCAAGTGTGATTTCCTTTATGCAAGTGTGATTTCAATTTCTTTATATTTGGTTTGACTTGAATTAGATTGATTTAAATTGTTTTGTAGTTATTTTAATTGTAGAATATTAATATAATCGAAGGATAACCACATAATACATATAGTATGAGTATACCTTGTCATGTTACGAAACTCTAGGTTGAAAATTAAATGACGAAGTAAATAACTAACCATTAAATCACCCAAACAACAAGTGATCCAAGACATGCCCTCAAAGAATGGTGATATTTGTGCAAATGAGTGTTTTTTGCACGCTTGTAAGCATGCTGAATGTAGTGAAAGTTTTCATCCCACAACTTAGGATGCTTGCCACATTTCTCGAAGAATATGTATGATTTTTTTGATTTACCACCCCCTGTTCGACCTATGTTTGTAGATGAAAGTTTTGTACTCTTTTCAACTTGGTATCCATCAGACCCACAAACTTCACCAAAAATCCCATCAAATCGAGAATCTCGATCACTAACAATGTATGTGGGAAACAAAAATTACCCAAACATGCTAAAAAGAATAAGTGAGCTATTTATTCAGACGTGATTTTTCTTTTTACATGGAATTAATATACACATCTTAATGAACCTATCCAAAAATATATACAAATAATCATGAACTCTTTTTTATCAGCTTTGGAAGACCTCCTACAAAATCCATAGAAACACTCTCCATGGACGTGAAGGGCATAGGAAAGTGGTGTGTACAATCATAACTTCCTATTGCTAGGCTTATCTTGACTACACATAATGAAAAACCTTTAATGGAACATAAAACACTTTCAAGCATATGAGGCCAATACAAATAGCTTTGGCAGATGTGGCACGCTTTTGTTTACATCTGAAATATCCAACAATAAGAGAAAGTGTGTGCTTCCCTTATGACATTCACTCTCTCCCTATGAAATAGAAAGCTTGCCCAAATTATACAACAAGTTATTTTTGTGCATGATAATTGAATTCCTCTACTTGGTTTCCTTGACTCAAGCTTGCATTAACATCTTTGAAAGCCATTATCGCATGCATATTTCTCAACGTAATTTTCATGGAAAACAAAATTATGCTCGACAAGTAGTTGCACTAATAATAGGCCTAGAAATAATATCAACAACCTTGTTGTATATACCTTTCTTATACACGATGACCAAGTGAAATTTTCGTAAGAAACCTATCCATCAAAGTTCCTTGACTACTGCAAATTATTTTGCAATTAGAAGTATTGCAATGGTTGGTGATTGGTGTGTATGATGGTTTCCTTTCCCCATTAAGAATTTTTTCCACTTTTCACACTTTGAACCAATTCATAAAGCTCCTTGTCATAAGTAGGATAGTTGATCACTACACCATTGAAAGTTTCTGAATGAAATGAAATAGGCTTACCTTGCTACATAGATGCGCCCTATGGCATAGTCGCTTTTATTAATTTTAATCTTAATGGGTTGTCTCAAGTACGGTAGTGCAATTACTTGGGCAAAACTTGTCTTCTCTTTCAAAGAATCAAAATGTTTTTCTTCTTCCTTCCTATTGGAATACCTTTTTTCACAATATTAAATGTATGGAAAGGTGCTACGATAGAAGAAAATCTAGCAATAAACTTCCTCCAATATTAGGCTACTCCCAAAACAATTCTTACCTGGTGACTATCTTGGGCATTGGAAAATTCACAATAACCTCAACCTTAGAGGGTTCTATCCTAAAATCACCTCCTCCAACAATATGCCCCAAATACACCAAAGAATTTTTACCAAACTCACACTTTGACATCAAGTCAAAAACAATTGTTCTTTCCTTAAGAGAATAAGTACTTTTGTTACATGCATGACATGTTCATCAAGTGATTTACTGAAAAATTAAGATACCATATAAGTATATGATGAAAAAAATAATAAAAAAATGGCCTTAAAACATCATTCATCACACACATATATGTAGTAGGAGCATTGCATAAACCAAAAGGCATAACAAGCCATTCAGACAAAACCTTTCTTTGTTTTGAATGTTGTCCTACAAATTTCACCTTAAGCAATTCTAATTTGATGGTATCCACCCCTTAAGTAAAATTAGTAAAATACTGCATCTTTCAATTGATCAAGAAAATTATCTATTCTAAGAAGTGGATAATGTTTCTTTCATTGTAATATTTTTCAATGCACAAAATTCTACACACATGCGCCATGTTCTATCTTTCTTTGGCACCAACACAATAGGTGACCTCCGCATGGAAAAGTACTTGGTCGATGATCCCTTTTTCCGAAAAACTCTTGAATTTTGTTTAAGCACTCTCCATCATTGAGATCCTATACATGTCAATGTTAGAAGGGACAATCTAGTTGCAAGCTCGTATTTCATCTGGATTCCCCTTGAGGTAACCACTTTGGCTCCTAAAACATCTCATTATTTTGATTTAAAAATTCAATAAAATTAGATTTAAAATTTGGATCACAACCTTCAAATGCTTCATATTCAACATCATTCTTTCATTTAATCATAATAAGCACAAAATTTTTGCTTGAATTCACTAGTATTTTCATTTTCCATGCATTAACTAATGAAAAGTTTAGTTTTTTGTGATGAGATCTCGAAAATATACGCCACACCATTTTTGAACAAGTGGTACTTGTTTTCATGGTGATAGAAGATGGATTTTATATCATAGAGGTAAAGAATACGAAAAAAATTCCTAAAATATCAAGAGGTACAACATAAATTTGTATTCTTGCATGTCCAACCTATTGGCTCAAGGGGTCTTGACTGAGTTCGGATTTAAGGTTTGCAAAAAAACACCGTATCACTATTTGGGACCTTTCAAGTAATGACACGCTTGTGCGTGTGCCAAGGTCTCACTCAAAGTAGTATGGGATGGGTGTCGGGAACCAGGTTTCCACACCTGAGAGAAGGAGGGTTAATAGAGGCGGCCTTGTTAATATCTATCATATTTTTATGAGAGGAAATCTTATCACGGAACCTTTAATAGTATGTGAAGACTGCGAAGTTTCATAAACCCACAAATATCATAAATAAACAACAATTACTAATCAGATCTTAGTAACACCTTTGCATCCACGTGCACATCAATATTAATCGACAAAAATAAACCACCGTAATATCATAAACATGGATAGTTCTTATAACACAGAGATACGATCCAATAGATTTATCATTGATTAGCTTCCAAAATCCACTTACAGACCCAATTCCAACCCGCACACACAGCCAGTGGGGTCCGCACACAGTAGGACTGAGGATCTCCGTGCACACAGCCAGCCAGAGCCCTTACCCAAATACAACCCAAAACAGATCTCGACAGTTCACAATTTGAATCAATCAATCTTAGCCTACTTCTAGACTTGATCTACCCATATATTTATAGCACCTTAGCTTGTGTTATCCTATGGTCTGCAAACCATGGTTTTCGGACCCTAGGTCTACCCTTGTGACCCATTACAATCCATTGGGGGCTTGACCCACCCCAAACCCCCTTCGCTAGACCAAATATTACAAAAATATTACAAAAATGGACAAAATTAGGGCTAGGAACCCCCGTTCCAATAGTCCCCCAACACAATCTTGTGACTCATCCCGAATCACAGCACCGGTGAGGTATTCATCTGTTCCTTTAGTTGTTCTAGTGCAGTCGTGAATGGAGGCAAAATGTGAAGGATTTTTGCTACAGCAGTCTGCACGATGTCCACCAGTTTCTGTGAGGTCAGTCCTTCCATAGTAGTAGTGACGTTGTCGACAGTCTGGTTCAATTGTTTCACCACCCCATCTAAGTCCTAGGATAGCTTTAGGGCGTCATCCGACCACAGTGTGAGATGGTCACTGAGTACCTATTTATTGCGTCACAGCCCCATAATTTCAGTCCAAAAAACAGGCTAAACTTTGGGTGGGAACAAGGGTGGACATCGTAGCTTCCAGCTACTCAAAGTCATGCTCCTTTTGTGTTAACTCCTGATTGATCTCACGGAGGAGAGGGTCATGTTGCACTTGGGAGCATAATTCGATAGCCTGCTCAAGCAGAGTGACACCCCGACTGATCTACATTGTAATAGTGGTCATGGCTTCCATAACCAATGCGGCGCGCTGGGTGCGTACCTCCGAAGGGGTCTCAGGCTGCAGCTTGGCCTGTAAATATGCGAGATGAAGTTCGAAATCAACCTTGACAACCTATACCTCGGTCTGGGATGCCTTCAAGGAAGTGACCAACTCTTTGATCTTAGCTTGGGGTTCAGCAGAAGCAGGAATGATTCCGGGCATGTCCTCACAAAGCCTGTTGATCAGTTGTTCGAGGGCAACCTGTTGTGCAATGGTGGAGAAGTGCGCAACCTGGATTTGAGTGACTTCACTGGTCTGGGTTAGAATAGTCTAGTCGACTGTGCTGAGGTTCTATTGTACTCTAAGTTCACGGTGCTGGATTTTTTTGGTGATGGCGGTCAATAATTCCTGCAGCTGCACACTAGCCAATCGACCAACCTCAAGAACGATGGAGGAGCATGCCTACACTTGGGTGCACAATTCAGCAGGTTCCCGAACAAAGGCAGCACTAGTGAGGGGGTAGATTTGGCTATCTGCAATGGTGGCTAGGGCTATAACGGGGGCCAGTGGGCCCAAAGGGGTCTGCCTCGCTTCATCTACACTTGCCTAATTCTGCCTCGCTTGATCCACGCTCGCCTGAAGTGTGTTTTCTTTGAGTTGGAGGGCCTGTAGGTCGGCTTGTAAAACATCTACAATAGCCTTGCGTGTTCCTCCCAAGTATTCCATCGATCGGTGGACATAGTAGTGACAGCATCAGCAATCTGATCAAGATCATCCTCTGTGAGGGTAACTTCTGTAGTGGTTCCAATCTTAGTGGCCTTACGTTTTTTCTAGACCCTTGAGACAATTATCGAGGCCGCTTAAGGGTGTGCAGGATGGATGTACTAGCGTCATCAGCATCATTTATGTATTGATCTAGTGGGGAGTTTGGTTCTAGCTATGCGGTGGTGCTCCTGGGGGTCACCTGCAGCATGGATGCTGGAGGCACGGACTCTACATATGGGCCAAGCGGAATGATAGGCTTGGACACTACATTGGGGAAAGATGTACCTGTTGCGTCTAGGTTAGTTGGCGGAGCTGATACCTTCCACTATGGCAGCCAAGTGACAATTACCTGTTCAATTTCAGCCTCAGTAGTCATGTATGGAATATTATGCCAAGTGTGATATTTTCAGGCCTGAACTTGCACATTGTGCATGGTTATCTAAAATGCCGATATGTGCTTATACTTGTCATAGACGGCTGGGGGAAGGCATAGTTGGGAATCAATGGCCACATAGATATCCCCATCGTAGATTATCCAGAAGAAAGTGTTCTCCTCCACCCTCTTAGTATCCTTCAAGTCCCATAGGTAGGAAAACCGTGCACCTTTGCACATGCCAGGCTCAAGAGGGGGGAAGACCGCTTCTTCCAGGGTCTCCCAGGAAACTAAGATGATTATCAGAATCAGCCATGAGTAGTAGAACACTTTTCTCTGCTCTTGAGCCTCGAGCACATTATCGATAAATTCTTCAACCAAGTACTGGGACCAATTGTAGTAGACTCCTTTTACACACTAGCCAGCAATCTGAATGACGTGAGAAGGGATAGTTGAGGCCTAAAATTTATGCATCAATTTGTAGGTAATCATTAAGGTGCCCATGCACATCCCTAGGTCCTGGATGGTATTAATCAGGAAGCCCTTCTTGTTGCGTCCGACACCGTACTTCTTCCGGACAGCGTCGGCAGTATGGTGCTCAAATTTCTTGCCTGTTCTATCCCTAGGGTCAGGCCCATTCATAGGGAGGCTTATGATGCAGTGAATGAGAGCAGCATCAATTGGTATGCAGCCTTGGAGCCACAAACAGCCATCATGGACAAGTGCCAGCAGTTGGTGAATAATGAGGTTGGTTATGTTGTAGCGTCCAAAATGGGGAAGGCGTGGCAAGTTCAGGATGCCTGCCCCAGCTAATTCCATGACCCAAAGAATTGGCTCGACTTTGGGCACACCATATTCGATCACCTGTTCCAAGTAAAATTTTGAATCTAACGAAGGAAAAGCATCCAAGTTCCCTAGGTCATGGTCATCAAACTTTATGTTAGGAAGCTTTTCAAACATATCTCCCTTCTGGGGCACTTCTTTGGGGACTAGAGGCATCTAAAGATAGGAATTGACAACATCTACGTTGGGCATACGGGTTGTTGTTCTGCATGGCTGAACATAAGGGGGTAACCAGGTCAGTGGAGTTTCCTGCAAGCCTTCTTCTGCGAGCCCCATCAGGTTCGAGGGTGTGATGGGCGATCGCTTCTTAGGCACCTTTCGAGGGGAATGTCGAATTTGGGGGGAAGTACGAGGCTTCCCACCAGCCCATTTCGTTTGTTTATCCTTTCTCCTTCCCTTCCGAGCTTCTAAATTTGAACCAATTTCTTCTCCTGCAGGGGTGACTTCTCAGACCTCATCAGAACCTATTTCTTCGGACGTTGTGTCAGGCGGAGGCACATTTGGGTCAGTAGCGGTCATCCTTTCTTGAAAGATGAATTCAGCATTGCTACTATTGGAAAGCGGAGCTTGCTCAGTCATGTGGCTGGCAGATAGACAGAAACAATGGTATATACCACGAAGGTCGAGGTGTGGAAAATATGAGAAACAGCTGAATCTCGTAGAACAAACAGTCCTAACCTTATATTGTCTGCGAGAGAGAAATGGTCTTCAAACCCTTAATTTCCTTCCATCATTATGGAAACAGTAAAAATTCCTCGTAAATCGCCTCATTAATTTCCAGTTACCCATGTCATTAAATGGGGAGCACAGTTTTCCATGCTCCCGCTCCGTCCCAGTGGCTAGTTTTGTCCATTTCACACAGCACCTACGCCTATCTCGCACCCACCTGTGCTGCCAGTCTTGCACATCACCCCTACGCATCTTCCCTAAATACAGTGTCCAAGGTACAGCTACTATGGCCATATAGTCATTTGATCGGCACTGCGAAGTCCTAGTAGGGCTTTAGCTGACTTCCATTAACATATCCAGGTTGGGATTCACTGCGCAGTGTATTGATTCTAACTACTCTACCATTGGTAATTTTTCTGACCACATACGGACCTAAACAGTGTTGTCAAAATTTCCCTAGGTGTTTCGCGAACTGGCTATCATATAGTATGACCAATGCTTCCTCTGAAAAGTCCTTCTGCCAGATATGGCGGTCATGCCATGCTTTCTCCCGTGCCTTATGAACCTGTTGGCGGAATTGGGAAATGAGCCGGTCTTCTTCCAGTGCTACCAGCGGTGCCAAGCACTCCTCCATAATTTCGGGATCAACCATATTTGTGAAGGCCGAGATGTGCAAGCTAGGAAAAATGTATTCCATAGGCATAATAGCTTCCTTTCTGTAGACCAAGCGGAAGGGTGTTTTTCCCGTGAGCTTCTTACACATGGGTCTATAGGCCCAGAGGAAATAGGGGATGCACACATCCCAATCACTCTGTTGTGCATTACAGACCTTGGTGAGCGCTTGTTCCAAAATTTTGTTGAATGCCTCTACAGTCCCATTCGCCCGTGAATGATATGGGGTAATTTTGGCATGGTGGGTCTAGAATTCCTCAGTCAGAGCCTTAATTGTGTCATTAATGAAATGCATCCCTCTTTCGCTCATCAGGATCCTGGGGCATCCAAACCTAGTTAAGATATTCTTAAAAAGGAAGTGTTCTGCTATGTCCGCAGTGTATTCCTTGACAGGTTTAGCTTCGACCCACCTGGTAATGTAATATGTAGCCGTAATGATATATCAAGCATCTGTCTTCTTACTAGGAGGGTTAATGGGGCCTACGAAGTCAATGGCCCACTTATCAAATGCTTGCAAGGTCGTCTGTGGTTGCAAAGGCATCTCGTCCTGATGCGAAGGTCTTCCTGTTCATTGGCACGCATTGCAGGCTTTGCAATATGCATGGGAGTCATTATTCCGTGTGGGCTACCACAACCCAGCTCTTAGTACCTTCTGTGCATTTTCTCTTCCAGCATACTGGCCTCCTGCCATTCCTCTGTGGACTTTTTCCAAAATGGCTTGTCTTTCATGCTCCAGTACATAACTGTGCAACACCTCGTCAGCTCCTAGCTTGTACAATTAGCCCGCAATTATGGTAAATTCAGCAACCTGGGCAACCAATTCTCTTTTATGTTGTACCGAGTAGTTTGTAGGTGCCATCCCCATAGTTAAGAATTGAATAATATCTGCAAAGGGCTCATCAACCACCTTAATAGCAAATAGTTGTGCATCGGGCAAGCCTTCTTCTAGGTTATTGGCTATTCACCACTCTCAATTCGGGACAAGTGATCCAGTCCAGCATTTAGTCTCCTATGCTTTACAATTATCTCAAAATCATACTCCTGAAAAAGTAGTAACCAGTGGCAAATATTCCCCCCTAACATAGGCTTATTTACTAGGTACTTCAAAGTTGAATGATCCGTGAACATCTTGAATTGCCCTCCCAATAAATAGTGTCGATATTTCTGTAGGGCATACACCATGGCTAGTCCCTCGCGTTTAGTAGTAGAGTAATTATGTTCTACGCTAGAAAGTTTTCTACTAGAAAATGCAACCGCATTAAGGGAATTTTGAGGTCTAAAATGGGCCTCCTAAGGAAATAATAAAATAATAGCTAAACCAATAAAATAATATTTATGAATTTGAAATTCACTTTTTGCACCACAATCCATGTAACCATAGTTAAATTAAATTCAAAATTTGCACCAAAGTAAAATTAGTAAAAAAATTGTATTGATGTGACTATAAATAAGAATGAGTTTTTCAAGAAAAATTCATTATCACTGAACAACTAATGCATTTGTCTTTTGTACTTAAATAACTTAAAACAAAATATAAATATGAATTTATAAATACTTTATATGCTATTAATTAAAATTTATATTATTTAAATTATATAATAACATGTAATTAATATACTATATAAAAATAATATAATATAATATAATATAATAAATGTATAGGGATATGCATTGTTTCTTTCAAGAAATATCAAATGACAATAATATATTTTTATTCAAAAAATGTGAAATGACATTTATTATGAGTACTTTAGTTTGAATTTAAAAGTACTTAGAGCACTACCATGGTTAACCATAAGTTTTTATCCACCATTGAGAATGTGACAAGTAAGTACCTTTAACTCAATCAATGCCACCTCAACCATTAGGGATGATGTCATCCCCTAAAATGTGATTGGTTCTCATAAAGTGAATTTTGATTGTACATTTTCCTTAGGAGGCCCATTTTATACCTCAAAATTCCCCTAATGGGTGGTCAATATCCCCTTCCCCAGGCTCCGTAAGGATAGCGCCTAGGGAGATCCCTGAGGCACCCACATGGACATGAAAAACCTTAGCCCAGTCAGGAAATATGAGAATAGGTGTAGAGACCATCTTTTCCTTTAGCAGCTCAAAACTCTTCTGACACTCCTCGTTCTAGAAAAAAGATACATCCTTCTTTAGCAGCTTCTCCATTGGTGTCGTGATTAGAGCGTACCCTTGAATAAATTTCCTATAATAGCCAGTGTGCCTGAGGATGGAGCATAGCTACTTCTCAGTTGTGGGGACTGTTAAATTGATGATAACTACCATCTTGGCTGGGTCAACCATCAATCCTTTCCGACATACCACATTTCCTAACAAGATCCTGAAAGGTACACAGAATATGCACTTCTTAATGTTTAGGGAAATTTGGTGCTTTCTGCAGGCATCTAGCATCATGAGCAGGTTCAATACGTGCTTCTTGACCAACCCAAACACTTTCCAATCATCAAAGTATACCTCCAGAAGCTTTTGAATGAATTTCTTTAACACTGCCACCACTACTCATGAAAATATGGCAGGGGCATTTTTGAGCCCAAAGGGCATGATGGTGTATTGGAAGGATCCCCATTCGGTGGCGAAGGTATTTTTGCTGCGATCTTCGGGTGCAATTCTGATATGATGGTAGTCCAAAAACCTATTAGTAAACGAGTATGCCTCCTAACCTCCCACATTGTCAAGAATTTCATCAAAGAATGGTGTAGGGAAGGGATCATGTACGCAAGAATCATTCAATTTGTGCAGGTCTATGCAGATTCTTATTTCTCCTTTTGTCTCCTTTTCTTGGACCACCATAGGGCTTACCCAATTTGATTATTCTACTAGTTCAGTGATACCTGCGACTATCATTTTATTGATTTTTTCTCTAACTTTCTACTTATATTTTGGGTTCAATTGGTAAGTTCACTAATTGACAGGATGCGCATCTAGTTTTAAGGTGATCTGCATGACACCCAGGTCCCCTACAATACCTTTGAGATCTGAAAATTTTGTGGGAAACAAATCCTGATATTCAGTGAGCAGTTCCATGATTTTTCCAATGGTATCATTATCCCAATAATCCCAAGTTCTATTCATATTGGGTTGTTCTTCCGTTCCAATGTTGACTTCCTTTAATTTGAGAGGCTTAGTCACGTCTACTACTTGTAATGGGGGTCTAGCAACTGTGTGCTCTCCCTCGGACTCTAGGATAGTGATATTTCGTAGACCCTCATCACACTCTTCCACTGATAAATTTCGACAGTTGGCAATATCCTACATCTGCACATCCCAAGCTGGTTCCCCACATTCTATGCAACAGTGTAATTCATGAAACACTATAGCATCTATGTCCTGCAAGGCTTCGTCTAATTTCTCAATCCCACCTACCAATCCAAATGTCCCCAAAAAATCATCCCTCATGGTATCCCAGTGGTGATTGTGGTGATGTAGCTCTGCATCCAAATACCGCGTGGTGGGGATAGGTCCCAAGGCATGGATAAACATGTGGACCCATTCGTCCCACGTCTTCTCACACCATACTTCCATCCATACCAAAAAGTGCTTGCGTGGATTCCCGCGGCTGAGGAAAATCTCCATGGATAGGTGGACCGAAGGTTCGAATCATAGGATCAACATTCTGCGACAATCCTCCCAATCCTGGAAAGTCCCCTTATGAGCTTCCCACCACTGCGTAGGGGTCGCACGCATAGCTAGGTTAAGTGCCCACATCCTTCGTTCTCTTGGGAATTCTTCTTCAAATGCTCTAAGAAAATCCCTAACACTACTAGAATCATCAAAATATGGAATCTCTCTTACCTCTGAGGAGATGCATCAGAAGCTCTTTGTGATCTTCAGGCATCATAGCGCAGATACATCATGCAACCAGTTTTGCCAATTATATATCTCCCCATCTGATTTAGAGAGACATTCGATGTCCTTCCCCCAACAGAGCACACCATTAGCGGTAGGGTTGATCCAATCCTCATTCTGGGCAGTGAACTTGTATATCTGATCAACATCATCCCCTTCACGCACTAGTTATGTATACCGCTCGCCCTCTGCTAGATCTAGAGGGACTATTACTCGCGTACCGTCATTTTCAAAAACCATGGTTCACCTTTTCAATTTAATAATACCTCCCATGTCTATAGCCCAATCCCTCCCTTAAAGTGTAGGGTAAGGGTATGCATCATATACAATTTGAATCACCTCAATATTGGCGTATACCTTAACTCCCGCAATGTCTACCATAACCTTTGATAGCCTTCCTAGCAATATGATCTTCTGTTTGTTTGTCATGCGGACCTGTATAGTAGACCATTCCAGCTTGGGCTTTCCCATCCTCTGTCAAGTCTATTTAGGAAGGACATTCGCATCGAATCCTAGATCAAGGTTGACCTGATCCATTTCATAATCTCCAATATGCACAGTTAGATGCATTTCCTGACCAGTTCTCTTCTTATGCTTATAAAGTTTGTTGACATCTCTCACTTATGTTGGTGGGGAAATATTTTCTGCATAGCTTTCTATCAATGCTTGGAGGTTCTCGACTTCCTTCTGGTTGTGTAGTAACTTCATACATGCCTATAGGAAAAACTTCACTTCTTCGTCTGCTTTTAGGTCTATTAGGGTCTTGGAGGTAGATGCCCCAATTTTGGTAAATTCTTTTCCAGCTTCGAGGAAGGTTTCTTTTTCTTTCTGTAAGTCCAGGCTTTCCATTTTTTCAACAACTTTTCTAATAAGTGGTTTAGCAGCATCTTTTTCCTTAGCTCCTCCTGTGGCCATGCCACTGTGTGTAATTATATTAATACCGGGCCCTTCATCGGGTGGTTCTTCCTTAACCATTTGCACATTTTTCATTGGAATTTGTTATTTTTCTTGCATCTTTGCTATTAGTAAAATAAAATATTCGATCACATGATCCAACTACCTACAATACATGCAATATTTTCATGCAGGGTTTGGGTAGTCCCTTACGAAGTGTCCCACCTCTCCACAGTTATAACAGATCATTTGTCCTCTTCCTCATCCTATGCTTCCACCTCTTCACCCCACCCCTTAGCCTCTTGCTGGGGAGCCTCCTCATCTAGACGGAGATAGTAGTGTAGAAGGGTCAGCCTGTACCCTATACAAGTTTCCTCTATCTATCATCAAATCATATGTCTGAAAATTGTGCTCATCATGTCCTACAGATGAGCAGAATCTACACCACTGTTGCTTAAATTCTGGGACATAGGTATCGATTCGGGGGCAGTGGTTTGTATCATGCGATCCAACTACTTGACAGTCAGCACACCATAACTGTTAGCATTTTGTCACCGTCCCTGCAATCCCTCGTCCCATACATTGGAGGACTATTTCCGTGACCTGTGAATAGTAAAATGTCCTAAAAACACCTTGATGTTATCCTTCTGCATAAGGGCAAGAATTCTCCTCAAGAACATTTCCTCTGAAAAACCCTAAAAACCCATGTTTTGGCATTGGCATGGGTAGCTAGTTCATCCCTCGCGCCAATGGGGAAAATGCACACTAGTGGGCATGCCAGCTGGCGCTCTATCCCTGTGTATTGCCCGTGCCAAGCCTATTTGGGAATGTTTTTTAAAAATAAAGGGCGAAAGTTTGGTTCTAACAACTTCAGAATGAATCATCAAAAAGAAGTTGGGTTGTTTGGCTCCGGATCTCCATGTTTAGGAAGTGGTTTTCCACCTCTCATGGACCCTTCCCATGAGATAGGACTCTATCCCATGATTATAGGGATCCCAACTTCCCTTCCTCCCTCTATAAAAGCCTACATTTGGGATGAAAACTATAGCTGAGCGACTATTGAAAGCACCGCTAAGGAGAACCCCGTAAGAGAGAGAGCCTTGTCCAAATTCCCAACAAGCTTCGTGAGACACGCTCCACTGGAAGCCCTGCCAAAGGAAGAATGCAACATCGGAACTCAATTGTAATCTTTCTTTCACATTTTAATATATGCTCGACTACGTTATTGGTTCCACTGTTGTATTTCTTTTCTATGTAATGCAATTTAGTTCAATCCTTTCATACTGATTGATAGTTACATGTTTGAATTATTACATTGTATGCTGTCGTTTCTTCTTTGCACATGTACAGGTGTCCAAACATGGTGAGTGAAAGGATTTCGATCTTTCAAGCTAGGAATGGGAAGTAGCGCTTCTTCTTCGATGACAGCAGCGTAGGACTTGAGGTAGGCTATCTATCGTATCTTTATCTTTTCTAACTAGGAATCGATATCATAGCGTGTTTTGTTTGTTGATAGACCAACTCTAGGGCTAGTGGGATCGCCTTTGTTCGCAGAGGGGATTTACCGATTCCTAGTTACAAAATATGGGATATTATATTGGAAAAATGTTGTTGGAATTTTGCTTAAATGTTTACTTAAAGATGATGCAGGGAAAATCATGCATGAGTTGTGTGACAGAGAATGTGGAGGACACCTCTACTGCAAGGCCACAGCAAACAAAATTCTTAGATCTGGTTACTATTGGCCTACCCTTTTCCCAGACACTCATAAATTGGTCATGTCTTGCCATAAGTGTCAATTTTTTTATGGCAAAAGAAAACTTCTTCCCTTACCCTTACATCCTATCAGATTTTAGGCACCTTTTCAATAATGGCGTTTAGACTTCATTGGGGAAATTCACCCATCCTCCTCAGCTCAACATAAGTGGATCCTCAAGGCCACTGACTTATTTACTAAATGGATAGAAGCCATACCTTCCAGGAATGCTAATGACTCTGTCATTATCAAGTTCCTTGAAACAAATATCTTATCCATATTTGGTTGTCCCAAGAAAATCATAACAGACAATGCTGTTGCTTTTAAATCTAAGAAGATGGTTGATTTCTGTTACAAATACCACATAACCTTGGGCCATTCTACTGTCTACTATCCTCAAGGAAATGGATTAGCTAAATATTCCAACAATAGCCTCATAAATATCATTAAAAAGTTGTTGGAACAGAATCAGAAATCATGGCACAGTAAGCTGGTTCATGCCTTATGGGCTGATAGGATAACTACAAAGAAGTCAATAAATATGTCCCCCTATCAGCTGGTCTATGGCATGGATGAATTTTTTCCCACCTCATTAGGAGTTCCAGTCATGAAACTCCTTCAAGAAGTGCAGATTGAAGAGAATGATATGCAGAGGAGAATCAACCAAACAATCCATTTGTAGCAGACCAGAGAAGAATTTTATGAGAGAACACAGTTGTTCCAAGAAAGTATGAAGAATATTTTTGATAAGAGGACTAAGGCAGACAATTTCCAAGTTGGAAATTTTGTTCTTACGTGGGATTCAAGAAGAGAAGAGAAGGGAAAACATGGCAAGTTTGAGAACTTGTGGAAAGGGCCATATATTATCCATGCTGAGAGAGGTCACAATGCATTTTTCTTGAAAGAATTGAATGGGGAATATCTGTATGGAGGCCCTGTCAATGGCAGAATGTTAAAGCATTACTTCTGCCAGGAATCATGAGTTTCAAAGAATTTTATTTTCATTATAAATATCATAGTCTGAATGTTGCATTCAAAGTTATAAAAAATAAAATACAAAAACAGTAAAAGAGAGAAAAGAGGGCAGATTGTAAAAAAAAATAAAGGTACAGCCCCATACCAAAAAGAGAAGCAAAATCTGAAAGTGTGCAAGCTCAAATGCCACTACTGAAACACACTTCTAGTTAGCCATACAGCCTAATCATGGCTAATTAGTTTTAAATTGACTGTTGATAGGTTAGTGAATTCGATTTGCCAAACTTTTTGATCTTGGCTTATCAGTAGATAGATTAGGATAGAAATTAAAGGTTCAAACATGCTCAAAATATGAACCTAAATTTCCAAAGAGAATGACTCAAATCTGATTCAAATTCTGAGTCAAAAAGATGTAAATTTGGAAAGAACGGCTCAAGTAAGAGTCAAAACAAAGCTGTAAAAGATGAAGGAAGTGCTTTGAACTTTCAGATCTTATGCCTTCTCCTTTTTTGGTTTTAAAAATTATGTAAAATAATGTCTATGTGCATCTTGTTTTTATGCCATAGATCAAAGCAAGTCAAATAGCTTAATCTTGAATTGGTTGTTTTTAAATTTCTGTTGTATAATTTAGAGAATAAAAATATGTTGGAAAGTTTAATCCCAACAGATAGTAGATTAGGTAGAAAATCATATGGGCTCAACTATTTAACCAGAGTCCATGGAGAATTAAGGAGTATAAATAGATGAGATTTCCTTCTTTCAAAAGAATGAAATGTTGTAAAAGAGTTTTCCAGTCCAAGTGCACTCAAATGAAGAAAAAATGTTAGACCAATAGGACTGGGTAGGTAGAAGGCTTGCTGATGAAAGATCCATTTTTTTTATGGCTGCTAATATGTTTTCAGATCAAGATCATCCCAGCCAAGGAAGGGTAGCCCAATGGATGAGGCATAGGTCATCCTCCCAGAGAATGCAAGTCTAAAGTTCTTGATGCCTTCAAGAAGGCACCATCCCCAAGTGGAGCCACTGTTAGCCACCTATAAAATTTGTTATAGCAAAAGGTGGCTAGAACTTTTCAGAGCCTTCAAGGAAAAAATTTTATTGCTAAAAAGTGTGTTATATCTTGAAGACTCTGGAAGGCCTCATGCCTCTATTTAAATATTCATTATTGTTTCCATTTCAAAGCTCAGAAATTCTGTTGTTTTCAAAGAGGAAAAATTGCTTCAAAATCACCATTTTCTGCTCCTTATGCTTCAAAACTAACCTAATTTTCTACCCCTTACATTCTCATCAAAATTCTTCATTTTCATATTTTCCCCCTTTCCCCCCCCCCCCCCCATCAAAACCCCTTTGATAAGTTTTAATACTCTTTATTTTCCTTATGGAAAACCCTCAAAATCCTTTGAAAAACATTGAAAATCCATAAAAATCCATGTTTTATGTTTCAGGTTTAGCCCCCTTCGGCTAAGCCCCCTAACCACTTCCCCACATATGCCCATGCCCTAAGAACCAGGCACTAGTCCCCTCAGCACTTATCGCATTGGAAGTATTGAATGGGTCGATTAAAAATCCCAAGCCCGAAGGCCTGATCCCGATTGGCCCATATATGCATATACCCCGGGCCTATTAATGTTCCATTGTTACACAGCAATTTGTCACCATCCCTGCAATTCCTCGTCCCACACATTGGAGGGCTCTTTTTGTGACCTGTGAGCAGTGACATAACTTGAAAACACTTTCATGGCATTCCCCTAAACATGTACTTTCATTACCCTGAATACAACTCCTTGTGAAAAACCCTAAAAATAGCCTTTTTTGCATTGGCGCGGGTACACAGTTTAGCCCTCGCGCCAAGGGGGCAAATCCTCCAAAGAGGGTGTGCCAATTGGTGCTCTGTCTCAGAGCCGCACCCACTCTAGGCTTAATAAGGAGTTTTTTTTTAAAATAAATGGCGGAAGATTGACCCCAACCAATTCCTAAACTGGTCTCTAATTTGAGTTGGGAGGTTGGCTTCGAATTTCCATGTAGAGGAAGTAGTTTTCCACCTCTCATGGAAGCTTCCTTGAGGATAGGGCCAATACCTTGATTGTAGGGATCCCAACTCCCCTTCCTCCATCTATATAAGCTTTCCATTTTCCTTTGCAAGATAATCTCCAAGAGCCTTCATAACCAAAGGAATGCTGCAATAGTCCTCATAGTGTTAAATCAATAGTAACGAGATTGATGATCGAAGAGAGAGGCTTGTCCCCATCCTTGACAAGCTTTATCAAGACGTATTCCGCTGGCGACCCATCGAAGGAGAATTCAACGTCAGATCCAGGTTGTATTTTCCTTTGTATGAATTAATGATAAGCGACTATTGGTTATGGTTCCACTCATTTTGTTCATTATGATCATGAGTTGTGTCCTCTCTGACTGACGCATAATTATATATATTGGATTTTACGCTTGTGTTGGTTATGTTTCTTGCGTGTGCAGGTGTTCGATCGCGACGAGCATGAGGATTGTGATCTGCCGAAGCAAAGGAACGGGATCTGGTAAGCAACAGCGTTGAATTCGAGGTAAGCCTTCTTCGCAAGTTGGTTTATTGCAATTAGGGACCTGCACCATAGCGTGTTACGATTGTTGCTAGACCCGTTCTGGTCTAGTAGGGATCACCTCTATCTGTAGAGGGGATTTACCTCAAAAAACAATTGGCGACTCCGCTGGGGATCGTTAGCTTGTTGTTTGCTTTATAAACTACAGATGAAGCCTGAAGCTAGCCAGATAGCCTTCGAAACGCTCTTGCTTTGCATTAACGAAAGTAGATGAATGCTACTTCAGTCAATCTCCGGTCTAGTTTATGAACTGAACACTTGGAGTATCGTCTTGTCTTTTTAGTCCATCCCTGACTTTCCTTGCTTGATCAACTCTTTTGGGTTGGCTCTTGCTGAGTGTTTGGCTTTTGTTTAGCTTTACCATCACTAGTCTGCTTCCTGTATTTCTCTTTTTTCATTTTTCCTTAGTAAACTCGACTGGCACACTTTTCTGTGTGACAGTCGCGCCCACTGGTGCATGTTGTCAGTGTATTACTTGCACCAATTCCATTCTGGCACTAGTTTCAGCCTTACAGTTGTGCCAATCCTATAAGGTGCTAGGGTTTACTATGTTTTGAGCCTTTTGGGACTGATTTGGGTGTTTGTTCTTATTTTTATGACTGCTTGAGTGTTTTGGAGCCTTTCTTGACTAACTGTGACCTTCATCCTTTGGTTGTTTTCCCATTTCTATCGATTTTACATTTTAGCCCTAGGGAATCTAGGTGCTATTTTATTTTGTGTCGAGCCTCCCTTGGGAGTTTGTGGTTTCTGTCTGTTCAATTCAACTTTGTGATTGCTTCTATGCATTCGTTTGGTGGCCGTTGATCATTTTATTACATTGTTTGAGTGATTGGTTTCTTCTTCACTTGAATTCCACTTTGTCTCGTTTTGGGCCTAGATTACATGGTTCATTTGAGTCTTTGGGTGTCTTTTGATTTGAGGGACTTTTTGTCGATTTGAGATCTGATTGTGTGCTTGCATTGAGTGAAATTGGATTGTTTTTCTCTTTTTCTTTTGCTTCTCAAATTGCTTGTCTCATTAGTTTTCATTTTGTTTAGTTCATTTTTTCTCTTAAACATTGAAAATACAAAAAATCTCTTTTGCTTCGAATTAATTAGTGTGAATTAAATCTTTTCGGTGTTATTAGTGATTAGTAACTTTGAAAGAAAAGCTTTTAGTTTCCATCAGCTTCATTAGAGATATCATTGGTTGTTGTCTGGTCATTTTGTTCTGGTGTGAAAAGCTCTTAACTCTCTCATAATTAGCTTTCATCGAATGAAATGATATACTGTGGCATGTAGTGTGCATTTAGGAAATTTTGAGACATTACATTCGTTAGGGCCTGAAAACTGAAACATAATTGAAGATAAACATTAAAATACATTCAATTTACACTAAGGCAGCATTGAAACATTAACGAAATATTTAGAGGTCTAGGCTAGAGACGTGTTCCGGCGTCTTTAAACCTAGTAGTTGGCATTCGCCTTTTGGCCTTAGAAAGCACTAGTACGGACTTGTGCTCCCCGTATCGTCGCGTATATAAAGGGAGACCCCACTAGGTTTCTATCCTTTATCCATAGGAAGCTGAGTCTGCCGCCCTATACCTGTGATACACTGGACACAGTATTCGGGGAGACTACCTGCACGTACGTTAAGTCCTTGGTTGATTTCTCTTTCATTTTGAAACCAAGGTGTATATTGCAGTTCACAGTTATTTGGTACACCCTTTGCCTAGTATTCCTGAGTAGTCATTTTGATCTTATCTGACTCCTTAAATTTGAAAATATCACCAAGCGCTTGTCCTTTCACTCTTGTTTCAAAACTGAAAGAGATAGAGTCATCTTTCGTCCGTTTCTTGACTCTTAAAACATGAAACGGTGAAGTTTCTAAGTTTCAATGTCATAAAATAAATCACCAGCGATCACATGCCCTATTAGATTTTGCTTGTTGGCCATTTGATTGTGTGCCTTGGTTCTTTTTCAGCCCGTGTGTGTGTTTTATATTTTTCTCTTGTCATTACTACCATAGTGGCGGAACCCTCAGTTTCGTCTACTGGTAGTCCATATACGGACGATTCATCAGAGGTTTCTCAATCCTCTGTTGAACCTCAGCGGCCCATTGTTTCCGAGCTTCCCGACGGGGGACCGGTTCTGTCTGAGCTTCCCTTTGGAGGACCAGTTGAGTTCAATTGGCCCTTATCCGACCCTTGGTCTATATTTGGAGTAGGGGAACATTTCCCTCCTCTTACATCGAGTTCGCCTGTTTTAGATGCTGTTATTCCTCCTAATTCTCACCATCTGTTACGAGATCTAGTGGCAGGTTAAAATATGAGTGAATCCAATCATTCTGCTAGTGAGGAAATCCCCACGTCTAGTGAAGATTACCAGCTATTCCCAGAAGTAACTCGGAAGTTATTCCCAGAAGACAACGTCGAATCATTTGTTATGTCTTCACCCGGTCCCTCATTACTAGCAGGGTATAGATCCTTAGGTCAGATTGTCGCCGCCACTGCCTCCATGGGGGTATCAGCTCCTTCTACGAGGCCGGTTGTTCCTTCATTGGGGATGTCTCCTAGGACACCCATCACGACATCCCCTCAGGTCACTTCTGTACCCGTCAGGCCCACAGTTTTTGTGGCTACATCTACACCTGATGCAGCCACAAAAACTTCAGGCCAGCCTGGCTATCCATATGACTCACAAGGTTACCCTACGGGCTAGCAGGGGCCATTATACGGTCCACAAGGATAGTATTACAACCCTTCAGGTCAACTCGTGCAGCCTCTTCCTGGAGTCCAACCAAGACAACCTCAAGGACTCACAGGCCAACCGGGGTACCAACCAGGGCCGGTATATGGTCTTGGGGGGAAATTCCAACCTTCCCAACCCATGCAACCTCATTATCCTATTGCTCCAAATGTTCCACATCAGCCAAGACCATCTTATGGTCCTGCTGCAGGTCAAACCAGTTACCAGCCGCCACCTGGCTCCATTCCTCCACCAGGCCAACCGGTCCATCCGCCACAACCTGGTGTTCCACCACCAGGAAAAACAGCCCATCCAGTACAACCTGGTGCTCCTCAACAGCCAGGTCAACCTATACAACCGGCACAACCTATTTATCCGGGTCAACCTGTTCAACCAGGGCAACCCGTTCAGCCAAGTCAGCCTATCCAACTAGGCCAACCTGCACACTCTGTTAGCCCTGCCCAACAGCTGATTTACTCGATGCCGCAACCAAATCAACCGGTGTACCCTAATTATCAGGCTCAGTAGGGTCCCACCTATCAGCAGCCTGCTCAACCTCAAGGCGGTTACTACCCTCACGGTCAATCTCGACCGACTTATAATCTGCCCCAAGGTTCCCATTATTACACTCAACAACCTGGATACACCTATACTCAGCAGCCAAATCCATAGGCCACCCAAACGGGGCCGACATACAATCAGGCTCCATACTCTGGTTATCAAGCCCCGTACACTAGTTACCAGCAACCAAATCAGACTGGTTATACACCCTATACCCCCTACGGTCAGAATCCTGCCGGAAAGAACCCATGGGGGCAAGGATATTCTCAACCAGCATGGAGTACAGGTACCAGTCCTTATCGAGGGCCTGGCATGCTGTTCAATCCGCAATTGACATTCTTGGATACCTTGGAATTACTGGACATTTCTAAATTAACCAATGATCCAATTCTTCATAATCCTTATTGGCCTCTGGTTCCGACCAAGGTACCCAGTGACTACCCAAAGTTTGAAGGTAAAGCTGGTGAAGACCCCCAAGCTCATGTAATGACCTACCATTTGTGATGTTTGTCTAATTCTTAGGTTGATGATTCAATTTGTCTACATCTCTTCCAGCGCACTCTTACCGGTGCTGCCGCTAAGTGGTATATTGAACTACCCCGTGGAATCTTTCAGGATTTCAATACTTTAGCAATGGATTTTCTGACTCATTTTCAGTTACCGGTTCGTTATGAAGCCAGGATGCATCTCCTAATTTCGTTGAAGCAGGATAAAGCCACCCACATATCCGATCATAAACATGAGTGGCGACGTCGTCGTAGGCTGATCAAGTTTGATATACCTTATCAACTACTAACGCATTGGTTCACCACATCCTTCGTTAACAAAATCGCGCAAGATATTGCTATGGGGGCATGTGTGACTAAAGAACAAGCCATAGCGCGTGCCGAATATCTTGATCTGGTATACTCTCAGTCTGGCATGCTTTATAATATTTTGACTGATGCTCCATGCCTGGGAACCTCTAAAGCTCCACCCACCCCAGCGGTGGATGGTGTTATTGGTTCCGTGTCTCAAAATTCTCGAAAATATTCAAATGGGAAGCAGAAGTCTAATTCTTCCAATAATTCTGCTCTTCCCACCGCCCCAGATTCTGGCAAAACTGCGGAGGTCAACACCGTTCAGGCTAATCCTACAGAAAAGGCCTCCAAAGGAAAAAAATAAGGGCAAAGGAAAATCCAAACCCGATGCCCCAAATCCAAACTCTACTAAACCTTGTACTGAGGACGGTTCTCAACGTAAACCAAAGTACCCCTGCCTTATTTGTGAAGGAGATCATTATACCAAGGATTTTCCATGGCGATCTGAAATTATTCAACTTCTCAAAGGCTCCAAAGGGACTCCGGTAGTTCTTAAAGAACTGTTCCCGTCTCAGCAGACCCAGATGGTTGAGCAGCCTTCACCATCTGCACCATTTGGGTCCCAGGTCTTTATGATGAATGGTGTTGCACCTGTCTCTGTTGCTACGCGTTCGAAGGATTATGCTGGATCACGTCAGGCAGTTGGAAAGGAAGTTGTGGATGGCCCACCTCCTCCACCTGTCTCCGGTTCTTTAGAAATTGAGAAGCCTACGGTTGAACCTGTTGTGAGGCCACCTTCTAAAGGTGTTCTGTGGAGGTCTTCCTACAATCCAAATGCCCATGTCGCTCAGCATTACAGCATTTTTGAGGATTTGGCATAGGCACCTTCTGCTATGCCTGCATTGGAAGTCCTTCAAAGTTTCCCTTCGCAATGGAAAGCTTTGTTGTCTACAATCAGTGGAATTGATCCCACTGATTCTAATCTTCTCACCTTCGACTTAGAAAATTTTACCCCCCAGATTCCACATCAAATCACTCTTGTTATTCAAGTTGGGATCAACGGTCTTAACATCCATAGGGTTGTTCTGGATTAGGGTGCTTCTACCTGTGTCATGTCGTCCACTTGCTAGAAGGCCATTGGCTGTCCGGCTCTTTCATCATCTCCCAATGCCCTAGAGGCATTCGATGGTCAGGAATATAAACCCCTGGGTGTTCTCAAGAGTCTACCGATTACGTTACAGGGGAAGACAGTCAACGTAGAAGTGGAAGTAGTTGACGCCAAGCTTAACTACAACCTGCTTCTCGACTGCAGTTGGACTCACGCTATGCTATGCATGACATCCACCCTCTTTCGACTTCTTAAGCTCCCTCATGAGGGCAAAATCGTTACTATGGATCAGTTGTCTTTCTTCACCTCTACCTCCGAGAACAACATTCCTTACGTGGATAAGATCCCAAATCCCCCCGACAGTGTAGGATCCGGTCTCTTCAAGGACCCTGTCCTCATGGGGATTTTTCCCGTGCCACCACCGCACACCGTTCAAGTTAATATGATCTCTAGGTCTGACGACCCATGGATCATCCCTTCACCTGAACAGGTGACTGATTTTGGAGAATCGATGCCCCTAACTCCAGTAGAGATTAATTACTATGAAATTTTCGCTGCATCCGATCCTCCTCCTCCTCAACATGCTCCCTCGAGCATGACTTTAGATATCTATTCTCAATCCCCCTGGCTCGGTGAGGCCGACTCGCCTGATCCTCTTAAAGAGATTTTCCCTTCTGGCGAAGCCATTGTTGAAACAATGTCTCTTGAGGAGCTTCCTTGGAGCGATACACATCATCGTTCCTCCTTTATGCCCAGCATGGGGGAAATGTCAGATTGTCTAGAGCGTTTTGCATCTCAGGTTCCTACTCCACCTCTCCAGATGCCCATATTAACACATGAGGTCTTCTCAGAAGGAAACCTGAGCAACATTACTCAAACCACTCTGATCGACATCTCTGTTAAACCGGGGATAGCTGAAAACATACATGTGGGAGTAACTTGTTCTCTTGATGAGATATGAGTTTATACTGATCTTTTCCAAGAATTCAGAGATGTGTTCACTTGGTCCTATGAGGAGATGCCTTGAATTGATCCCAACATAGTAGTGCATGAGATTCCTACCTATCTCGGTGTGAAACCCGTGTGCCAATGCTTACGCCCAGTGCATCCTCACAAAGCTGCTGCCATTAAAGCAGAAGTTTAAAAACTTCTAAACGCGGGCTTCATTTACCCGATTCCCCTCACATAATGGGTCTCAAATATTGTCCCTGTAGATAAAAAGCAGGGTACTATAAGGGTCTGTGTTGATTATCGTGATATTAATCGCGCCTGTCCTAAGGATAGCTACCCTACTCCCTTCATAGATCAAATCATTGACGAATGTGTTGGGAGTGAGATTTATTCCCTGATGGACGGCTTTTTCGGGTATAATCAGATAAACATTTTACCTGCCAATCAACTCAAGACTACTTTCATTTGTCCGTGGGGTACCTTTGCTTATAAAAATTTCCCGTTCGGCTTGAAGAACACTGGAGCTACTTTCCAGCGTGCTATGTCTTACACATTTCACAACATACGCCATATCTTTTAGCCTTATCTGGACGATCTGCCACCTCACTCAGCTCGACGAGAGGACCACCTGAAACACCTTCGCCAGATTTTCCTTCGCTGTCGACGCTATAATATCCAGCTTAACCCTCATAAATGCATCTTTTTTGTGGATTCTAGCCATATTTTGGGGTTCATAGTCTCCAAGGACGGGATTCGCCTCGACCCTCTAAAGGTCGAGGCCATTGTCAATCTCCCATCACCCTCTTTGTTATATCAATTGCAGAGTTTGCAGGGAAAATCTAATTTCCTTCGACGCTTCATTCCGAACTACGCAGAAGTTGCCAAAGGTTTCACGCGTCTTTTAAAGAAAAACATTCCCTTTCTTTGGGATGATATTGCTCAACAATCCTTTGAGAAGCTGAAGACGTTACTTGTTAATGCTCCATTGCTTCGTCCTCCAAACTATCACCATGATTTCACTCTATATTTGGCCGCCGCGTTTAGCACCATAGCTATGGTTCTGGTACAAGATGACGATGATGGAAATGAACACGTCATTTATTATCTATCACAGAATCTTCTCGACATAGAAACGCGTTACGCTCACGTCGAGAAAATGACGTTAGCCGCAGTACACGTTGTACAACAATTTCACCACTACATCCTGTTGCATACAATAACCGTGGTTTTGGATTGCAACCCCATGAAATATATCCTATCTCGACAATTACTTGGGGGAAAATACTCCAAATGGATCGTTATCCTTCAGGAGTTCGACCTAGATTTTACTACTGCTAAGTCGACCAAATCACTGGTTTTTGTGGATCTCATCTGCTCCCTTCCAATAGACTCCACCCCATCTCACTCCGAAGAACATATCCCAAACGAAGCCCTCTTCCTTATCAATACTCATGATCCCTGGTATGGTGATATTATTGTGTATCTTCAAACGTCAATGTTCTGCTCTGAGTTGACCCAAGATGCCTGACGTCGGATTCGGCATCAGTCTAAACCCTACCGCATTGTAGGAGATACGTTATACCGGGTTGGAGTAGATTCGGTGCTCCGTCGGTGCTTAACCTTGGAAGAGGTTGAAAGAGTCTTGAATGACTATCACAGTGGCGCCTGTGGCCACCACATGTCTAGATATGCCACCACCCAGAAAATTCTGCGTGTGGGTTACTTCTGGCCGTCAATATTCAAACACTGTATCGTTGCAGTCTGCAAATGTCATGCGTGCCAGGTTTTTTAGTGCAAGATGCACGCGCCACCCCTCCCTTTGAACCCTGTCATTACCATTGGTCCGTTTGAAAAATGGGGCATATATTTTATGACGTGTAACCCTCATTCGGCCGGGGGGCATGCATATATAATCATCGTTGTTGACTACTTTACTAAGTGGGCCGAAGCGATGCCTACACTAGTCGCCGATGGTAAAACAGCTGCCCAGTTTATTTTCAACCACATTATTACATGTTTTGGGGTCCCTCAGGCCATTGTAACCAATCATGGCACTCACTTTCGAGATTACATGATGGCCAAGTTGACATCAAGATTGGGCTTACGACACGATAGCTCAACGCCATATTACCCCCAGGAAAATGGCCAGGTTGAGGCTGTGAACAAATTTTTGGTCACAATTCTTCAACGAATAGTTGGTATTCATAAGTCCAATTGGCACCTCCAATTGTTCTCAGCTCTATGGGCCTACCGGACATCAGCGAAGAGTGCGACCAGATTCACACCATTCCAATTGGTGTATGGTCTGAAAGCAACTCTTCCGGTTGAGTGCGAAATTCCTTCCTTAAAGTTGGTTGTGGAACTTTTGCTTGATACTTCTCCTGAAGAAGAACGTCTCTTGTATTTGGAATGACTGGATGAAACCCGCTGCTTGGCTGCTTTATTCATTGAGGCACAAAAGAAGCGGGTCAAAGCTCACTTTGATCAATCAGTCTCTCCACGTTCCTTTGTCGAAGGGGATCTTGTCCTCCTATACGACCAAGCGAACGACAAACTTGAAGCAGGAAAGTTCCAACCGATGTGGCATGGGCCCTAAATAGTAAAATTAGTATTGAAAAATGGGGCTTATGAGCTCATTGATTACAAAGGAGTTCCGTTGGCGCAACCTAGAAATGGGTTGTACCTTAAAAAATACTACGCTTGAAGTTATTTTTGGTGTGGTGTGTGTACATAGGTAGGTATATTCATTTGTGTGCATGTTTGGTGTGGTGTGCATGTAAGAATATTTCTGATGATTAGGTCTTCCTGATTGTGCAGATGTCTATTACTTCGTTTATGGGTTTCGTGGATAGTGCCTCCCGCAGTACCAGGAATCTGTCCTCGGCAGCCTGGGTAATCTATGATCCTGCTGGTGAGTTGGTTAAACTGCAAGCTGTGTGTTTGGGTCCTGCTACAAATAATATCACGGAATATAGTGTCGTGTTGGAATTATTAACTGAGGCCGTGGACCTCGGAATTCGTGAATTACTTGTGTATCTAGACTCAGAACTTGTAGTATTACAGCTTAATGGTCATTATTCGGTTATAAACCCATCCATTTTACGTTTGTATCTGTGTATTCGTCTACTGGAGAGAAATTTTGATTATATCACATATCAACACATACCCAGACATATGAATACATTAACAGATGGAGTAGCTAATATGGTTTTAGATAGACATTTACGCAATTTATAAACAAAAACATCATCACATGTAAATAGATCCATCCAGAAATATATATATATATATATGTGTGTGTGTGTGTGTGTGTGTGTGTGTGTGTGTGTGTGTGTGTGTCGAAATGTTTACATAGTGTGCATCACATAAAATCAAAAAATATACATGTTTGTCTTAATACAACTGGAGACAACATGTCTCTCAAAAAATATGCATATGAAAAGCCCTAATGTCTAATCTGCATGGTGCTTGTGGTAACAAGCCACCGCACGCACTAAGCGTCTCAGTAGTCGATGGAGGCGACTGGGCACCCCCACAGTGTGTCGTTGGTATGCTAGCGGAACATCTGCTAGTCGTGCATAGTCTGGGATCCCCCGGGCGATGCCCTCCAAGTTTTGAATCAGTTCACCTCCTTCGCCACCCTCAGTATGTGGGTCATGTTTGACCTGGGTTCTCCGCGCAATGGGCGACATGCCCGTGGGCCTCTCTGGGCCGACGTCTGCATACACATAAAACTATTATTAGAACAAACATGTATTACCAAAAAAAATCATAAATACATAAAAATCAAAAAAAGAGTATCGTACCCAACTCCTCATCCCAATCCTCCCCCTCCGAGAGTGGAAGATCAGGATCTCTGGTGAAATCGGTCCCAGCATAGGGCCAATCTTCGACCATGATCAGCTGTCACCATAACCACCCAAAAAACTCGGGCCTCCAAGACATTTGTTGGCCTCCTCCTGACCTGGACATAAGTGTTGGCCAGCGAGCCATCCTCGGCTCTCTTGGTACCGACTTAGCAACTATGGTCCCCTGGCCTTGGAAAATGGGTAGTCGTTCCAGGATGAACAACACCAAAATGGAACCGTAGCCAAACTGCTTTAGTTTGACTTGCTTGCATCTTTTCAGCTGCCTCTTGATATTACTCGTCACTGCAGTAGCCCAATCGAACAATTTGGGGTTCATACACTCGGAGGCTAGTATGAGTTGGGTTTTCGTTGCCTCATGTGGTGCCTACGATCCCGCAGCCCACGTAATGGTGTGTAGCACTACTCTGAGTGCTAGATCGCGGATAGTGTGGATATCCACCTTCCCGCTTCCCGATCCGGTTCGGGCCCCTGGGCACACCCTCGCCATTACTTGTTCCATCTTCTCCCCGGAAGGTCTGCTGCCCGTCAGAATGGGTATTG
This sequence comes from Pinus albicaulis, assembly GCA_034641835.2. NCBI lineage: Eukaryota > Viridiplantae > Streptophyta > Pinopsida > Pinales > Pinaceae > Pinus > Pinus albicaulis. The sequence continues at coordinate 1,000,362,813 of CM076575.1, read as the reverse complement.
GGCCTCTGCGCGATAACCCGGTGATAAAATACACGTCGGAAACCTCAAGTTCCAACACTTGGTCTCGAAGTTTAAATACTTCCTCATTTTCATCCCATATGCTGACCAAGTATTGTAGTAGCTCAGGTTGAGCTCGTAAACATGGAGTAAGAAATAATTTTTTGATTCCACAGTTCTTCAGTGCATTCATACAGGCTTCGTTCTCCATAGCCATTTCATATTCCTCCCCATGTTCCCTCTCCTTCCTTTCAATAACCATTGTGCTTGGTTACCTGCATCAAAATGATCAAAAACCCTTGTTAGATATCTTTCATGCTTGAAAATCCATATGGATGGCTCACTTTTTAAAAATTTAAAGCGGAAAATTATGTCGCGCCAGTTGGCGCGACCCCTTTGTGAGCAAAAGTCTATTGGTGCGGGTCTGTTCCCGATACCTGCATCAATGGTGGAGCCCTAAAATTTTAAGATGTCTCCTCCAGAGATCAACTGTGCAATGAAAACTCATAAAAAATGGATTCAAATGGAGCTTAAGGGAACGCCTTTTACCTGGAACAAACGAGGAGCTAAATGACGTCCCATATCAGTCACAATCACCGCCTGCAAGATGTGCACACAAACAGACCATTGTTGCTCTCCAAGTGAGGTAAAAAGTAAAAGTAAATTTGTTTTACCATTTGAAGCCTATTTACAACTTTTTAAGTCAAAAATTAGGTTTTAAGTATCATTTTTTCCCAATATTTTAATATATTTTATCAAAAATGGATTTTACATTTGCTTCTATGTGCAGTGACAGGTTTTTACGCGACTTGGACAGTGATACAAGTTGTATATTATACCTTTTCGGACTCGGTAAAAACATGAAAAATTCATTTTGGAATCATCTTTCAGCTCTTTTCTGACTCTCTAAACATGAAAAGATTACCGAGTCCCTTGTCGTTTCGATCTCGTTAAAGTGGTCACGAAACGAAATCTACCCAGTATACGTTTACCCCTTTTTCGGGCTAGGATAGATTATTTACGAAAAAGGAATACCCTAGCCTATCGCAACTACGAGGATTTCTCAGATATTTTTTTCTACCTTTTTGGGTCTGAGGAACTATTTACGAAAAGGGATCGTTGGAGTTTACTTTTCCGCTATCTTTTCAAATTCTCTAAACATGAAAAGACGCCGAGTTCTTCCTTTGTCAGACTCATTAAACCCTGATGACATTGGATTCAGTCGTAATGACGATATTCGAGTTCCTCCTTCCTAGGGCTCATTAAATGTACTAGGATGGACTTATATAGAAAGCATATGGTATCCTCTTCAAGCTTTTGTAAAAATAAAGAGGTACTCGCCAGAAATGGTGGTGAAAATGGAACCAGCATCATTGTCGTGTCGACAGTATGTCGCTCTTGAACATGCCACTTGTCTGCATTCGTATCAAGCTGGGGACATCTCATCTTGTTTTCAACTTGCCTCCGTGGGTTTGGGTGATACCTTTTGACCTCTCATCCACTCCTTATCTTGTCATCATGACCTTTGATATTTTTATGTCAAATACTACCAAGTCCACTATCATGCCACCTATATGTTCAAGAGAAGTTGAGCTATGCAAGTATCAACCTTCCTCTGATTCTCATCTGATCTTGATTCACAAACACATTATGTTCCTCTATCTCGTGTCGATGATGTGGGAAATACTATGGCCCACCTTCGATCAAGGTCACTTCCTGTCGACTTCAGCTCATTATCCAGGAAGCTGATCTAGAGACTCTCTTCTGGTACCTTGGAGCTTGCATGCCTCAATGGTAGGTTCTTCGCGTTCAACGTGAGGTTTTCACCATTGGCCTCCGATCGAGTGATTCTATGGGTGTTCGACGCCAGCTTACTGATTCACATGCCGTAGATTGTACCTATAGTACCTTGAGGACCATTTTCATTATTGGTGGTACCTCTTGCGTCTGTTAACATCTTTCATCATTGGCTAGTAATCAGACAATGTTCTTGCATGTTCGAATTTAGCTCATATATTCGCATGCTTGAACTTGTACTTTGTTCGGGTCGAGATGGAGTGCAAGACCCTGGATTTTGTCTGTTATAATCCAGGCTGCGATTTTGTGGATTATCATGATTAGTTACATAACTCACTGATTGGATGGCTGTGACCATACCTGAGTCTATTTATCGATCCTTACTGGATGGCTGCGTCCATGCCTTGGATCTAGATTATTGTGTACTCTGTTATGGATGGCTGCACCCATACCACATATATATCATGTATCTGATATATCAGTTGTATTTCTCTATGTAGGTTTTCCAACGGCGGTGTTTACAGTTGGACACGTTCTCGTAAAGCATTTCACCCCTCTCTCTCTTTCGGGCCTCATGCTTTAGGGGGCATCTGTTACACAGCAATTTGTCACCATCCCTGCAATTCCCTGTCCCGCACATTGGAGGGCTCTTTCTGTGACCTTTGAGTAGTGACATAACTTGAAAACACTTTCATGGAATTCCCCTGAACATGTACTTTCATTACCTCGAAGACAACTCCTTGTGAAAACCCCTAAAAATAGCCTTTTTTACATTGGCGCTGGTACACAGTTCAGCCCTCGCGCCAAGGGGGAAAATCCTCCAAAGAGGGCGCGCCAATTGGTGCTCTGTCTCAGAGCCGCACTCGCGCTAGGCTTGATAAGGATTGTTTTTTAAAAATAAATGGTGGAAGATTGACCCCAACCAATTCCTAAACTGGTCTCTAATTTGAGTTGGGAGGTTGGCTTCAAATTTCCATGTAGAGGAAGTAGTTTTCCACCTCTCATGGAAGCTTCCTTGAGGATAGGGCCAATCCCTTGATTGTAGGGATCCCAACTCCCCTTCCTCCATCTATATAAGCTTGCCATTTTCCTTTGCAAGCTAATCTCCAAGAGCCTTCATAGCCAAAGGAATGCTGCAATAGTCCTCATAGTTTTAAATCAATAGCAAGCAGATTGATGATCGAAGAGAGAGGCTTGTCCCCATCCTTGACAAGCTTTACCAAGACATATTCTGCTGGCGACCCATCGAAGGAGAATTCAGCGTTAGAGCCAGGTTGTATTTTCCTTTGTATGAAATAATGATAAGCGACTATTGGTTATGGTTCCACTCGTTTTGTTCATTATGATCATGAGTTGTGTCCTCTCTGACTAACGCATAATTGTATATATTGGATTTTACGCTTGTGTTTGTTGTGTTTCTTGCATGTGCAGGTGTTCGATCGCGACGAGCGTGAGGATTGTGATCTTTCGGAGCAAAGGAACAGGAGCGCTACCTTCTCTACAAAAAACAGCGTTGGATTCGAGGTAAGCCTTCTTCGCAATTTGGTTTATTGCAATTAGGGACCTACACCATAGCATGTTACGATTGTTGCTAGACCCATTCTGGGCTAGTATGGATCGCCTCTGTCTGCAGAGGGGATTTACCTCAACAACATCCATATAGACTAGGCCCTGCAACCGGGCACCTTTCATATGTATAAAACCTACCCCAAAGCCAAAACCTTCGCATCATATTAAACTTTGGGTTTTATAAAGTTTTAAAGGGTTTTCCGCTGGTGCATAACTTAAAAAAAAAATCCACCATTGATCTTAAGCCAGTCGAATAGCCCGCACAACATTGCATCGCAAATTTTCACCAGGTGCATTTTTCCCCCTTCCAATTAACTACCCCCGACTGATCCTTAGCCGTTGATCTCCTCCCCGCCTTCCTAAGATCCGACGGCCCTTATTTTCTCTGATCGCAAACCATTCCCCCACCTTTGAACCCCTTCGATTCACTTTCCGTAGTCGATCTAATCTGCAGATCGACAATCAGCACTTAATCACATTGATGCCTTTCAAGTATTTCTCCCTCGCAATAATCACCTCTCGATTCATTTTCCATCGTCGATCTGATCTGCAGATCGACGGTCCACATTTGATCGCATCGGATCTTTCATCAGGTGCGTTTTTAACATTTTTTTTCCTCGCCGATTGCGATCCTATGATTAGATCTGGATTGTCCACATGTCCATATTGGACGATCCCAGATCTTTCCTCATGGTTTCATCACCATTCGCCTTCCACCAAGAGGATTTTAAGCATGTAATCCCCACCGTCGATCTCTACGCGATCGATGGTTCTAACATATTTTCCTCCTCTGCTCTCATTTAACCTCCTCTAAACAAATCTACACCATTGGATGATTCCATCCAACGGCCACACTCTCTCCCTACACCCTCTGAAGCAGTTAAACCCACAACACAGGATTTCTCAATATTTTGTGCATTTTGCAGGATTAATTGTTTATCCATTATAATTAAAGAAAGGCCAAAGGTTGGGAAAGAATTTTCCCATGCCTTTGATTCATCAGAGGAAGCCATTCGCGGGGTTCCAATTCCACTTTTCATCAATGTTTCATGAGGCATTGATGCCATATGAGCCCTGCGCGGCCTGCACATCGACAAGACACAATGAGTGAAATCACGAATCAAAGAGCATAGTGTCAAAGACAAAGCATACCAGAACAGAAGATTGAAGACAAATTTGTGGGGATTACGGCTAAAAATTAAAATCAAAAGCCTAATCCTCCAAATTACAACACGGTTAAAGGTAAATCATAAAGTGTTTATCAGACAGAAGGCCTCCACCACCACATCTGAGGCAAATTGATTTCTCCCAACTACCACAAAGCCACCTATGCCTCAAAGCATTCAAAAAGAGGCCGAAGTTATTGAGAAGAGAAAAGATATTTGCCTCAGCGCAGCCAAAGATTAAATTCCACTAAAGGAACTTAATGCAAAAAATATCAGCAAAGTTATTACATCCTGAAACAGAGCCTAAAAGTCAACAAAGGCTCCCGCTTAGCTTAAATCTTAATGTAAAACATTTAATACAAAGGACACATATGTAAGCATCTTCATTGAGCCCCTCAAAGGCCGAGAATCCTTAAGTCTGTATTAATTAACTAGGGAGATCTTTTTATCAAATCTCACCTCCTCATTCTTCTATAAATAATTTTGTAGAAGATGAGAGGTTGGTTGGTTGATCACTTGTTGTAATATTGAAACTCTTTAAACTAATACATAGTCTGTTGAAGTTGAAGAAGAAACTGAAGTCTTGGAAGTCCTGATGATGTTGTTGCATGCTTTTTCTTGAGAAGGTTCTATCATTGGATCCATGAGCTTGGCTGTTGGTGAAGTATTCTAAACTATTTAATGTTTTTCCCCTGTTTTCATTATGTTCCATAATTTCTTACTACAGTAGGCTGAAATTTTTAGGCTAAGAAATGACTCCTGGAAGCACCTTAGACCTGTTTGTCCTTCACTGTTTTATGTTTTCTTCTACTGAGGTATTTTAGAGGCTTAAATATTTCTCTTTAGTCATCATGCTCGTTTATTTCTCTAATAAGTTCGAATAGTTGGTTTGAGCATGATTTATGGTTCTCCCTGCTTGTCTGCTACCACTTAAAAACTGTTAGTGAAGTATCCCTTTGGAGTATCTTTGTTTATAGTAAGCCAAGGAGGTTTGTTCTAATCATGCCCTTTGTCCTTGCTTAAACAGTTGTCTTAAAGGTCTTTTATAGTTGTGATCATAGATGTGATAGATGTTCCCTCTTCTATGACTACAATTATCAATGAATCTTTTATGTTTTCTAAGTCATTTGAAATAAAATCTTTGAGGAAATAAGGTGTTCCCCGAATCTTAGATTTCATTTTGAAAGTTGTCTTGAAGTCATTATTTGCTTAAAGAATGTTTGTAGAATTTATGTTTAGCCCTGTCTATCAAATATTTCTTTATTGTTCAAGTTATGTTTTCAAGTTCCCTTTGTTGAGAATCAAATTTCTCTTTCAAAATAATTGATGTCCATCTCATTCCAAAACCAAAGGATCCTGCAGCCAAGTTAGATTTTCCCTTTAATATCCCATATCCATTGATGAGTATGTTATGACCTCTTCCTGACTCCATTTCCCAATGAACCAGATGTTTCTCGATTCTATATATCTTTCCTAGACCTTTCATGTTTTGTTGTATCAATTCAACCAAACAAATAAACAAACGCCTGCACTTAATAACTAGTCTAAAACCAATACTCAAAGCACACAAGATAAACCTTTGCAAACAAACATTTGAGAGATCCCTCTCTGAGAACAGGAGGACTAGATCTTGTAACTCTAAAGATTGGTTCTGATGTTGCATTGTCTTTTGATTTGCCAAAATATCAAAACACAAGACACCAACATAATGGCGATCACGGTGGGACCCTAAGTAAAATCGTTAAAATTAAACACTCACTGTCTAGTATAACATAAGTAACCTTCTTCAAGCACTACCAATCATAATGGTAATCATGATAGAACTTATTTCAATCAGTGACAAACTAAGTAACCCTTAGGATTTTCATAGAACCTTATCAAACCTTGAAGGAATCAGTTACCAAGCCATAAGAGTGAACTCTATATGTTTGAACACCTTAGCTAAGTGTTAAATCACATTTACGACAGTCTCATAACCTATAAGACCAAAATAACTCAGAAAAACCCAAAAACATTTCAGTTTGGCTTCACAATAAACATGGTGGTGGAACCATCCAATATTTTTACCTTCATAGAAGCAAAATAGTTTCCACCTGGCGAGTCCACTAGCCCTAGTAAACCTATTACTCATCTAGGTTCCTAGTTTTCTTTAGGACTGTGTTAACTAGCCTTGAAGAAGTTTAGAAGCTTAGTCCCATCTTAGATAAGACATCTGAGAGGTAAAACTCCCCAAAAATAGTTCTAAAATTTTTAAACCTCTCTCATTTTTTAAAAACAGTCCAGCTTCACATAGGATCAACACTGGATCCCATCCAGACCCAAATCCTCCTTTAATCATTGACAATCCAGAGAGAATTTTGTGGCAGACTTATGAATCTGGAAAATCAACTACTAATAGGAGCCTCTTAAGAACAAATTTTGTCCCTGAAAACCTTGTTCGCTTAGAGGGTTCACACTTTGATTTACATCATACAAAGAACATCTTTAGAACTTGATCTCAAGGTGATTTAAACCAAACTGAACTTGACATTGTATATTTGCAAGAAAGATTTAGTAGAGAAGCCTCACCTTCCACTCCTCCTGATTCCCAGCTTCTCCATCACTTTAGCCTTTTCCATAACAAAACTGCTCAAAACCAGTTTGCTGGCCCAAGTTTTTCTTCCACTCCAATTCATACTACCATTGTGCAAAACACTCCTTTTCAGCCCACTTTCACTACTGTAAACCCACCCCTTGTAAATCCACCTTTCTTTCCATCCATGGCAACATGGTATGCCCCATTAGTGTTACCACAACCTCTACTTCCATTACCAAATGATTAACAATCCAAAATCCCTCACTTCACTGGAAAAGAGTCTACAACAGCTCAACATCATGTAGATAGGATGGAAGATGCATTCGATTACATGGAGATAGAAGAATAAACTATGAAGATGAGGATCTTCGCCCAAATTTTAGGAGGAGATGTAAAGAAATGGTTCAAAAACTTACCTCCTAACAGCATAAATGATCTCCCTGCCTTGCATCAAACATTCATCAACAAATGGGAACTCAAAAAGAACCCTCTCCAAATACTAGCAGAATATAGCAGCCTCAAGAGAAATCAAGGGGAGAGTGTTCATGAGTACTCCACTAGGTTCAATAGCATTTACAATGATCTTCCACCTCACATGAAACCTCCTTGAAGCATGGCCTTGGTAAGGTATCCCGAATGCCATGATGCTGAAATGACTTATCAATTAAGGGAGAGAGATTACTTGACCTTAGAAGACATGCAGAAAGGATATGTGAGCGTATAAGCAAACATAATTGAGAAAATAAATAGGTTGAGATTAGAGAAGAAGGTAACTTATAAATATGACTTACTACCCTCAACCTCAACTTCTAACACAAAAATTGATAACCTAGTGAAGGTGATGGAGAGGATGCTTGAAAAGATCAATTTTAATGAGAGAGTGCCACCAAGAGAACCTCAAAATAACCAAAACAGAAATAGAAATCAAAATTATAAAAGAGAAAACAATCAAGATAATCAAAAGGAAAGTGACCAACAGATTAGACCTCCCTTCCAATAGAACTATGTGGATCAATATGAGGAAGATAGGGAGATGGAAAGGTTGGGAGAATCTCATGTAAACTTGATTGCATCAGATAGTGGGGATGATGTTTTCCTCACTGAAGAAGAACAAGGTTTTTTCTCTTATGATCAAAATAAAAACACCTATGAAGATTCTGATGACTGTAGATTGGGGTTTGAAAATGCAATCATGGAGGTGCACAAACAATACGATATTAGGAGCAAGGGGAACATAGATAATTCGAAGAATAAGAACACTAATACTGCTATCAAGAAAAACACAGAAACTTAGCCCAAAAAGACAGTAGAAAAAACCAACATTTTTACCAAGAAACCAGACATAAACAAAGACAAAAATGTCCAGCCAAATGTTGAACAGAGTACCCCTAGCACTTCTGCCAGTGGTCCTAATAAAACTGTCCCAATTACCAGTCCAAACAAGGTTCATCAAATCAAAATCGCTGAAAATAATTCAATTGAAAATACAGATGTAAATATGAACAAGTCAATTGTTCCTTTCAGCCTTGAGGGAGAGATTGCTAAGATAAAAATTACCATTCCCCTAGCTGAACTAGTAACCCAAGAAGTGTACAAAAACCAAGTTTTGAAAGCTTTGAACTTAGGAGGTGATACTGACACCTTGAACTTGACAGAGGGCAAACCTAAGTTGTTGTTTGGCCCAAAAGTTGAAGGAAAATACCAAGAAGGTGTTGTCCCTCCCTTCTATGTTAGCTTGAACATACATGAGAAAATTTTACATAATGCCATGTTAGATTCTGGAGCTTCGCACAATCTAATTCCCAAGGTAGTAATGGAAATATTAGGCTTAGAAATTACTAAACCATACAAATATTTGTATTCCTTTGACTCAAGAAGAGTCAAATTTTTGGGTTTAATCAAAGATTTATGTGTTAACTTAGCTCAAATTCCTGCTAAGAGTCTAGTAATGGACATAGTTGTAGTTGAAATTCCCCCTAAGTATGGCATGCTTTTATCAAGATCTTGGGGAGCCAAACTTTAGGGAAGCCTTCAAATGGACATGTCTTATGCCACCATTCCTGTTTTTAACCAAAACAGAAGACTATACAGGGAATCCCACATGAAGTACTTGGTGAGCAACATAGACAAACCAAACAACTCTCCAATCTATTATATTCAATCAATTTTAGATTCCTTTATCTTATGTAACGAAGATGAAATCACTCAACAAGATAAGGAAAACATAGACCCAATTGGTTCACCAGAAAAATCAAATTTTCCCTCGAATCAAATTCAAAACAGTGAAAATCAACAACAACAAGAAAATGAAAATGAAGCAAACATACTTTGGACAATAAACTTCGATGGATCCTGTAACAAAACAAGTGCAGGGGCAGGTGTTTGGATTCAAAATACAAATCAAATTTTTTCATATAACTTAGATTTCCCATGCACTAACAATATTGCTGAGTATGAAGCCCTTCTCCTAGGCTTACAATTGCTTAAACAGTTAGAAGCCCAAAGGATATCGATCTTAGGAGATTCCGAAGTTATCATAAAACAAATCAAAGGAGAATACTCAGCTAGAAATCCAAGGCTTAGGGAATATCGAAACGCTGCCCTTGATTTTTTGAAAACCTTTGAAAAATATGAACTTATTTTCATTCCTAGAGCACTGAATCATCTAGAAAATGAACTTGCCTTCAATGCCAGCAACTGCCAAATACCTGAGATAAATGAACAGATTTGCGTAAAGATAAAACACAGACCTGTTGTGCCTGATAACGATGATCACTAGAAATTTTTTGACTCTGACAAACACATATATGATTTCTTAAAATCAAAAAACAATTTCGACATACCAATAGCAGAATCTATCCAAAAAAGAAAATTGTTTGTATATTGAACAAATCCCATAAGTTGAAATGACATATTCTACTGATATAAATCATTATGAGGATCCTTCTGAAGCAGAGACAATTGACAACGCATACCAAGAAGACTTGGAAGTTTTACAATGCAAAAATGATAAAATTCCAAAAGATCTCACACCTTTAGAACACCTTTTTTATTTTAATGATGTAGCCAAAGAACCGAGAATGGAGCCTATGGAAACGAATGTAGAAGAGCATAACATAGGCAGTCTAGCAGAACCCAAGATGATCAAACTGTCTAGCACTCTCCCAGCTCACATAAAATTGCAATACATAGAGATGTTTAAAGAGTTTAAGGATGTTTTTGCTTGGGCATACACAGATTTGAAGTCTTATGATACCAACATCATCCAGCACAAGATTCCCCTGAAGGAAAATCAAAAGCCTTTCAAAAAAAAAATTAGGAGAATAAATCCACTTTTATTACCTTTAGTTAAATCTGAGATTTAAAATATGCATGATGTTGGGATTATTGTACCAATTAGATATTCAGAATGGGTATCAAGCTTAGTTTCTATTAGAAAGAAAACAGGGGAAATCAGGCTCTGTATTGACTTTAGAAATTTAAATAGAGCCTCTTTAAAAGACAACTACCCCTTACCCAAGATGGACCATATACTTCAAAGGGTATTTGGGTCAAAAAGGATATGAAGGATATCCTCTTAGATGGGTTCTTCAAGTTACGTTACAATCAGGTGGGTGCTCCCAAGTGATCAAATCAAAACTCTGCTTTTACCACACCTTGGAGCACCTTTATGTATGTCAAAATGCCTTTCGGATTAATGAATGCAGGGGCCACCTTCCAAAGGGCCATGGACATAGCCTTTTCTGAAGATATTGGCTATTTTATAATCATTTACCTTGATGACATAACCGTATTATCAAAAACCGATGAAGAACATCTGATTCACTTGAGAAAAGTTTTTGAGAAGTGTAGGAAATTTGGCTTGTCATTGAATCCCAAGAAAACACTCTTCAGTCTCCAAGAAGGTAAACTTCTTGGTCACATAATTTCAGAAGAAGGAATCAAAATAGACCCTACAATGATAGATGGCATATTGCAAATCAGCCATCCAAGAAACCTCAAATGATTACAATCTTTCATTGGAAAGATTAATTTTTTGAGAAGGTTTATCCCCAACCTTGCTGAGCTATTAAAGAATATTACAAACATGCTTAAAAAGGATGTAGGTTTAAAATGGACTTTACCAGCTAAACAATCATTCGAATTGGTTAAACAAGCTCTCACTCAAACACCAATCTTGATTAGGCCAGATTTTACTTTTATATCTTTTCTTTTGCATCTGAGCATACAATAGCTGCAGTTTTACTTCAAAAGAATGACTTGGGGCAAGAACAACCAATATCCTTCTTTAGTAGGGCCTTAAGAGATGCTCCTCTCAAATATAACATCATGTAGAAGCAAGCCTTAGCATTAGTGAAAGCATTAAAGGACTTTAGGGTCTATATTTTACACTCTCACATAATTTCTTTTGTTCCACATACTATTGTCAAGGACATTCTAAGTCAAGACCTTGATGGTAAAAGGGGAAAATGGATTGCAACTTTTCTCGATTATGACTTAGAAATCAGGCCCACCAAAATAGTTAAATGGCAAGGATTAGTGAAACTTATGGCTGAGTCTAACTTCCAGGCACTAGACATGAATATGGTAGAGGTGTTGGAAGAAATAGAAGAATCTATTGCTTCTTTCATTGAAGGAACATTTCTGAATTCTCCTTGGTATGCTGACATTATTTATGTGCTTTTATATTTGAATGTCCCTCCTTCATTGTCTAAGACTAAAGCTAGATTTTTGAAAAAAAAAGCTTTGAGTTTTTGCATCTTAGATGGGGTATTATATTGGAAAAATGCTGTTGGAATTTTTCTTAAATGTTTACTTAAAGATGACGTAGGGAAAATCATGCATGAGTTGCATGACGGAGAAAGTGGAGGACACCTCTACTGGAAGGCCACAGCAAACAAAATTCTTAGATCTGGTTACTATTGGCCTACCCTTTTCCCAGACACTCATAAATTGGTCATGTCTTGCCATAAGTGTCAAATTTTTTATGGAAAAAGAAAACTTCTTCCCTTACCCTTACATCCTATCAGAGTTGAGGCACCTTTTCAACAATGGGGTTTAGACTTCATTGGGGAAATTCACCCATCCTCCTCAGCTCAACATAAGTGGATCCTCATGGCCACTAACTTCTTTACCAAATGGATAGAAGCCATACCTTTCAGGAATGCTAATGACTCTGTCATTATCAAGTTCCTCGAAACAAATATCTTATCCAGATTTGGTTGTCCCAGGAAAATCATAACAGACAATGCTGATGCTTTTAAATCTAAGAATATGGTTGATTTCTGTTACAAATACCACATAACCTTGGGCCATTCTACTGCCTACTTTCCCCAAGGAAATGGATTAGCTGAATATTCCAACAAGAGCCTCATAAATATCATCAAAAAGTTGTTGGAACAGAATCAGAAATCATGGCACAGTAAGTTGGTTCATGCCTTATGGGCTGATAGGTTAACTACAAAGAAGTCAATAAATATTTACCCCTATCAGCTGGTCTATGGCATGGATGCAGTTTTTCCCACCTCATTAGGAGTTCTAGTCATGAAACTCCTTCAAGAAGTGCAGATTGAAGAAAATGATATGCAGAGGAGAATCAACCAAACAATCCATTTACAGCAGACCAGAGAAGAAGTTTATGAGAGAACATAGTTGGTCCAAGAAAATATGAAGAAGATTTTCGATAAGAGGACTAAGGTAGATAATTTCCAAGTTGGAAATGTTTTTCTTAAGTGGGATTCAAGAAGAGAAGAGAAGGGAAAACATGGCAAGTTTGAGAACTTGTGGAAAGGGACATATATTATCCATGTTGAGAGGGGTCACAATGCATTTTTCTTGAAAGAATTGAATGGGGAGGATCTGTATGGAGGCCCTGTCAACGGCAGGATGTTAAAGCATTACTTTTGCTAGGAATCATGAGTTTCAAAGCATTTTATTTTCATTATAAATATCATAGTCTGAACGTTGCATTCAAAGTTATAAAAATTAAAATACAAAAACAGTAAAAGAGAGAAAAGAGGGCAGATTGTAAAAAAAATAAAGGTACAGCCCCATACCAAAAGGAGAAACAAAATCTGAAAGTGTGCAAGATCAAATGCCACTACTGAAACACACTTCTAGTTAGCCATACAACCTAATCATGGCTAATTATTTTTAAATTGACTGCTGATAGGTTAGTGAATTTGATTTGCCAAACTGCTTGATCTTGGCTTATCAGTAGATATATTAGGATAGAAATTAAAGGTTCAAACATGCTCAAAATATGAACCTAAATTTCCAAAGAGAATGACTCAAATCTGTTTCAAATTCTGAGTCAAAAAGATGTAAATCTAGAAAGAACGGCTCAAGTAAGAGTCAAAACAGAGCTGTAAAAGATGAAGGAAGTGCTTTGAACTTTCAGATCTTATGCCTTCTCCTTTTTTGGTTTTAAAAATTCTATAAAATAATGTCTATGTGCATCTTATTTTTATGCCATAGATCACAGCAAGTCAAATATCTTGATCTTGACTTGGCTGTTTTTAAATTTTTGTTGTAGAATTTAGAGAATAAAAATTTGTTGGAAAGTTTAATCCCAACAGATAGTAGATTAGGTAGATAATCATATGGGCTCAACTGTTTAATTAGAGTCCATGGAGAAATAAGGAGTAGAAATAGATTATATTTCTTGCTTTCAAAAGAATGAAATTTTGTAAAAGAGTTTTCCAGTCCAAGTGCACTCAAATGAAGAAAAAATGTTAGACCAGTAGGATTGGGTAGGTAGAAGGCTTGCTGATGAAAGATCCATTGTTTTTATGGATGCTAATATGTTTTTCAGAGCAAGATCATCCCAGCCAAGGAAGGGCAGCCCAATGGATGAGGCACAGGTCAGCCTCCCAGAGAATGCAAGTCTGAAGTTCTTGATGCCTTCAAGAAGGCACCATCCCCAAGTGGACTGGTGGCTAAATATTCTTGGCAGCCTTCAAGAAACAAATTCAGGCCTAGAAATTGTTGGTACTTGAAGTCTGTTGGTAAGATTCTAAACTACTGATTGGTTCTACATACCCTTCCTCCTCTCTGCCTCTAATGTTCCATGAAAATCCTAATCGAATATTGCTGCATCCTCCTCCTTTTTCCTCTCCCCTTCTTCCACCTTTCCTTCGTTTCTTCAAATCTCCTTTCATCCATAAAAACCCCATCAAACCCTTTTATATTCCTTATTCCTCCATTAATCTCATTTCCTAAGGTTAAAAACCCACTTTTTGACCTATCGGAACCTTTCTCCTTTTGCAAAAAATAGTTAAAAACCATAGAAAAACATGCGTTTCTATGCGTTAGGTTTTAGCCCCTCAGGCTAAGCCCCTTTTCGTTTCTTCCTCCATATGCCCCGACACCGGAACCATCTGCTAAGACCGCCAGGCGCTTAACCCTCAGAAATAATTTATCACCCGAAAACATCGAAAACCTTTGTAAAACACAAAGTCGGGTTTATTTTATTTTTCCACCAAAGAAAATCATATTAAAACTCCGCCGTCGATCTGTCCCACAGATCAACGGTGCGGAGTGTACCCCTCACCTGGTGGACCCCCCCTTCGCCGCGTTGTTTTCCATTCCCACCGGTTTTGTGCCCGCACCACCTTTCGTCCAGGAGCGGTTTTATACCGTCGGCCAGCGATCCCACACGCTGGCCGACACGTGTTCTCCACCTCACCCCAAAAACCGCCGTGCCATGTCTATTTCCCGCGCATTAAACCTCATCCTATGGCCCCGCAGCGGGATTCATCCCCACCGTCGGATCTGGGCCCTCCCATCCGACGGTCCTTGATCGCCTTTTCCGCTCACCCTTTAACGAACTCGCCCGCCCGTTAAATCTTCCCCGGCGCATTCAAGAGCCGATCCCCACCGTCGATCTCCGTGGATCGACGGCTCTCATTTGTTCTCCCGATTCCGTTGTACAGTCCACCTTTTTCCCCGTTGACTGTTCAATTTGCTCCCAACCGTTGATCGTGATACAATCAACGGTTCCGATCTCTCCATTTTCTCGCACGACTTCCGATGCAGTCTATCCATATAACGCAGGATTTCCTCATTTTTCTTGTATTTTGCAGGTTTTTAAGGTCTTTTCTTCCTATTCTATGAAAATCTAAAGGATGAGGGTGACGACTCCAATCCTTCTGATTTATCCAGGGAATTGATCATACGGAGAAGAACAAAGATATCAACAAAGTTTCATGAGCTTTGGTTGCCGCATATTCCTGTAAAGCTCGAAGAATGCCATCGATATCAGAGCAGAGAAAGAGTATCAGGTTTTGAAGACAGAATGAACCAGGGCATCAGTTTTATGAATAAATTGGCGGGGATTACGGCTAAGACGGTTATCAAAAGCCTAATCCCCGGCTCAGAACACGGATTAAAGCAAAACCTAAAAGTGTTCATCAGACAGATCGCCTCCACCGCCATACTTTGAGGCGAATTGATTCCTCAACCACCACAGTGCCACCTATTGCCTCAGAACGATAAGTCAGAGGCCGAATTTATTGAACAAGATCAGATATTATGCCTCGGAACAACCAAGAAGTTATTTCTGCACCAGATTTTATTCCAGAATATTTGCAGAATAGCCCTAATAGTATGCGGAGCCTCAAAGGTCAACAAAAGCTCTCCTCGAGCTTACTTCTTAAGTATAAACACATTAATGCAATGTAACACCTGTTGAATTTCTTCATCGAACCTCACGGGGTCAGGAAGACATTAATTCTGCATTGATTTTGTTTGAGATCTTTTTATCAGATCTCACCTCCTCATCCTTCTATAAATACTCCAGAAGAAGATGAGTGAGGGGTTGGATTAGTTGGTTGTCAATGTAATTGTTGAAGCGCTGTAGCTGTTTCTGAGTGGAAAACTCTTGACTGTAAATAGTGGTTTCATGGGCTCTTGGAGCTCTGCTTGTAACAGATAGATTAGGTTGTAAACAGAGGTGAATTAAAACATTGGATTTGAAGATTGTAACCGGTTTGAAGCAATCAATACAAGCTGATTCATGGGATCCTGGTCTATGCTGATGGTGATGTTATTCTTACTGTAACTTGTCATTTTATTTCTATTTTCGATTTGTTTCATTTTCCACTATAAAGAACAGTTTAAACAGTGTTAGAGTTTGTTGTGCATCAGTGACTTTCTCTGGCTGAGAAATCTTTATCCCAATGTTTTCTTCTTATTGTGTTATTTAGAAATGATTTAATTCAGTCTAAGCACAGAGATGCTGGCGTTCCCTCATATTTTCGTCACTGCTGAATGTTATTTTTAAATGTTACTTTCATATATGTTGTGTAAGGAATGAATTGAGGAAATCAAAGGTTAGCCCTGAGTCCCTTTCTTGTTTGCTCAACTATTTGTCTGTTTCCCTTAGAATGTGTCAAAAGCTGACTAGTTTCGAAGTACTTATCGGATCTTGGGCCATTCTGTGTTATCTTGGTGATTGTCTTGGAAGTAACTGAGTAAAGGAGAACTAAGATGAGGAGAAAGGTGAGCCCTGCCCGCTAGTCTCTGCTCCAAAGGTTGCCTTCAAGTTTCCCTTTGTTTTTAATCTGTGTTCTATTAGAAGTGTATCAAAGGCTGGCTAGTTTCAAAGTACTTACCGGATCCTAGTTTGCTTCTATGTTTTTCTTAAGTGCCTGGTCAAAGGCTGGCTAGTTTCAAAGTACTTACCAGATCCTGGGCTGCTCTTTGTTCTGCATCTGTTAAATTCCCTTTCTTTTTGTATCACCCCATTCCATAAATCAAATTTCAAAGAGATCCTTAGGCCTAGATGACTTGCCCCATAGATTACTCTTGAACCTGGATGCTTCAATTAAATTCTCTTATGACTCCATAGCCCAATGGATTGAAAACTTGCTATCATCCTTCTTTAGAATCAAAGTTTATTATTTTTTTCACTTGCAACTTCTCACCTTTGAACCTATTTGCATATAGATCTTTCCGTCTCAGACAGCAACTATGTTCAACCATCCGAGAAAACCAAACAAAACCCTTGGCCTTCATAACTAGCCTAATAGCATCACCCTAAACTTCAAAGAAAATATCCATCTTTGTACATATTGGAGAGATCCCTCTCCGGATTCAGGAGGGCTAGATCCTAGAATCCCAAAGTTGGTTGAAATGATGTTAACTCTGTGATCGGACTTTGCCAATCTTGCTTGTTACAGAGACCTAACAGGACCCACTGTTAGCCACCTATAAAAAAATTTATAGAAAAAGGTGGCTAAAACTTTTCGTAGCCTTCAAGGAACAAATTTTATTGCTAAAAAGTGTGTTATCTCTTGAAGACTCTTGAAGGCCTCATGCCTCTATTTCAATATTCATTGTTGTTTCCATTTCAAAACTCAGAAATTCTATTGTTTTCAAAGAGGAAAAATTGCTTCAAAATCACCATTTTCCGCTCCTTACGCTTCAAAACTAACCTCATTTTCTACCCCTTACATTCTCATCAAAATCCTTCATTTTCATATTTTCCCCCTTTCCCCCCCCCTCAAAACCCCTTTGATAAGGTTTAAGACTCTTTCTTTGCCTTATCGAAAACCCTCAAAATCCTTTGAAAAACATTGAAAATCCATAAAAATCCATGTTTTATGTTTCAGGTTTAGCCCCCTTTGGCTAAGCCCCCTAACCACTTCCCCACATATGCCCATGCCCTAAGAACCAGGCACTAGTCCCCTCAGCGCTTAACGCATCGGAAGTATTGTATGGGTAGATTAAAAAGCCCAAGCTCGAAGGCCCAATCTCGATTGGCCCATATATACATAAACCCCGGGCCTATTAATGTTCCATATAGACTAGGCCCCGCAACTGGGCACCTTTCATATGTATAAAACCCGCCCCAAAGCCAAAACCTTCGCATCATATTAAACTTTGGGTTTTATAAAGTTTTAAAGGGTTTTCTGCTAGTGCATAACTTTAGAAAAAATCCACCGTTGATCTTAAGCCGATCGAACGACCCGCGCAACATCGCATTGCAAATTTTCACCAGGTGCATTTGTCCCCTTTCCGATTAACTACCCCCAACCGATCCTTAGCCGTTGATCTCCTCGCCACCTTCCTCAGATCCGACGGCCCTTATTTGCTCCAATCGCGAACTATTCCCCCACCTTTGAACCCCTCTGATTCACTTTCCAAGGTGGATCTAATCTACAGATCGACGATCAACTCTTAATCGCATTGACGCCTTTCAAGTTTTTCTCCCCCGCCATAATCACCTCCCGATTCATTTTCCGTCGTCGATCTGATATGCAGATCGACGATCCACATTTGATCGCAACGGATCTTTCATTGGGTGTGTTTTTAACATTTTTTTTTCCCCTCCAATTGTGATCCTCCGATTAGATCTGGACCGTCCATGTGTCCAGATCGGAGGATCCCAGATCTTTCCTCATGGTTTCATCACCATTCGTCTTCCACCAAGAGGATTTTAAGCATGTAATCCCCACTGTCAATCTCTGCTCGATCGACGGTTCTGACATATTTTCCTCCTCTACCCTCCTTTAACCTCCTCTAAACAGATCTACACCATTAGATGATGCCATCCAACGGCCACACTCTCTCCCTACACCCTCTGAAGCAGTTAAACCCAAAACGCAGGATTTCTCAATATTTTGTGTGTTTTGCAGGATTAATGGTTTATCCATTATAATTAAAGAAAGGCCAAAGGCTGGGAAAGACGTTTCATGTGCCTTTGATTCATCAGAGGAAACCATTCGCGGGGTTCGAAGTCCACGTTTCGTCAATGTTTCATGAGGCATTGATGCCATATGAGCCCTGCGCAGCTTGCACATCGACAAGACATAGTGAGTGAAATCACGAATCAAAGAGTATCAGTGTCAAAGATAAAACATACCAGAATAGAAGATTGAAGACAAATTTGTGGGGATTACGGCTAAAAATTAAAATCAAAAGCCTAATCCTCCAAATTACAACACTGTTAAAGGTAAATCATAAAGTTTTTATCAGACAAAAGGCCTCCACTACCACATCTGAGGCAAATTGATTCCTCCCAGCTACCACAAAGCCACCTATGCCTCAAAGCATTCAAAAAGAGGCCAAAGTTATTGAGCAGAGAAAATATATTTGCCTCAGCGCAGCCAAAGATTGAATTCCACTAAAGGAACTTAATGCAAAAACTATCACCAGAGTTATTACATCCTGAAACAGAGCCTAAAAGTCAACAAAAGCTCCCACCGAGCTTAAATATTAATTTAAAACATTTAATACAAAGGACACATATGTAAGAATCTTCATCGAGCCCCTCAAAGGCCGAGAAGCCTTCAGTCTATATTAATTAACTAGGGAGATCTTTTTATCAGATCTCACCTCCTCATTCTTCTATAAATACTTTTGTAGAAGACGAGAGGTTGGTTGGTTGATCACTTGTTGTAATATTGAAACTCTCTAAACTAATACATAGTCTGTTGAAGTTGAAGAAGAAATTGAAGTCTTGGAAGTCCTGATGATGTTGTTGCATGCTTGTTCTTGAGAAGGCTCTATCATTGGATCCATGAGCTTGGTTGTTGGTGAAGTATTCTAAATTGTTTAATGTTTTTCCCCTATTTTCATTATGTTCCTTAATTTCTTACTATAGTAGGATGAAAGTTTTAGACTAAGAAATGACTCCTGGAAGCACCTTAGACCTGTTTGTCCTTCACTATTTTATGTTTTCTTCTGCTGAGGTATTTTAGAGGCTTAAATATTTCTCTTTAGTCCTCATGCTCATTTATTTCTCTAATAAGTCTGAATAGTTGGTTTCAGCATGATTTATGGTTCTCCTTGCTTGTCTGCTACCACTTAAAAATTGTTAGTGAAGTCTCCCTTTGGAGTATCTTTTTTTATAGTAAGCCAAGGAGGTCTATTCTGATCATGCCCTTTGTCCTTGCTTAAACAATTGTCTTAAAGGTATTTTATAGTTGTGATCATAGATGTGTTAGGTGTTCCCTCTTCTATGACTGCAATTATCAGCAAATCTTTTATGTTTTCTAAGTCATTTGAAATAAAATCTTTGAGGAAATAGGGTGTTCCCCGAATATTAGATTTCATTTTGAAAGTTGTCTTGAAGTCATTATTTGCTTAAAGAATTTTTGTATAATTTATGGTTAGCCCTGTCTATCAAATATTTCTTTATTTTTCAAGTTATGTTTTCAAGTTCCCTTCGTTGAGAATCAAATTTCTCTTTCCAAATCATTGATTTCCATCTCATTCCAAAACCAAAGGATCCTGCGGCCAAGTTAGATTTGCCCTCTGATATCCCATATCCATTGATGAGTATGTTATGACCTCTTCTTGACTCCATTTCCCAATGAACCAGATGTTTCTCCATTCTATATATCTTTCCAAGACCTTTCATGTTCTACTGTATCAATTCAAAAAAACAAATAAACAAACACCTACACTTAATAACTAGTCTAAAACCAATACTCAAAGCACACAAGATAAACTTTTGCAAACAAACATTTGAGAGATCCCTCTCTGAGAATAGGAGGACTAGATCCTGTAAATCTAAAGATTGGTTTTGATGTTGCCTTGTCTTTTGATTTGCCAAACTATCAAAACACGGGACACCAACAGGTGTCTTCATTTGTTTTTCATTCATTTGGTGCATTTGCTCTAAAATATTGAAAAATACAAATACAAAATCTTTTGCATTCTATTTTGCATAGTGAATATTGAGAACTTTTTCGCATTACTAGTGTTATATAACTCTAGAGAGAAATTTTCTAGTTCTCATTAGCTTGCATTGGAATTAGTAGTGGATGTTTTCGTGTATTCGTTTCGTTGTCATTTGAAAAGCTCTCAACTCTCCCGTAGATAGCTCTTCATTGAACAGAATTATTTTTAGTGGCATGTAGTTTGCATTTAGAGTTTTTATGAGATCCGACATTCGATAGGGCCTTAAACCGAAACATAACCTAAGGCAGCATTGGAACTTAACGAAATATCTAGTGGTCTAAGGTAGAGATGTGTTCCAGCGTCTTTAAGCCTAGTAGTTGTCGCTCGCCATCTAACTCCAGAAAGTGCTAGTACAGACTTGTGCTCCCCGTACCGTCGCGTATATAAAGGGAGACCCCATTAGGTTGCAAATCCTTTATCCATAGGAAGCTGAGTCTGCCGCCTTTTACCCGTGATACATCGGACACAACATTCAGGGAGATTACCTACACATACGTCAAGTCCTTGGTTGATTTCTCTTTCATTTTTATCAAGGTTTATATTGCAGTTCATGGATATCTGGTAGACCCATTTGCCTAGATCACCAGAGTAGTCACTTTGATCTTTACTGACTCTTTAAATTTGAAAAGATCATCAAGCGCTTGTCCTTTCACGCTTGTCTCCAAATTGAAAGTGATAGAGTCATATTTTACTCGTTTCTTGACTCTTAAAACATGAAACAATAAAACTTCTAGTTTCAATGTGGTAAAATTAATCATCTGTGATCACATGCCTGTTTAGATATTGATTTTTCGGCCTGTTTTCGTTTGCCTTGGTTTTTGCCTATGCTTCTTTGTTTTGATCTCTTCCTCTGTTTGCTACTGTCATAGTGGCGGAACCATCAGTTTCTTCTACTGGTAGTCCTTATAAAGATGATTCGTCAGAGGCCTCCTAGTTCTCTGCTGAGCATCAGCAGCCTGTTGTATCTGAGTTTCCCGACGGGGGACTGGTTATATCTAAACTTCCCTTTGGAGAACCAATTGAGTTCAATTGGACCTTGTCCAATGCTTGGTTTGAATTTGGAGTAGGGGAATAATTCCCTCCTCTTACATCAGGATCACCTTTCTTGGTTGTTTTTATACCTCCTAGTCCCCGTCATCTTTTGCAAGATCTTACGGCAGGGTCAGATATGGACTCATCCAGTCCTTCTCCTAGTGAGGGAATTCCTACTTCTGGTGAGGAATACCAACTTTTTCTTGAAGACATCCCCAAACCTTCTGGTATGTCTTCACCTAGTCCTTCGCTCCCAGCTGGATATAGGTCTTTAAGTCAGGTCATGGCCACTATTGCCTCTATCGGAGTATCGACTCCGTCCACAAGGCCGACCATTCCCACGTTGGGGATGTCACCATCGACGCCTATCACGGAATCTCCTTTTGTTACATCGGCACCTGTTAGACCTATTGTCTGTGTGGCTGCGTCTACGCTTGTCGTCACTACTCAATCAGCTAGAACCTCGTCAGTTCCTGAAGACATTTATATCTCTTCTGCGATTCCAGAGAATATTTCTCTCAAGGAGTATTGACTATCTTTACAGCCGTCCATCTTCGAGGTTGGTCAGTCCTCTCAAGATCTTAACCATCCTTACTTTTCCCATTATGGAGTGGATGGTGCCCCTATTTATGTATTTCCATATCAATATGATGAGTAAGGAAACCCCCTTCATTTTCCTGCTCATGAGGCTTATCAGTATATTAATGATTTTCTGTCTACCCAACCTAGGCAACCTTCTAATCAACAAGGGTAAAACCTTCAAGGACAACCTTTGTTTCAGCAAGGATATGCTTCTAGCCCACAAGGACCACCCTTCCAAGGACAACCTTCGGCCTAGTAGGGATTTTTGTACGGTCCACAAGGGCAGTCTTACAATCCTCAAGGTCAACCTCTGCAGCCTCACCCTGTGGTCCAACCAGGGCAACCTCAAGGACCGGCAGGGCAACCGGGGTATCAACCTGGACCATTGTACGGTCCTGGGGGGAAAACCCATCCTTCTCAACCATTGGTGCAACCTCAGCAACCTCATTTTCCAATTGGTCAAAATGTTGCACAGCCAGGGCCATCTTATGGTCCTGTCATAGGTCAACCTGGTTATCAGGCACAACCTGGCCCTCTCCCGCCATCAGGCCAACCTGATCAGCCGGGGAAACCTGGTGTCCTTCATCAATCGGGTCAACCTGTTCAACCAGGACAACCTGTTCAGCCAGGTCAACCTGTTCAATTAGGGCAACCTACATAGCCAGGTCAACCTGTTCAACCAGGACAACCTGCACAACCTGTTAAGCCTGCTAAGCAGCCGATCTATTCTATGCCATATCCAAATCCACCTGCGCGCCTGACTTATCAAACTTAGTAGGGTCCCACTTACCAGCAGCCCATTCGACCCCAAGGCGGCTATTACCATCAAGGTCATTCTCAACCAGTTTACAACCCGCCCCAAGGTTTTGGTTATTACCTTTAACAGCCAGACTACACTTATACTATGTAGTCAAATCCATACACTGCTCAAAAGGGGCCCACATACAATCAGAATCAGTACCCTGGTTATCAACCCTCGTATCCTAGATTTCAGCTACCTTATCAACCCAATTATACAGCTTATACCCCCTATGGTCAGAATCCTTCGAGACAAAACCAATGGGGACAGAGTTATGCTCAACCAGGTTGGAGTATAGGTACAGGTCCTTATCGAGGACCTGGCATGCCTTTTAACCCTCAATTTCCTTTTCTCGCCACGTTGGAATTACCAGACGTGTCCAAATTGACCAATGATCCAATTCTTCATAATCCATATTGGCCTCCTGTTCCGACGAAAGTGCCTACTGATTGTCCTAAATTTGAGGGTAAATCTAGAGAAGACCCCCAAGCAAATGTCATGACATACCATTTGTGGTGTTCTTCGAACTCTTAGATAGATGACTCGATTCATCTACGTATTTTCTAGCGCACTCTTACCGGCGCTGCTGCTAAATGGTACATAGAACTACCTCATGGTATTTTTCAAGATTTTAATACCCTGGCTATGGAATTTCTAATGCATTTCCAATTACCGGTTCGTTACAAAGCCGAGACGCATAACCTGACATCTCTGAAACAGGATAAAGCCACTCATATTTTAGATCATATTCATGAATGGAGACGTCATCATCATCTGATCAAGTTTGATATTCCTGATCAGCTTCTAACTCACCGGTTCACTACCTCCTTTGTCAACAAGATTGCACAATACATTGCTATGGGGGCATGCGTGACCAAAGAATAAGCCATTTCCCGTGCCCGGTACCTCAATTTAGTGTACTGTCAGTCTGGCACGTTCTATGACATCTTGAATGATGCCCCGCAAATAGGGACCTCTAAAGCATATGCTACCCCATCAGTAGACAGTGTTATTGGTTCTGTTGCTCAAACTTCTCGTAAGTCTTCGAATGGGAAGCATAAATCCAATTCTTCCAACAATTCTTCTCCTCTAGCTACTCTGGATTCTGGTAAGACCGCAGAGGTCAACGCCGTCTAGGCCAATCCTACAGACAAGACCTCCAAAGGGAAGAAGAAGGGCAAAGCCAAATCCAAATCCGATGCCCCAAAACCAGACTCTTCCAAACCACGTGCTGATGATGATTCACAATGGAAACCAAAGTACCCTTGCCTGATCTGTGATGAAGACCACTACACCAAAGATTGTCCCAGATGATCCGAGGTTAGTAAACTTCTTAAAGGCTCTAAGGTAACTCTGGAAGTTCTTAAGGAACCTTTTCCATCTCAGCAGACCTATATGGTCAAGCAGCTTTCACCATCTGCACCGTTTGGGTCTCAAGTTTTCATGATGAATGGTGCTACACGTGTTTCTATTGCTACTCGATCGAAGGATTATGCTGGATCACGCCAGGCAGCTGGAAAGGAAGTCGTTAATGGCCCTCCTCCCCCACCTGCCTCTGGTCCCCTTGAGATTGAGAAACCTAGTACTGAACCCGTTATATGGCCACCTTCCAAAGGTGTTCTCCAAAATTCTTCCTATAATCCGAACACCCGTGCTGCTCAAAATTATAGCATTGTTGAGGATTTGACATAAGCACCTTCCGCTATGTCTATGTTGGAAGTGCTTCAGAGTTGTCCGTCTCAACGGAAAGCTTTGGTATCTGCAATCGGCGGTATTGACCCTGCCGATTCTAGCCTTCTCACCTTCGATCTGGATAATTTCATCCCTCGACTTCCGCACCAGATTTCCCTTGTTATACAAGTTGGCATCAACGGCCTCAAAATTCATAGAGCTGTGGTGGACGAAGGTGCCTCTACCTGTGTTATGTCATTTGCTTGCTGGAAGGCCATTGGCTCTCCAGCCCTCACTTCATCTCCCAATGCCCTCGAGGCATTTGATGGAAGGGAATAAAAACCCTTGGGTGTTCTCTCGAGTCTACCAATTACATTACAAGGTAAGACAGTCAACTTTGAAGTGGAAGTTGTGGATGCTAAACTCAACTATAATCTTCTACTCGGTTGCAGTTGGACTCATGCCATGTTGTGCGTGCCATCCACCCTCTTTTGACTTTTGAAGTTTCCACATGAGGGAAATATTATTACTTTTTATCATTTGTCTTTCTTTACCTCATCCTCTAAGAAAAACGTGGCATACGTGGATCAAATTCCTAATCCCCTCGACAGTATAGGACCCAGTATTTTTAAGGACCTCGTTCTCATGGGTATTTTCCCCCTTCCACCACCGAACACCATTCAAGTCAACATGATCTCTAGGTCAAATGACCCGTGGATCATCCCTTTTCCTGAACAGGTTACCTCTTTTGGAGAATCGATGTCTCTTACCCTGGTTGAAATCAATTATTGCGAGATCATTGCCGCATCAGATCCTCCTCCTACTGATAATGCTCCTTTGAGCATGGCTCGTGATGTTTATTCTCAATCCCCTTGGCTCGGCGATGTAGATTCGCCCGATCCTTTGAGAGAATTTTTTCCGTCTGACGAAGCTATCGTGGAGACTATGTCTCTCGAAGATCTACCGTGGAGCGATGGGCATCATCATTCCTCGTTCATGCCCGACCTGGGGGCAATGTCTAATTTTCTCTAGCATTTTTCATCTCAGGTTCCCTCTTCGCCTCTCCAAATGCCAATATTGACTCATGAAGTATTTTCAGAAGGAAATCTGAGTAATATTACCCAAACGATGCCTATCGAAATCTCTGTTAAACCGGGGGTCGTCGAGAACATCCATGTGGGAGTCACTTGTTCTCCTGATGAGATTCAAGTGTACACTAGCCTTTTCTGCGAATTCCATAAATTTTTCGCATGGTCTTATGAAGAGATGCCTGGGATCGATCCCAGTATCATCGTGCATGAAATTCCCACCTATCCTGGTGCAAATCCTGTGCGCCAGTGTCTGTGCCCAGTGCATCCTCGAAAAGCCGCTACTATAAAAGTAGAAGTTGAGAAAATTCTTAAAGTGGGTTTCATATATCTAATCCCTCTGACAAAGTGGATTTCCAATATTTTCCATGTAGATAAAAAGCAGGGCACAATTCGAGTCTGTGTTGACTACCGAGATATCAATCGGGCTTGCCCTAAGGACAACTATCCCACCCCCTTTATATATCAGATCATTGATGACTATGCGGGGAGTGAGATCTTTTCCCTTGTGGACATATTTTCAGGTTATAATCAAATCAATATCCTTCCATCCAATCAACATAAGACCAACTTCGTCTCTCCATGGGGAACATTTGCCTACAAGAAGCTCCCTTTTGGCTTAAAAAATGATGGGGCTACCTTCCAGTGTTCCATGTCTTATGCCTTTCACGACATACGTAATGTTGCTCAGCTGTACCTGGTTGACCTTCTGGCTCATTCAGCTCTATGCGAAGACCATCCAGAACATCTCCACCAGATTTTTCTCCACTGTAGACATTACAACATCAGGCTTAATCCTCACAAGTGCGTCTTTTGCATTGACTCTAGTCAGCTTTTAGGGTTCACTGTCTCTAAAGACGGAATTCGCCTTGACCCTCTCAAGGTCGAGGCTATTGTTAATCTCCTCTCCCCATCCTCGCTGCATCAACTTCAGAGTCTTCAGGGGAAAGCGAATTTCTTACGTCGCTTTAACCCGAACTATGCAGAGGTAGCAAAAGGGTTTACGCATCTTCTCAAATAGGACGTCCCTTTTTGTCGGGACGAGATTTCTCAGCAATATTTCGATAACCTTAAGACGTTGCTCGTCAATGCTCGATTAATACATCCTCCAAACTATCATCGTGACTTTACCCTCTATTTGGTTGCCGCATTCAGCACAATTGCCATGGTTCTGGTACAGGACGACGATGATGGTAATCAACACGTGTTTTATTATCTGTCTCAGAATCTCCTTGACACTGAAATGCGTTATGCCCACGTCGAGAATTTGGTGCTTGCCATGGTCCAGGCCATTCAGCAGTTTCGCCATTACATCCTTTTGCGCACGGTAACCGTGATTTTCGATTGCAACCCCATGACTTACATTTTGTCTCGATAATTTTTGGGGGGAAATTACTCAAAATGGATTGTCATGCTTCAAGAGTTCAATTTGGAATTCGCTACTACCAAATCAAAGAAATCACTGTTTTTTGCTAATCTCATTTTCTCTCTCCCTACCAACTTTGTTCCGTCTCAATCCGAGGATCATATCCTGGACGAAACTCTCTTCTTAATTAGCACTCTTGATCCATGGTACGGTGATATCATCGTGTACCTCCAGACATCTACCTTCTAGTCCCAGTTAACGAAGGATGCTCAACGCCATGTTCGACACCAGTCGCAACCATATCGCATTGTCGAAGATACCCTATATTGAGTCAGAGTCGATTCTGTACTCCGCCAGTGTTTGACCTTCGAAGAGGCTGAGAAAGTTCTAAATGAATGTCACAGTGGTGCTTGTGGCGGTCACATGTCCGGTTATGCTACCGCCCAGAAGATTCTACATGCGGGCTATTTCTGGCCGTCTATATTTAAATATTGTATTGTTGCAGTGCGGAAGTGTCATGCATGCCAGATCTTCCAACGCAAGATGCATGTGTCGCCCCTCCCATTACATCCTGTCATTACCGTGGGCCCTTTTGCCAAATGGGGCATTGATTTTATGACATGTAACCCTCACTCGGCTGGGGGGCATGTTTATATCATCATTGTCATAGATTACTTCACCAAGTGGGCCGAAGCGATGCCTACATTGGCAGGAGACGGTAAGTCAGCTACTCAATTAATTTTCAACCATGTGATCACACATTTCGGCGTTCCTCAAGCCATTATCACTAATCATGGCTCTCATTTTTGGGACTACATGATGGTAGAGCTGACATCAAAGTTGGGCTTGTGTCACGACAGCTCGACGCCATATTACCCCCAGGAAAATGGCCAGGTTGAAGCCATGAACAAAGTTCTTGTCACGATGCTTCAACAAACCATTGGTATACACAAATAGAATTAGCATCTCCAGTTGTTTTCAGCTCTTTGGGCCTACCGAACGTCAGTGAAGAGTGCAACTAGATTCACACCATTTCAGCTGGTGTATGGTCTAGAAGCTACTCTTTCGGTTGAATGTGAGATCTCTTCACTAAATTTAGTTGTGGAATTACTGCCCGATACTTCCCTAGAGGAAGAACGTCTCCTATATCTCGAAAGACTGGATGAAACTCGCCACTTGGCTGCTTTGGTTATCGAGGCACAGAAAAAGTGGGTTAAAGATCATTTCGATCAAACTGTTTCTTTGCGCTCCTTTATCAAAGGGGACCTCGTCCTCTTGTATGATCAAGTCCATGACAAGCTTGGGGCAGGAAAATTCCAACCTATGTGGCATGGGCCCTATATCGTTAAACGCGTATTGAAAAATGGGGCTTATGAGCTGATTGATTATGAAAGTCTTCCTTTGGCACAACCCAAAAATGGGTTGTACTAAAGAAGTATTATGCTTGAATCATTCTTGCATAGTATATGTACATAGGTTATTTTTTCATTTTTGTGCATGTGTGGTGTGGTGTGCTTTGTAAATGTTTTTCTGTGCATTGGGTCTTCCTAATTGTGCAGATGTCTATTACTCATTATGTCGGTTTCGCGGATGGTGCCTCCCGCAGTACCAAGAATCTGTCTTCAGCAGCCTGGGTAATCTAAAATCCTGTTGGTGACTTAGTTAATTTACAAGGTGTTTGTCTAGGGCCTGCTACAAATAATTTTAAGGAATATAGTGCCATTTGGAATTATTGAACGAGGCCATTAACCTCAGTATTCATGCATTACTTGTATATCTGGACTCATAGCTTGTAGTGTTACAGCTCAATGGTCATTATTCAGTTAGGAACCCATGCATTTTAAGACTGTATCTACGTATTCGTTTACTAGAAAGAAATTTTGATTACATCACATATCAACATATACCTAGATGAATGAATACATTAACAGACGCAGTAGCCAACATGGTATTAGATAGAAATTTATGCAATTTGTAAAAACATCATCATATGTAAGAAAGGTCCATGTAGAAATATATATATATATGTTGAATGTTTACAGTGTGTGTATCATATAAAATCCAAAAAATATACATGTTTGTTTTAATTACATCTAGAGATGACATGTCTCTCAAAAATATGCAAATAAAAGCCTAGGCGGCTAATCGGCATGGTGCTCATGGTAGCACGTCACTGCCCACACCAACTGCCTTAGTAAGCGATGGAGGTGACTCGGCACCCCTACGGTTTGCCTTTGGTAAGCCATAGGGACATCAGCTAGGCGAGCATAGTCCGAAACCCCACGATCAATCCCCTCGAGGTTCTGTACCAGTGTGTCCCCCTCACCCCTCTCACCTTGAGGTTTGTAAGCGAGCAGAGTCCTCCCTATCGGTGACATCCCAGCAGACCTCTCTGGGCCAAGATCTGCATACATATAGGATCAATTGTTAGAACATGCATGTATACCAAAAAACCATAAAATTCATAAAAATCAAAAAAAGTCTTACCCAACTCGTCATCCCAGTCCTCCCCTTCCGGGAGCAGAAGGTCTGGGTCTCCAATGAAATCAGTGCCCGCATAGGGCCAGTCCTCTACGGCGATCAGTTGTCGTCACAGCCATCCAAAGAACTCTGGCCGCCATGACATTTGTTGGCTACCCCCTACCCTAGGCATCAATGCTACC
Source organism: Pinus albicaulis (assembly GCA_034641835.2). NCBI lineage: Eukaryota > Viridiplantae > Streptophyta > Pinopsida > Pinales > Pinaceae > Pinus > Pinus albicaulis. The sequence continues at coordinate 1,000,332,819 of CM076575.1, read as the reverse complement.
CCTCGAGCCATCCGTGGCTCTCTCAATGGTGGATCTGGGACTATTTCCCCCTGGCCCTGGAAGATAGGTAACCGTTCTAGGAAGAATGATACCAATATTGACCCGTATCCAAATTGTTTTAGCTTGGCCCTTTTTCATTTGGTCAATTTCCGTTTGATGTTCATAGTCATATTTGTGGCCTAATCAAACACTATGGGATTCATGCACTCTGATGCCAAGAGGAGTTATGTTTTGGTAGCCTCGTGCGGTGCCTACAACCCCGCAGCCCGCGTAATGTTATGTAGCACCACTCTGAGTGATAGAACGAAAACAATATGGATGTCGACATTGCCACTACTTGATCCTGTTTGTGCCCTTGGGCACACCTTCTCCATAACCATTGAAATTTTTTCGCCAGAAGGCCTGGTGCCTGTCATAATCGAAACTAGACCTCTGTGTGACAATCTAGTGATGAAGTAGACATTGGACACTTCAAGCTGAAGTACTTGATCTCGAATTTTAAACTTCTCTTCGTCCTCATCCCAGATACTTATCAAATATTGTAATTGTTTAGGCTGAGCCCTGAGACATGGTGTTAAGAAGAATTTATTTAACCCACAATTTCGAAGAGCATTCATGCATTGATCATTCTCCATTTCCAACTCATCTTCTTCACTTTTCTCCCTTTCTTTCCATTCAATCACCATTTTTGCTTTATGCCTGCATCAAATTGGTCATAAGCATGTTTTAAGGTCTCTTGGGAACTTAAACCAATAATTCATTGGTTGTATTTTTGTCAAATTCAAACAAAATATTATGTTGCGCAGTTGGCACGGCTGTTTTAATGACATTCATGCCACTTGGCACAACCCCTTTGCAAAAAGAGCTCGATTGGTGCGGGTCCGTGCCTGATACCTGCACCAACTATAGAAGCCCTAGATATGCAAATCCTCCCCTCAGGGATGCCAAATGACAATGGAAAGCTATGAAATATGGCTTAAAAAATGGCTGATGGAAGCAGCTCTTACCTAGAAAATACGAGATCCGGAATAGTGCACTGGATTTTCCACGATCATCATCGCAAGATCACAGGAAAATAACTTACTATTGCTCTGCACAAGAGGTAAAAATTAAAAAGTAAATATGTTTTTACTATTGGTCATATTTATAACTTTTCCAAATCAAATTTAGGTTTTGATACTTGTTTTTCCAATATTTCACTATGTTTTATCGAAAAATGGGTTTTACACTTTCTTTTTGTGCAGCGACAGGTTTTCACACGATTAGGACGACAACACGAGTTGTATTTTATAATTTTTCGGACTCGGTAAAAACACGAAAAATTCACTACTGGAGTCACCTTTTAACTCTTTTCTAACTCCCTAAAACTGAAAAGCTCGCTGAGTCGCTTTTCATTTCGATCTCATTAAATTGGCTGTGAAACGACATCTACCCAGTATACGTTTACCCCTTTTTCGGGCTGGGATAGATTATTTATGAAAAAGGAATACCCTAGTCTATCGCAACTAGGAGGTTCTCTCAGACATATTTTTCTACCTTTTCAGATCTGAAGGACTATCTATGAAAAGGGATTTCTAGATTTTTCTTTCCGTTGTCTTTTAAAACTCTCTAAACATGAAAAGGTGTCGAGTTCTTCCTTTGTCAGACTCGTTAAAAACTAATGACATTGGACTCCATCATAATGACGTTACTCGAGTTCCTCCTTCCTAGGGCTCGTTAAATGTACTAGGTCAGATTTGTTCGAAGGACAAACTTATATCGCAAGCATATGCTATCCCCTTCAAGCTTGTTTCCAAAAATAATTGGGGTACTTGCCAGAAATGGTGGGGGAAAATGGAACTAGTATCACCGTCGTGTCGGCAGTATGTCGCTCTTGAACATGGCACTTGTCTGCATTCTTGTCGGGTTGGGGACATCTCATCTCGTTATCTGCTTGCCTCCATGGGTTTGGTTAATCTCTTTTGACCGCTCATCTGCTCTTTTCCACATCATCATGACCTCAAATCCTTTGATGTTAAATACTGCTAAATCCAGTGTCATGTCGCCGATATGTTGAAGAGAAGTTGGCCTCTGCATTTTTCAACCTCCCTCTGATTCTCTACTGATCTTGATTCACAAACATCATGTTCCTCTGTCTCATGTCGATGATGTGGGAAACACTATGGCCCCACCTTCGATCAAGGTCACTTCCTGTCGACCTCAGCTCATTATACAGGAAGCTGATCTAGAGACTCCCTTCAGGTACCTTGGGGCCTGCATGCCTCAATGGCAGGTTCTTCATGTTCGACGCAAGGTTTTTATTATTGACCTTCGATCGAACAATTCTATGGGTGTTTGACGCCAGCTCATTGTTCACATTCCGTGGATTGTACCTATTGTACCTTGAGAGCCATCGTCCTTTGGTGGTTCCTCTCGTGTCTGTTAATAGCTTTCATTATTGGTTGGTAATTAGACGATGTTCTTGCATGTTCGACTTCAGCTCACTTATTCACATGCTTGGACTTGTACTCTATTCGGGTCGAGATGGAGCGCAAGACCCTGGATCTTGTCTAATAAAATCTAGGTTGTGGATTCTTTTTGGATTATCATGATTTATTGCATGACTCACTTGATTGGATGGTTGCGACCATACCTGAGTCTACTAGTTGATCCTTCTTTGCTGGATGGTTGCATCCATACCTTGGATCCCGGTTATTGTACACTCTATTATGGATGGCTGCGCCCATACCACATATCATGTATCAGAGATATCAGTTTTATTTTTATTTGTAGGTCTTTCGATGGCAGTGTTTTCAGTTGGGTGCATTCTCATAAAGCATTTCACCCCTCCCTCTCTCTCGAACCTCATGCTTTAGGTGGCATCTATTACACATCATTTTGTCACCGTCCCCGCAATCCCTCATCCCATACATTGGAGGACTATTCCCGTGACCTGTGAACAGTAAAATGTCCTGAAAACAACTTCATGACATCATCTTGCATAAGGACAAACATTCTCCTGAAGAACATTTCCTCTGAAAAACCCTAAAAACAGATGTTTTAGCCTTGGTGCGACTAGCCAGTTCATCCCTCACGCCAATGGGGGAAATCCACACTAGAGGGCGCGCCAACTGGTGCTATGTCCCTGTGTTTTACTCACGCCAAGCTTATTAAGGAATGTTTCTTAAAAATAAATGGTGAAAGTTTGATTCTAACAAACTCCAGAATGAATCATCAAAAGGAGTTGAGCAGTTTGGCTCTGGATCTCCATGTATATGAAGTGGTTTTCCACCTCTCATGGAACCTTCCTAAGATATAGGGAATATCCCATGATTATAGGGATCCCAACTTCCTTTCCTCCATCTATAAAAGCTTGTCCTCTCCATTAGCAAGCTAGTTGAACTTGAAGGAAGGAAACTATACCTGGGCAACTATTGAGAGCTCAGTCGAAGAGAATCTCGTAAGAGAGAGAGCTTCGTCTAGATTCCCGACAGGCTTTGTTGAGACATGCTCCACTACAAGCCTCGTCGAAGGAAGATCATAGCATCAGAGCTTTTGGTTGTAATCTCCCTTTTGTCATTTATAATATAAGCGACTCCTATTTTGGTTCCATTCATGTGTTCATTTCTTTATGTAATGCAATGAATTATATCCTCTCTAACTGATATATAGTTACATGCTTTAGATTTTACGCTATATGGCATCGTTTCCCTGCATGTGTACAAGTGTCCGAACGTGTCGAACGGAAGGATTGTGATCTGTCAAGCAAGGGACGAGAAGCATCATCTTTTCTTCGACGAAAACTGCGTGGGATTCGAGGTAGGCTATTCATCGTGATCTTTGTCTTTTTGTAACTAGGAACCAACGTCATTGCATGAATTTATTGTTACTAGACCCGATCTGGGCTATTCGGATCACCTCTGTCCACAAAGGGGATTTACCTCCTCAAAAATTCTACTTCGCCTGGTGAAAGTTTGGATTCTAGTACCCAAGTGGCTAAAAGGAAGAAGAAGAAGACTAAGCAGAAGAAGTCAGATAAGCGAGAGGCTAATTCTGCATTTGTTTCTTTTAAAACACCTACTCTTGATAAACCTTCCCAACCCCCGCGGAAATTTAAGTTCCCTTGCATGTTGTGCCAGGGAAACCATCTTCTTCAAGATTGCCCTAGTATTCCCAAGGTGCTCAAAGTATGGTCCAACAGTTGTCCGTTGTTGCCTTTGGATTTCTGGAATCAGGTTGGGGGCACGTCTTCAGCTAGTGCTGGTAAAGCTCCTAAGAAGCAGGGTAAGCTTGCTTTTCCCTATAAGCTGTGTGAAGGGCATCATGCCATTCACCTTCGTCCATATATGGATGAGGCCAAGAGAGTTTTGGACAACTTGACTATTTCTGCACCATGCCTTCTAGCCGGTTACAAACAGAATTCTTTGATTCCTTCACCAACTGATTCAATGATCAGTCAAGATTAATCCTTGCTTGATCCCTCTCCCTCGGAAATTCACCATCATGAATCCATCCCTAACCAACCATTGGTCATGGGATCGATTGAGTTAGCCCCATCCGCGATGCACCAGGTCTTTTCCATTGAGAGTGGATCTCACATCCCTCATGTTCTTCTTGTTTCTTTAGATTCCTCGGACTTGGAGAAAAATTCTCTCATCCCTATACCTCTGGAAGCTACTCCTCTGCCTCCCATGATAAAGGGCCTAGAGGATACTCCTTCTGCCTCCATGATGGAGGTGGCGGAGGATGCTCCTTCTTCTCCCGTAACACCAGGGGAAGACCATCTCTGTTCGATGGTAGCCCCTCCAAGTAGTTTGGTCGCTTCCTTCGATTGGGGTCGATTCGTAGGTTATCGCATTCCTTCTTACGTGCCCTTTGATATCATGGTACAGGCCTTTCATCTGGTCGTACCCAGCACCATTATAAATGAAGGCGCGTCTGTCAATATTTTGTCTTCAACTACTTGGAAAGCATTTTGTTCGCCTCCGCTTGTGCCTGTTACCTAGAATCTTTTGACGTTTAACAGAGGAACTAGTCAACCATTAGGGATCCTTCCGAAGTTGCTTGTTTCTTTAGGATAAATTTTCCATATGGACCTGATGGTTGTTCCTGGCCCCTTGGACTTTAATTTACTCTTGGGCCGTGATTATACTTATGCCATGGGAGCTCTTATCTCCTCCCTCTTTCATGTGATGTGTTTTCTGCACCAAGTTCGGATCGTGACCATCAATCAGCTTGTGTTCTTTGGTCATACTATGGCAGCTAGCCCACCATCATCCCTGCCAGATCTTTATCCACCGATTGTGTCATCCCAATTGCATGTCAATTATGTGGCTACATTTCTTGTGCCCATATTCAGTGATAGTGTCGTTGTACATCATGTGCTGGGGGCATTGGGTTTAGACTTCCAATATTTTTTCCTTCCATCGTATGGGAAACCCTTGGAAGCTATGACTTCTTATTCATTATGATGAGGTCTGTTAGAGCAGAGTTCATTTTCTTGTGTCAAGATCCTTAAAAAATGAAACAAGGTTTTCGGAGTAGAGTTCCTTGTCTTGTGTCAAGCTCCTTAAACAATGAAACAAGGTGTTCCGAGGACAGTTCATTTACTATGTCAACCTCATTAAAAAATGAATTCGAATTTGAGGATGGTTCGTTTTCTATGTCAACCTCGTCAAAAAATTAATTAGCTCACGAGGATGGTTCTTTTAATGTGACAACCTCGTTAAAACAATGAAACACGTTCCCTGTTCAATTCGATTATTTGATTAGATCTCATAAAATCCCAGTCGATTCTTTCACTTGAACTCATAATTTGAACCTTCACTCCATTTTTCATATGGACTGAAGCTTGGGGGGAATGTACACCTTGAATTGAGTCACCATGCTTGGGGCATGCTCGGTTTTCCTTGTCAATTCAAGCATATTTTATTTGGTGTTTTCAAGCTTGCGTAAAAATGAAAATTCATTCCAAGCATACTTTACTTTTTGTTTCGAGCTTGTGTAAAAGTGAAACCTATCTTCAAGCATAGTTTTTTTCCATTTCAAGCTTCTGTAAAAATGAAACCAGTTTCAAGCATAGTTTATCTTTGTTTCAAGCTTGTGTAAAAATGAAACTAACTTCAAGTAGAGTTTCCTAATTTCAAGCTTGTGCAAAAATGAAACCATTCCCATTTTACCTCTTGTGATTGCCATTTTATCAACCTGTTTAGCCCGATGAGCCTTGGTTTTCTCATTCCACCGTCACTATCTGCTTGGCTGATCATATGCCTTCACTTGGTTGTTTTACCCATTCCTAAGGAACTGCTACGATGAGTGGTCTTGTTAGACAGCCTCTTAACCTTTACTTTTTCTGAGCAGTTCCACCATTACCAGAACCAGTTTCTACCCTTTATACCACTTGTTCCTTCAGGAGTCAACTTTCAGCTCTTTTCTAACTCTTAAAAATTGAAAAGATTGTCGAGACTCTTGTCATTTTGAACTCGTTAAATGGTTGCGAAGCAATATCTACCTAGTATATGTTTACCCCTTTTTCGGGCTGGGTTGGATTATTTATGAAAAAGGAATACCCTAGCCTATTGTGACTAGGAGGTTCTCTCAGATATTGTATTCTACCTTTTCGGATCTGAGGGACTATTCACGAAAAGGGACTGCTGGAGTTTTATTTTCCACTGTCTTTTCAAACTCTCTAAATATGAAAAGATGTTGAGTTCTTCCTTTGTCAGACTCGTTAAAAACTAATGACATCAAACTCTGTCGTAATGACGTTATTCGAGTTTCTCCTTCCTAGGGCTCGTAAAATGTACTAGGATGGATTTTTCTGAAGGAAAAACTTATATCACAAGCACATGTTATACCCTTCAAGCTTGTTTCCAAAAAAAATAATTGGGGTACTCGCCAGAAATGGTGGGGGAAAATGGAACCAATATTATAGTCGTGTCGGCAGTATGTCGCTCTTGAACATGGCACTTATCCGCATTCGTGTCGGGTTGGGGACATCTCATCTCGTTATCTTCCTGCCTTCATGGATTTGGGTAATCTCTTTTGACCACTCATTTTCTCTTTGCCATGTCACTATGACCTCAAATCCCTTGATGTCAAATACTGCCAAATCCAGTGTCGTGCCGCCGATATGTTCAAGAGAATTTGGCCTCTGCAGTCTTCAACCTCCCTCTGATTCTCTGTTGGTCTTGATTCACAAACATCATGTTCCTTTGTCTCATGTCGATGATGTGGGAAACATTATGGCCCACCTTTGATCAAGGTCACTTCCTCTCGACTTCAGCTCATTCTCCAGGAAGCTGATCTAGAGACTCCCTTCAGGTACCTTGGAGATTGCATGCCTCAATGGCAGGTTCTTCGCATTCGACGCAAGGTTTTCATTATTGGCCTTCGATCGGATAATTTTGCGGTTGTTCAATGCCAGCTCACTATTCACATTTCGTGGATTGTACCTCTTGTACCTTGAGAGCCATCGTCATTATTGGTGGTTCCTCTCACGTCTGTTAATGGCTTTCATTATTGGCTGGTAATCAAACGATGTTCTTGCATGTTCGACTTCAGCTCACATATTCACATGCTCGAACTTGTACTCTTTTCGGGTCGAGATGGAGCGCAAGATCCTAGATTTTGTTTGATAAACATCCAGGCTACGGGTTTTTTGTGGATTATTATGATTTATTACATGACTCTTTTGATTGGATGGCTGCGACCATACCTAAGTCTACTTGTTGATCCTTATTTGTTGGATGGCTGCATCCATACCTTGGATCTCATTGTGTCAATACTTTTTATGGATGGCTACGCCCATACCACATATCATGTATCAGAGATATCAGTTGTATTTTTATTCGCAGGTCTTCCAACGACAGTGTTTTCAGTTGAACGCGTTCTCATAAAGCATTTCACCCCTCCCTCTCTCTTGTACCTCATGCTTTAGGGGGAATATGTTACACAGCATTTTGTCACCATGCCTGCAATCCCTCATCCCATACGTTGGAGGACTATTTCCGTGACTTTTGAACAGTAAAATGTCCTGAAAACACCTTGATGGTATCCTTTTTCATAAGGGCAAGAATTCTCCTCAAGAACATTTCCTCTGGAAAACCCTAAAAACCCATGTTTTGGCATTGGCGCGGGTAGCCAGTTCATCCCTCATGCCAATGGGGAAAATACACCATAGTGGGCGTGCCAGCTGGCGCTCTTTCCCTGTGTGTTGCCTGCGCCAAGCCCAGCTGGGAATTTTTTTTAAAAATAAATGGTGGAATTTTGGTTCTAACAACTTTAGAACGGATCATCAAAATGAGGTTGGGTTGTTTGCCTCCAGATCTCCCTGTTTAGGAAGTGGTTTTCCACCTCTCATGGAACCTTCCTAAGAGATAAGACTCTCCCCCATGATTATAGGGAGCCTAACCTCTCCTTCTCCCTCTATAAAAGCCTGCCCTCTCCATTTTCTAGCTAGCTAAACATTTGGGAAGAAAACTATAGTTGAGCGACTATTGAAAGCAGAGCTAAGGAGAACCCCATAAGAGAGAGAGCCTTGTCCAAATTCCCAACAAAATTTGCGAGACATGCTCTGCTGGAAGCCCTTTCAAAGGAAGAACACGACGTTGGAACTCGGTTGTAATCTTTCTTTCACATTTTAATATATGCTCGACTACGTTATTGGTTCCACTATTGTATTTCTTATCTGTGTAATGCAATTTATTTCAATCCTTTCCGACTAATTGATAGTTACATGTTTGAATTATTACGTTGTATGTCGTCGTTTCTTCTCTGCATGTGTATAGGTGTCTGGATGTAGTGAGCTTAAGGGTTGTGATCTGTCAAGCTAGGGACGGGAAGTAGCGCTTCTTCTTCGACAATAGCAGTGTACGGCTTGAGGTAGGCTATCTATCGTAGCTTTATCTTTTATAACTAGGAATTGATATCATATCGTGTTTTGTTTGTTGCTAGACCCAATCTAGGGCTAGTGGGATCACCTCTATCCTTAGAGGGGATTTACCTCTCCAACAATAACGTGGGTTTTCTTGGTCCCGCAACCTCTTTTGAGCGTAATGGGTTAGGCCCCCCAACCTTTATGTAGTCTAATAGCAGAGGACACTGATCCTTGGTGTGGCCTGACACCCTGCATCATATGCACCAAATGTCTGTGTTGGCTTCTTTTCCCCTTTCTTTTCATATATTCTATATTTACAATTGCATCTCCTCCAACTGGCCCTAGATATGCTACACCCCAAACTGGGCATCGTTTCTTGGCACAACTTCTAGCTTCATGGAAATTTTCAGGGCCTTTTCTTGTGTATCAATCGTCTGCTGGCCCATAGGTTTTCATAGGTGTGGTAATAGCATGGAAATGAACCATTCTTTGTGTTTTCTATCTTCATACTTAAAATCCCCATCCCTAATAACTTTCTTCAGTGGCTGATCGGCCTCCCATACTGACTTTATAGGTCCCTGTCATAAATCTTTCAAGTCAATTACCAGTTGAGCATAGGACTTCGGCTTCCGAAAATGTTGTTTTAAGAAATTTTTAATTTCCTGTATTGATGGATCCATGTGTTGGCTGACGTACCCCATGAACCAATCCAAGGCTCTTCCCTCAAAGGCTAGGGATAGTTGTGCCCTATTTACAGCATTGCTAGCAACGTTCTGCACAGTCCATACTGATTCTTCCACAAACCAAAATCGGTCCATGTCCTCGTCCCCCACACCCTTAAAGGTGGGTAGCTTCATGTGCATCACCATTTCTTCTTTCGGTGATGGTGGAGGGTTAGGAGAATTCTTTTCCTTTTGCGGATTTGATAGTGGGGTAACCGGAGGACTAGTTCCTATGTGTGTAGGCGGCTCTCTTATGGGACTATATACTGATCTATCCCCTTCTTGATTAACCCTACAATATTTACCACTTCGTGTTGTTTTTTTGTTCTGATCATAGGCCATTCACGTGGTGTGACTACACAACACACCTTTTTCACACAATAGTATCTTAATTAGTAGCGGCAATGTTTGCAAAAAACTACCTTGGAACCCTTTGAAGAACCTCCGCTCAGCTTCAGAATAAGATACCAATTGATCAACTATGAATTATGTTACGAATCCTCCAAAAACACTATCCACCCAGTGATCTACCATTTGGGTGATTTTTTTATTGGCCCTTTCCAACTATCGGATCAATTCAGGAGTCCATCGTGTAACCTGATCATTTTTCCCACAGGTTTGGAACTCCACTAATCTTGCTAACCATTCTTGTAGTTTTTGTGCGAAGGTTACAAAGAAAATCTCATATACTTCTATAAATATATACTTATTTTTCCATTCTTCAGCATTCAGCCTTGTACTTTGATTCTCTTATAAGGAAAACTCCTGGAAATGTCTCTCGAACTAGTCTTCAAGATTAGACTTCTCAGGCTGCTATTGACCTTGTGTCATTACCCGATTTCTCTCAAAATTCTCTTGGTCTTAGAAACAGAACCATTTTTTGGCTTGAGGGGTCCTAACCTAGGTTCGGATTTAATTTTTTCCAACAAACCCCTATACTACTGACCCTTTTGGCAATGACCTAGTTTCACAGGCCAAGGTCTCACCTGAAGTAGTATGGGAGGGTGTTGGAACCAAGTTTCTGCACCCTGAGAGAAGGAGGGTTAATAGAGGTGGCCTTGTTAAGATATATTATATTTTCGTAGAGGAAATCTTATCGCAAAACCTTTAGCAGTATACGTGCATAATGTGAAGTTCATAAACCCACATATAGCATAAATAAACAACTTTTACTAATCAAATTTCAGTAGCACCTTCGCATCCACGTGCGCATCAATATTAATTGACAAACTAAACCACCATAATATCATAAAAACAGCCAGTTCTTATAACACAAAGATACGATCCAACAGATCTCTCATTCATTAGCTTCTGAAATCCACTTACAGACCCAATTCCCAACCCACGCACACAGCCAGTGGGGTCTGCGCATAGCAAGACTGAGGATCTTCACGCACACAGCTAGCCAGATTCCTTACCCAAATACAACCCAAAACAGATCTCGAAAGTTCACAATTTGCATCAATCAATATTAGCCTACTTCTAGACTTGATCTACCCATCTATTTATAGCACCTTATCCTGCTCTATCCTATGGTCTGCAAACCATGGTTTGCAGACCCTAGGTCTACCCTTTTGACACATTACAATCCATTGGGGGTTTGACCCACCCCAAACCCCCTTCTCTAGACCAAGTATTACAAAACTGGACAAAATTAGGGCTAGGAACCCTCGTTCCAACAAGAATCGATAATTCAAACCGACTGACAAACTAAACTGTAGACTAACTGCAAAATTTTCTAGAAGATACTATTTAAAACAAATGCTGAGAATTCAGCTTATTCATCACACCTACTATAACTGATCCATACATCACATGATCAAGTGAAATGGAACATCCAATGCAACCATATAAGAATTTTTTCTGCTAGTAGAATTCTATGCAAGTGCTTGCTCATGAGCAAGAAGGGTAAACTACTGAAAGACAACTCCCATGAAAACTTGTCAACAGATGGAATCTTAATGAAATTGCAAAGCATGAGCCAACCAGATGACCTCAAGAATGTTGAAAAAGGATCTTCATAGGAATACATATTAATTTCTAGCCCATCTAATACATTACTGCTCTGCTCTAGGTAGTATTCACACTTAATTTTAAAATTTTCCCAACGTCTATGCTTTCCTCCCTCGATGACTACAGCAAGTTGAAAAAAGAATCTTGAAACTCGTGAATGACTAATTTTTCCCTGTGATCAACAACAAAATAAGAATCTTCTTCATTTCTCTCCTGATATGACTTCAAATCTTTGTATGAGCTTTGTAATGAGACTCTTGTTGAACAAGAAAAAGAAGTTGGTTTTCGGATCAAATTTTTATCATGTCTACTTTGAAGCTCATAACCAACTAATGGACTTTAATTACAAATATCATCCAAAAAATTAGCTATTGGATCATGGAGAACTTGAGAAGACTACTGTAACTTATCATACATTGGTTCAAATGAGATTAGATGATTTTCTATAGGCTTATGATTCTTTGTTTCAAAGACATTATCAAAATTTATTTTCAAAAACTGAAATGAGTCAAAACTTAATGGTAAAGAATCATCCCGCATCAATTCATAATATGTTTTAGGCTCTAAGATTTCATCTGTGATTTGAAACTCAATGTAACTTAGTGGATGGGATTCTAGAGCGAAAGAAGATTGCATATCAAAAGTGACCCCCTCAACCAATTGATGATAAGGATGCCCATTTATACTGTTGAAAACTCGCTTATATGCTTTCTTATATTTTTCTCTTATTTTCACAAATGAGGAGAAACACAAGGGTAAGGAGTCTTGATCAAGAAGTTCATTGTGTTCTTCGTGCTCAATATCAAAACTGAAAGACTACTTATTTCTAATCTTGTGAAATTTTTCTCTTAGAAATTGAAATGAAGCGAAACTCAAAGGCAAAGAGCTTTCACTTACTTTGAAATTTTTTGCATTCTCTTCATCGCTATCATGATTGATATGTATAAGATGATTGCTATATTTTAGAAATTTTAATTGAACTTCCCCCTCCCAAAAACATGTTGATGATTGATTTGAAGAGTCAGCCTCAATTTCGACAACATAATCATCATCATACTGATCATAATTGGGTAAATCATCAATATAAGTAATGTCATCAAACATACACAACAGATCAGCAGATTTCTTCTCCTTTATTTGATCTACAAATACATTTTCATGATTTTCCATAAATGAATACAAACAACAATCATTTTCTGATCTATGGTACCGAGGATTAGCAGGAAAATGTTTAGGGCCAACAACCTCTTGTTCTGAAATAAGTGGGACATGGTGTTTTTTAACAGAAAATTTATCTCTCATGGTGATATTTTGCATTACTTTTTCCATGGTACTTACCAAAATGTCGAGATTTACTTCTGAAGATGTCAAATATTCCTTTTCTATGTTCTCCCTTTCTTCTACCTTCAACTTTAACCTTTTGACTAGAAAATTATCTTCCACATCTATTGCACTGTCCTGCAATTTTTGAGCGTTGTACCATTCATTCCTCTCAATTTAAATTCCATTTCCAAATAAAAGGCATCCAGGTAGTGTAACAGAGATGAACCAGGATGCGGTTTCATATTAGCATGGATTGAATGGTATAATTGATTAAACCTAGATGAAAAAAAATTCATTGTTTCTCCTAGCCATATTTTCAAATGATTATATTCTTCTAAAATTAGATAAGGATTCCTCTTGATCACCCATTTATCAAGGAAGACTTTCACAAACTTATGGAAATCAAAAATTCTTGCAATTGGAAAGTTTTTTGAACCATTTCTTGGCTTCACCTTGCAAAGATAGAGCACATATCCTAGTAATAACATCATTTTCATCAACCTCAAAAACATCGAGAAAATTTTCAAAACCCTGAATGTGTTTCTCAGCAGTGATGTTACAATATTCTTTGTCAAACCTGGGAAGATATTTGTAATATTTTTCACAGAAATCATGGAGTATAGGAGGTAAGATGAGTGGCTTGTATCTATCTGGAATTTTACAAGGTATAGCAGTATGTACAAAGGTTGTAATATTATTCTTGATCACTCGAGGCTCATCAAGCAAAAGATGATCATCGTAAGATTTGGATGAAGGCTCTTGACTGGGATCAAAGGCATAAGAAGGATTTGAATCCATAATTTTCAGAGGGAAGGAATCAAATATAGATCTGGGATCTTTTCTCAAATACAGTATACTTTGAAAAAAATTCTTGATATCCTCGGTAAAAGAGAAAAAATAATTCAGGAAAAAGAACATGATGTCTTGGATGAAAGTCCAATTTGAATACCTGATCTTCCAATGTTGTATTTTCATGTTTATTTTGGAAAGATTCATCCTCCAGTGGAGTCTTAGATTTTATTTTGAAACGAATTTGGAATTTCCAGGTGAATGATTTCAACCTTTGTGTGTCTGATCACTATTCACCATTAGAAATCAGATCTGATCCTTTTTGTTCTTTCCCAAGGAAGATCTGTCAACTTGCTCCCCGACAACGACGCCAAGATGTTAGCACTCCATCGGAACTCTGAAGGTTGAGAAGGAGACCAGAAAAGGTAACCACAGACCACTTTGACCTAATAGCTAGACCTATTAGGCTAAGAGGGCTCTCTCATTGATATTCACAGCCAAAATGACTAGATAAAAAATATTTTAGGCTAGATATGCATATTAGGGTTTGGTTGATTTGGATTTTTGTGCTGGATGAAATTTGACCTTTAGAAGTTAGGCTTGAAAACTCTAGTAGGGTTATAGGAGAAAAAATTGTAGGGAAATGAAGGGGCAAGGTAGGCAAGATCAAATGACCAAATAGGTTGTATGATTATGGTCTAGGATGAAAAGATAGATCGGGAAAAAGGATATAAATATGAATTCATTCTTTAATAATAAATTAAACACAACATCATCATCTCATCAAAACAGGGCATGCATTACTCATGAATATTTCTTAAAGAAATGTAAAGACAATGAGTGAAAGAAATAGATATGTAATGGAATGAGAAAAAATTCAATGAAGTGGCTTACTAAAGAGAAACATATCCATGCAATATCACCACATGAATCCCTAAATTTTAGATGCAACTTTTCTCTGTATTCATTGTATTACTTGATCAAAATAGAATACACTAGTTCAATGTCCAATGTTCCAACATAAAACCCTTGAAAATTATTAAAAAAGGCCTCATATAGCTACTGAGGTCGAAATCCTCCCTTGGAGGTCAAATTTTCTAGAAAGACAGTGACATACATGCATCTATCTGAAGTCAGCTACACCCTAGGGAGGTTGCACAACAAATTCCTCCTTTTCCTAACCACTAGAGACATATCCTCAAAGAAATAAATGGAGGATAAGACACCAACTCCATTTTTACCATTCACATTTAAATTTTGAATTTTAAATTCATCCACATTCACCTTTTTACTTTTAAAAAATTCAAACTAGGAATTTTCAAAAATTACAGAGTAAAAATTCAATTAAAATCTCAGAAAACTAGAAAAATTGTAGCGCCTTGTTGGAGGCCATGTTTAGGCACCTTCCTAAAGTCAAAATTGAAATCTGAGAGAATGGTAAAATATTCCTTTCTGTATAGTTTCCATAACATCTTGAATTTTTTAAAATGACCCATGGGAAGACCTTCAAAAACTCATTCTCCCAAGACTTGTCAAAAAGTGTAGCGTGGCCTCAAAAAACAAGGCAGATAGTTGTTTTTTAGGTGGTTTTTGACCATTTTCTCCCTGTAAAAGCTTATGACTTGGGCTTCCATGTGTCCAAATTTTATGTAGGATTCATAATCTATCCAACCATGTAGATTTATTTCCATTTGGAGCTCTCCATAAAAAGTGCAGCGTGTCCCACTTGGGTTGTGCCATAAATCGCCAAATTACTGGGTTTTCTGGAAACATAGGCCTCAAATATGGAGAAATATCTCACTAACCATGAACCTTTTTGCAAAACTGAGAGAGGTTTTTTTTATTTAGCATGTTAGGAACAAAAAATTCTGTCATTTTCCTAATATTCTTCGCTGATTGTCAACAATTGTCTCTGCGAAATGGTGACTTAAACAAGACATTTCACAGTCAGAAAACTAGGTTGTGAAGATGTGAATGGATATATTATTCTATAATACCTATGAAAATATGAATTATTTTATTGTACTTTGATATCTTAGGAACAAACACCTCCTCCAGTTTCCCAAAATTCATTTTTTTTTTGCCATAATATGTTCTACAAGAAGATGACTAAACATGACATTTCTGGAAAATGTGCCTTCAAAGATTTTTTCAAATTTCCCAAATTTTCTCAAAAGATTTTTATGCAAAATAAGGTGTTTTATGTGATAATGGATGTATCAAAAATTAGGTCCAACTTACACTTCTCCTTTTGACTAATTAGGGTTTCCTTTGTAATGTGATTTCAAGTAGGGCCTGTACTACTCAAGGTCTAGGTTCATGCCTTTGAACCAATATTCACCATGATTTGGTATTCTTGTAGCAAGAGAGATAAAATCTACTGAAAATTTGAAATCAATCCCAGCAATGATGGCCTTTTCTCCTTTCAAAGTGGTGGCAAACATATCTGTGAGCTACTCATGAAAACCTACCTCCTCCACTCTTTGAAAAAACCCTAAACAATTGACATCTTCAAAGCACTTTCTAATGAATGGTTAGGAGGTGATTTCATTACAATTGGAGGGCTCAAATCTCAATATCTTTCCCCCTTTGTGGTATTTTCTTTTCTCTTATGGTGATGAATGAACTTCCATGGGGAAACCGTAGATGATAGGAGGGAAAAACAGGGAAGGCAGTTAAGGGATAAAATGAGAGAGTTATGGAAGGGGGATGGGAGTAGGAAAATATATGGATATGGGCAGGGATGTTAGGACCTTAGGGAAGGGGAGGGAGATTAAAATTATGAGAGAATAGTGCTAGGGAATTTTTTCATAGGCCTATACTCTTGGCCGCCCAAAAAATGAAGAGAGTAGGGATAGGGTTTAGAGATAGGTCTTAGGGAATTAAAGTGAGAGAGGCTTAGGGTTTTAGGGATGTATTTAGGTGTGTAGGAGGTTAGGGTATGGTAGGAGAGGGATTCTATGGTTTTCAAATTAAAAAAACACAGTCTTAAAGAAAAGAGTAGCGTATGAATAAATTGACAAATTTTCCACCATAGGAATGAAGATACTAAGTGAAAGAGGGTGTGAAGTGGCTTAAAATACTTTTTTCACCCTTTTCAAATATTTTGATGATCTTCGAGACCTTTTGAAACCCTTTAGAATCTTTTCAAGACAAAGCGTAGCTCCCCTGCAAAAAGTACAGCGTGTGAAGGAAAAGCGCAGTGCCAAGTTTCAGGCCACTTTTGGAAGCCTTCCTGAACTAAAAATTGATATCATGATAGCTCATTGGAAATATCTCTTTTTCTACTCCACAATGGACCCCTTAAGAACTGAAATTATCAAGTATAGCCCCTCAAAAATCAATTCTCCCAAGACTAGTAAAACAAACACAGTATGGTTGAGGAAAAGCGCAGTGTGAGATTGAAGACCACTTTTGGAGGCATTCGTGAACTCCAAATTGAGAACATGACAGCTCATTGGAAATATCTCTTTGTCTAGTTATCATTTTACTGATCAAGAAGGTCATTTGAACACTCTATGACATATAAAAATCATTTTCCCAAGGGTACGCCCGCAGTATAGCAACTCTCCTGTAGCAACTATATTTTGGGAATTTCTCCCAAATCATAAACTTTTGTAATTTGAGTTTTTTTAATTTTATTTGTAACATTGAACTACAGCTTTGGAACTTTAGAACACTTATTACATATAGAAACAATAAAATTACCTTTAAAAATCAGAATTCACTGAAGAAACTTGTTTTATTACCACTCTTCCAATTGTTATATTTTATGCATGAAGTGAGAGTTTGGTGACCTTGAAACCCTAATGAACTAATGGAGACACTGAAATATATTAATCATGGTGATGATGGCTGAAATTATGATGAAATTATCTGAATGATGATATACTCAGCTAAGTGATGACATGGACCAGCAATTTAAAAATTTTGGAAGGGGTGGAAAATAGTCCTAAACCTAATACCCAGTGACCAAATTTTTGTTTGAAGACCTAATGAAATGACAAAAATTTGACTATGAGAACCTAACAGGACATGATAAGAGCCCATTGATCATTTGTGACAAGATGTAAATACTGACACTAATAGACTGGACTGTCTTTGGCCTATTAAAGAAGCATATTTCTAGTTTGCGCTTGATGTTGGATACCTGCAGGAAATATCAAATCTCCTTAACCCTGAAGAAGTTCATTTTCTGTGTACCATATGGCATATTGTTGGGGCATATTGTTTGTAAATAGGGATTTATGGTAGAAACTATGAATATTTTCATGATTATCAACTTGGAACCCCCAAAAAGTGTAAATTAGCTACACGCGACGCCTGGACATACAGACTATTATAGGAAGTTAATTATGGGTGTATGCGTAGATTACCACGCCAGTAGAGAAAGTATTAAAGAAAGATGTCAAGTTCTGATGGGACGAAAATTTCCCAAAAAATCTCAATGTATATTGAAAGAAAATATGGTGACTATGCCCATTCTCATCTTCCCATATTGGAAGAAATAAACTCATGTACATGTCGATGCATCCTTCATAGCTTTTAGAGTTGTGTTAGCATAGCCTGGCGAAGGAGATATTGATCTCCCTGTATATTTTGCAAGTCGGAAATTGTCTAAAGTAGAGAGGAACTACTCCACCATAGAGCATGAAGGGTTGGAAATGGTGTATGCACTGCAAAAATTCAAACACTATCTATTAGGTGTGCACTTACAAATGTTAACGGATCATTCTACTTTGAAGTACCTAGTCAACAAGCCTATGTTTGGGGGGAATATTTGTCGATGGTTACTATTGTTCCAAGAGTATAATTTCGACGTAATTGTCAAACCAGGATGTTTGTATTCCAGACCAGATCATTTGTCTAGGATCGATAAAGGCAAGGAACCCACAAATATTGAGGAAGGCTTACCTTATGTGTAGTTTTCCACTATCAAGGTTGCAGATGAGAATTTCCTAGATATCATTCAGTTTCTCTCTAAGGGAATCGCACTGGAAGAGTACACTACGCAGTAGAAAAAAGAGATGGTAGTCAAGGCGACAGAATTCACCTTGATTCCAAGACATCTGTACAACCTGGGGGCTGATGAGATTCTGTGAAGATATGTACCTGAGCATGAACGACACAGTATTATGGTTGAAGCACATGGTAGAGTTGATGGAGGTCACTACACAGGAAAATCCACAGTGCAATAGATTCTATGAGCTCGATTATGGTATCCCAGGGTGAATAAATATTCGAAGGAGTATTGTAACACATGCGATGTTTTTCAGAGGATGAGAAGACCATCGTGAAGAGATGAAATGGTACTGAAACCCCAAGTTATGTTGCAAGATTTCGATAAATGGGCGATTAACTTTGTGGGACCACTCAATCCACTAGAAAGAAAATGGGTGCATGGTATATTATTACTATGACTGATTACCTCACTCATTGGGCTGAGGCACAGCCAGTGAAGAATTGTACTGAAGACACAACGGATAATTTCATTTTCGAGCATATTGTGACACGGTTTGGTTGTCTGAAAATCCTGATAAGCGACAGGGGCACACATTTTTTGAATAGCATTGATGAAGCCTTGACTGAAGAGTCTCAAATTCATCACCAAAATATTACGCCATATCACCCCCAGGCGGATGGCATGATCAAAACCTTCAACAAAATTCTAGAGAATGCACTGACAAAGGTGTGAAACGTTAACAGGAATGACTGGGATTTGCGGATTCCTACAGTTTTACGGGCATACAGAACTACCTATAAAAATTTGATAGGTCAGACCCCATTCTAATTAGTGTATGGCTAGGAAGTAGTGATGTCGATGGAGTATATTGTATCATAGTCTATTCCATAGGAGCTCATAGTTGTTATATGATTCACATGTATCTTCCTGCTAAGAGCATATACAACCTTGTTCTCTTTACCTTTGATGGATATGATCTCAAAATCAAACTCATTGATTTTGTCCAACCATCTAGCTAGCCTGGAATTCATATTCAGCTGGTAAAAAAAGTATCTCAATCCACTGTGACCACTCATCAGTATAAACCTCCTACAAAGAAGATAGTTCCTCCACATCTTCAATGCATGAATGATCGTTGCCAACTAAAGATCATGTGTTGGATAGTTCTTCTCATGTTCATTTATTTTTTGTGACTCGTAGCATATCACCCATCCTTCCTTCATAAGGAATCCACCAATTCCTCTCTTGAAATAATTTTTACATACCATGAACTCTTTTTCCGGATCTGTGATCTTTAACACTAGAGCATGTGTCAACAACTGCTTTAACTTTTCAAAATTGGACGCACATTCCTTTTTCCACTCAAACTTCATACCTTTCCTTTGGAATGATGTAATAGGATAAGAAATATTTGAGAATTTCATGATGAGCCTCCTTTAATAACATGTAAACCCCATGAAGGACCTCACCTCATCCACATTTCTAGGAGTTTCCCACTCCATTATAGCTCTTATCTTTTCTGGTTCCACTACTATGACATCCTTGGAAACAACATGTCCTAAGTAATGTACCTCTGTCTAAAAGAAACTATACTTTTTGAGCTTAACATACAACTGATGCTCTCTAAACAATCTCAATATTGCTACTATGTGTTCAGAATGCTCTTCTTCATTTTTATAGTATACCAATATATCATCAATTAACACAATAACAAACTTGTCTAGATAAGGATGCAACACACTATTCCTCAGCACATAAAGGTAGTTGGAGAATTAGTCAAACCAAATGGAACTACAACAAATTCATAATTCCCATAGCTATTCTGGAAATATGTCTTGTAAATATCCTCTTCCTTGATGCGTACCTGATGATATCTGGATCTCAAACCAATATTTGAGAACATTGTGTCTCCCTTTAGCTGATCAAATAAGTCATCAATACTCGGCAATGGACACCTATTCTTCATGTCCACCTTGTTCAAGAATCGTACAATCAGTTTAAGCAACCTAAGAGTACCATCCTTCTTTTTCACAAAAAATACTAGTTCACCTCGATGTGATACACTTGACCTAATGTATCCCTTTTCAAACATTTCCTTTAACCACAACCTCAACTCTACCAACTCTAGAGTGCTCATATTGTATGTTTCTTTTGATGTTGGTGTTTCCCCTGGTACAAACTCAATAGAAAATTATAATTCCCTATGAGATGGAAACTATGAAATATTTGCGGGAAACACATCCTGCATTTCTGTAGAACTGGGTATTTTCTCAAAAGATATGCATCCCCAACTTCCTTACCTTTTTCGCTAGAGATATTCACTAAAAATAACACACACCCTTTCCTGCGACTATGCTTGGCCTACATAAATATAACCATTCTCACTGACATTGCTTTCTTCTTACCTTGTAAGATTCTCTTCTCCCCATTTTCATCCAAGCACTGGATGGCTTTGTCATAACAGTCCACTTTAGTCTCATGAAGATATAACCAATCCATACCCAATATCATATCGTATGATCCCAACAACCATACATTCAAATGTGCTAAGGTAGGCATACCATTTAGTTCACATGCAGAAGCTCTTACCCAATGATGAACTCGCTTCTTGGTACCTATAGCCAACTGCACTAACCAAGATTATGCATGCACTTGTTTATTCAAAACACACATATCCACCAAGTTAGAACTAACATAACTATAATTAGATTCAGGGTCAATAAAAATAGAAACAACTTGATCACAAATCTTGTCATCCATTTCAATGTTGAATTCCTGATGTTCTACCTTCCTATTATCCACTGTTGCATCGATACGATGAACGCTCTAAACAACATCCCCAATAGTCACTGCCTCTTGTGCACTATATATCTGAGGCCTACCACCCTAATTCTGTAGAAAATATCTCTTGAGATTCTCCTTAGCACATGTCCAACACTCCAATAGCCCAATACCATCACCTCTACATTGTTGTTGTGACCCATGTCCCTGTCTAGCTACATTGAACTCTTTCTGTGGTGTCACACTTTCTTTCTCTTTTGCATGTTGAGGCCTTGTTATTTTTGGCTGCCATTTACCTTTACCTTTATCCTTCCTTTTCCATCCTTGCCGAGATTCATTCTTAGGCTTCAACTGCTCATATAAATTCTTCAATTTCCCAATAACTTCCTCAAGTGACTGAGGCTCGTCATACTAAATTTGATCTCTAAATGTTAATGGTAATCCAATGACAATTCTTTGAACATTGGCCTTTTAATATCTAATATATGGTACATACCTCAATACCTACAGGAATATGTTGTGTACTCTTCATCTTTCATTGATCCCATCTTTAACTCATAGAATTATTTGGCCTTACTGTCATAATACCTCTCTAACAAGTACTTCTTCCTGAAAATTCTCTTGAACTCATGCCAACTCAAGTCCTCTATCCTAATGTCTCTTACTTGCTTCACATCTTCCCAGTAGATATTTTCCTTACCTTTCAGACTGAAAATATCTACTTTGGCCGTCATATTATCTGTGTAATTATGCAACTCAAAGAACTTCTTCATCCCAAGTTTCCAACCCTCTGCATATTCTGACTTCCTTAAATCTCCATCAAAATTAAGTACCTTTTCTTTCTTAAACTCATCTAGAAAGTATCCTCTATCACTCCTCCTGTAAGGATGATAACAATGATGATCGTAATTCATATCTGAACAAGAACTAGAGTAGTACCTGTGTCCATCACCTCTCCTATCTGGAGTATCCAAAAACCTGTCATCTCTCACTGAGTCATCTCTATCCGACCTATGACCACCATGAGACCTACTGCCATATTCCCCATTAGTTATGTCCTCTTTCCCATGGCTGATCCAAATGTCCCCTGTCGATACAATTTGGACAAGATTTGAAGGAGTATTGCATTAACCTCTACTTGTTTCTCATGTGCCTTCATGATTATGTCATTGTTTACTTTACAACTCCTTATTTCTTCCTTAAAACTTCTCAATGTGTCTGTTAAGTCATAAGAGTGCCCAACACCATGTTGGTCATCTAACTCATATGGAGAATCTTTTTAGTCTACTGTCTTGTTAGTCATATTTTATTTCTTCTTACAAGGCATACTATGTTAGCTAAACCAAATCACAATAAACCAACTTACCTTAGCATAATTCAGTGATGATATCTCATCTATAATATTAACTATATTATCATAATACATGTATATACATAATCATAAAAACATATAGAAATATCACAAATAGGTGTATCCACACATAAACATAATTCTATCTAGAGTCCACTCATCAATGCATGACCATATCGACTACACATACTATGACCTCATGTATGACAACAACGACCATATCAATGTGTAATGACAACATGCAAGCATAAAAAACATGTAACCAATCATACACTCATGAAGACACATTCCATGATGACACCCTCGCTTCCACATGGAAACATAACTACAACCATGACTAACCCCATACATATGTAACACGCATATAGACCACAAAGATGAGCAACACATGTGCAACCGACCTAAATGCATGACCAACACACACTGTCCATCTAGTCCAAGGGGTGAACCATGCTCTGATATCACTTTGTAACACCCTCCTCCCACATTTACCAAAAAATAATAGTCTGATGTGTAGGTTTTAACCCTGTACAGAAATTATCTGCAAACTAATCTTAAAAATAGAAAATAAACAATAGCGAGAGCATAAAAAATAAAACAGATATACACAGAGATTTTCCCCTAGATTCCAAATCGGGACTACCAGCTTGATTTTTCATTATGTTCATTTTAGTGTTACAACACATATATATACATGCCAAAGCATTCATAAACCCCAATCCATTAACCCTGGATTAGAACATAACCATAGTTCCCTTGACCGGATCTACAAAATACCAGGGGCCGAAAATCATCATGCCCCAAAACCATGTGCAAACCCATGCACAAAACCATGGGCGGGTCTGCCCACCAAAAAATAGGGTCCAAATTTTTTTTCTCGGGCCACTGCCCCAGACCTCGCGCAGGGGGGCACGGGAGAGCTTAGTCATTAGTCCAACTCTACAACACCCATTTTTTCTCTACACCAAGAGAACTTTAGAGTTCTCACAGACTTCATCAATGCATCTTTGACATTCTTCAAAGTGACCACCTTTACCAGCAACACTCTTTTATCCTCAACAATATCTCTCACAAAGTGATATTGAACATCAATGTGCTTTGCCTTTGAATGATAAGCAGGGTTCTTAGCAAAGAAAATTGCACTTTGGCTATGACATTCTATCCTTATAGCTCACTGCACCAACCCCCATACTTGAACACAATCTCTGCAACCAAACTTCTTCCTTGCTTGCATGAGTTGTTGCCATGTATTCTTCCTCTGTAGTTGAAAGAGCCACTACAGACTTTCATTTACTCATCCAACTAATTGCACCTCCAAAAATTCTAAACACATACCCACTTGTAGATCTTCTTTGGTCCAAATATCTAGCCCAGTCTACATCAACAAAACCAAGAATGTCCAAAACTTTGTCCAATCCTAGTCTTCCTTGGTAGCACAAACCATAATCACTAGTGCCACACAAATATCTGAAAAGCCGCTTCATTGTTTTCAAATGCTCCTTCCCTGGTTTTGACATAAACCTACTCAAAACTCCCACTGCATGTGAAATGTCTGGTCTAGTATAGACCATTTCATACATCAGGCTACCCACTGCACTTGCATATGGAACATGGGACATATCCTCCTCTTCTTCTTGTGTCTTGGGACACTGTTCAGCGAATAACTTTACACCTATAGGAATAGGAACCTTCACAGGTTTACTATCTTGCATATTGAACCTCTACAATATTGTCTTGGAAAACTTCCTCTAGTTTAACCAGAGCTTCCTCTTTGCCCAACCTCTCTTAATTTCCATGCCCAAAATATAGTTTGCGGCACCAAGATCCTTCATGTCGAATTTGGAGAACAATTGGGTCTTAAAATATTGGATAATTTCTTCGTCATTTCCAATCAACAACATATCATCCACATACAAGACCAAATAAATAACACGGTCACCAATTAATTTAAAATAAACACAGTGATCCTCTTTGCTTTTAGTGAAGCCAAGTCCCTGTATATAGGTATCAAATTTTTGATACCACATCTTTGGTGATTGTTTTAACCCATACAAAGACTTTTTTAACCTACATATAAGTTATTTCTTACCCTTCACCATAAAGCCTTCAGGTTGCTTCATGTATATCTCCTCTTCCATATCCCCGTGAAGAAATGATGTCTTCACATCCATCTGTTCTACCTCAAAATCAAATGTAGAAGCAACATATAAAAGAAATATAATAGAAGTAACCTTGGAAATAGGAGAAAAAAATATCACCAAAATCAATTCCCGACACTTGGGAATAACCTTTTGCTACCAACTGAGATTTGTATTTCTCCACCTTTCCTTCTACATTGATCTTCTTCTTAAACACCCATTTTCTCCCGATGGGCTTCCTTCCAGCCAGCAACTCCACCATATCCCATGCCTCATTTTTGTGCAAGGATTCCATTTCATCGACCATGGCCTACTTCTAGGTTTTTCCATCCTCTGAATCCAATGCCTCCCTTATATTTTTGGGATCATCATCAGTGATATTTAAAGAAAAATTTGAACAGAAATCATATGGACTATACCTTTCTGGTTGTCTTCTTTCATGAACTAATCTTCTCACAGCTGGAGCTTGTGGCTCTTCCTCTTCTGAATCTTCTTTTGTTGTAGAGTCTCATTCATCCTCCTTTAGCTCAAACTCTATCTTCTCATGTTCCTTTGGTAGGCTTCATGTTTAACAACATCTTTCACCTCTCTAAAAACCACATCTCGGTTGTACACAACCTTCCTTGTTTCTATTTTCCAAAGCTTGTAACATTTTAAACCATCCTCATACCCAATAAAGATGCACCTTTCAGATTTATTATCCAACTTGGTCATTTTCTCCTTTGGAACATGTACATATGCATCACATACAAATACCCTCAAATGTGAAAGAGAGGGTTTCTTAGCAGTCCATACCTCATGTGGAGTCTTATCCTCCAACACTGATGAAGGTGATATGTTAATCAGGTAACATGCAGTCTCCACTTCCTTTGCCCAGAATTCCTGTCCTAACTCGATATCACTAAGAATGCTTCTTTCCTTTTTCATCGACGCTCTGTTCATTCTTTATACAACTCTGTTTTGTTGAGGTGTGTATGGATTAGTCTTCTACCATGATATACCACACTTCTTACATAATTCTTCAAATTCATCTTGCAGGACTCTCCACCATTATCTATCCTCAACACCTTTATCTTCTTCTCTGTCTAGTTTTCCACCAGAGCCTTAAATTATTTAAATTTGTCAAAGACTTCAGATTTCTTCCTCAAGAATTATATCCATGTATTCCTTGAGAATTCTTCTATGAATGAAACATAGTACACAGAATTACCCAATTATGGAACTGAAAAAGGTCCAAACACGTCACTGTGCACAAGCTTTAATATCTTGTTCGCCCTCTTATCACCAGAACTCACCCGATTCTACTTCCCATATACACAATGTTCACAGAAATCGAAATCTAGAGATAAATTGGACATACCTTATACCATACCGTTACCATGCAGTAATTGAAGGCCCTTCTCTCCAATGTGTCTAAGCCTTTGATGCCATAGCATGGTATTTTCTCTAGAGACTGATAGGCTTTCCGCTCCACTTTCAAGAACCACAGAACTATTGCACCCATCAATAATAGTTCTACCCTGAAGCTTGTACAAAGTTCCAATCCGAACTCCCCACATTAGTATCAGTGCTCCCTGAACCATCTTGCAGGTATCTTTCTTGAACACTGTTTTTACACCTACATCATCCATCTTACTTACAGAAATTAGATTTATGGCCAATGCAATAATATGGAGAACACCAGGAAGTAATCTAATCCTTCCACCTTGCAGCTTCATCTTGAATTTTCCATGTCCGACGATTTTGGCATTCCTATCATCCCCTAAGAATACATCACCACCATCATACTTCTCATACTTGCAGAACCACTCCCTATGGGGACTGAAGTGAAAGGATGCACCTGAGTCAATCAACCATGCCTCATGATCTACATGTGTATTTTAAGAAGAATAAAATACACATCCCCACCTTCATCTGAGGTGGTTTTTTCCTCTGTAGAAGGAGCATCATCAAATCCCTTTCCTTTCTCAGCAGCTTTAGATCTATATTCCTTTTTGTAGTGCCCTTCCTTTCCGCATTTCTAGCACACCTTTACAAACTTTTCTAGAGATTAAGATATCCCTCTAGATTTAGATATGCCACTCGAAAAATTATTTTTGTTTCTGTTCTCAAACCTTCCTCATACAGATAAGTTATCTCCATTCTAAACCTCCATATTTCTCTGTCTCATTTCCTCCGACAGCAAGGATGAGACAATTTCATCAAAATTCAAGGTATTTGTATTGCTACCTATTGCAATAACCAGATTGTCTGATGAATCTGGTAGATAACACAGCAAATTGATGCACTTATCTTCATCTAAGATTTAAATATCAACAGATGACAACTGACTTACCACAGTAATGAAGACGTTAAGATGCTTTTCACCGAGTCTCCATCCTTCATCCTCATGTTATACAGTTTTTTCCGTAGGAACAATTTATTCACTAGAGACTTAGATTGGTACAAAGTCCCTAGCTTGTCCCACAAAGTCTTCGTTGTAGGTTCCCTGGATACAGTCAACAATATTGAATCAGAGACACACAACTGTATTGTTCTCTTTTTCTTTCGATCCAACTTCTTCCAGTCTTCATCTGACATTTTTGTTGGTTTAGTACCTAAATCTATGACAATCCACTGACCTTTATGCACTATCAGATCCTCCATCTTGAGCTTCCACAACTCAAAACACTGACCATTAAATTTCTCAATATCTATCTTTCCACTGCTCACCATCTTCTTTCATCGAAAGAATCAATCCAACAGATCTCCCACTAAACAGGGTCTACAACAGGCCCGAAAAAAAAAACCCCTCAGTAGCAAAGGCGTCCCCTTGAAGCCGAAATAGCTCTGATACCAAACGTAGGTTTTTAACCCTGTACAGAAATTATTTGCAAACAAATCTTAAAAACAAAAAATAAACAATAGCGAGAGCATAAAACATAAAATAGATATACACAGAGATTTTCCCCTGGATCCCAAACCGGGACTACCAGTTTTATTTTTCATTATGTTCCTTTTAATGTTACAACACATATATATACATGCCGAAGCATTCATAAACCCCAATCCATTTTCCCATTCATTTTGAGCCTACAACCCTGATTGTTGTACCACTTTTTTAGGCCTAGATCCCAGGTCACTGCCCAGAATTCCATGACACCTTCAAAACTGAAATATAATAGAAAAATAATGATGTAAATGCGAACACTTGAACAAGGACTTAACTGGACCCCTACTAGTCATGACAGGAACTTCATCAAACATGTCGCAAATATGTAATCTACAAGTTTAAATAACAGATCTGAGCATAGGGTCTCATACTTATCTAAGATTCAATAAAATTATTTTTCCCTTATATCAATAGCTGCATTATCATCGATTAGGTCATAGATACATTGTTCATTCATTTACAAATCAAAACATGAAGAGAGCCACATATCATCATTGTCATAATACATGCTTATAACCAACATAATAGAAACAGAAATATCAAGGATACATCAATCATATAGTACATATATAAACCAATACATTTTCACATATATTACCAAGAAAATGAGCTCTTATTCATGAATGCAAAACCCAAACCGGTATGGGACTACCACGTTCCACCTAACCATAGATTGGATGAGCCAAATTTCTCTTCAGCCAAACACCCATGTGCCATATTCCAAGCATGAATCTGGGACTCAAACCGAAAGAACCAACTAGGTCTTCCCAAGGCTAAACCACCTCACCCTCATCAATATAAATCAGGCTTTACCGTAATCCACATCGTATCACTAGGCAAAAAAATTAAACATTTAATAACAGACTTTACCATGATCTCCACCAAATCACTATGCCAAAAAAATCATGGATGCCACCGTATTTCTTGACCTACACTGTGAGGAATTTTCATGTCTCCTAGTCTCTAGGATCTACCACAATCCACGGATGATCCTGGGATCTCTAGGCCATAATCGAGACTCCTTTCTCTAGGATTTACAGTATATCCCATCCTCGAATTCCTAGGCCTGATGGAGAGAACCCACCTCTAGGATTTATCGTATATCCCTCCATTCATCGATCGAGGATTCCTAGGCCCACTAACGCAACACAATATGGAGCTTTACCAAAACCCACAATCTGGTTCAAGGGGTACTGGGCCATGTGCTCTTTCATTCAGAGATCCACCTCACTCAGATTTGAATCCATCCGACAATCCAGCTTAACCAAAACATAAGAACCCCATCACACCATAGCTATCTGGAAATGGAAAGGCTAGGCTAAAAATCACTTTCACACCTGTAGAAACCCATGCCAATGACAAAAAGAGAACCAAGAACACACATGTAACACCATCCATTCCAAATCTACCGAGGAAACCACACATGCAAATTGATACCTGCAAAGAATCCCACTGTAGTTTCTTGATCCTATTCTTCCTTACTTGATCTTTGCTTCCTCTTTTCCTTATTTTCCTTTCTTGATCCAATGTTGAAATGCTCCAAGAAAAATCTAAGTGTCGAAGAGTGAGAGAGAGAGAGAGAGATAGAATAGAGAGAGATATCCAAAACTGAACTGACAAAAGGTACCAACTGATCCTCATAAGCCTTTTTATCAATGAGGCCTCTATTTTCTTCATTTTCCATTATTTTCCTTCAATTTCTTCCTCACATTCAACTTGTGACATTTCACCTTCCTTTTCTCTTAATTTCCATTACTTTCATCAATAAAATGCCAATTAATGCCACTTTTCCTTTCCAAAACCTTTGTCATTGCCTTTGCCAATTTCCTTAACCAAAATAAACCAAATAAACACCCACACCAGGATGTTTTTCCCAACATTAATCTTGGAATAAGTGTCCCATAACCGTGGGTATTATTTTTCCTTTATTAACTTTTATTACATGGAATTTTCACCAGGGTTGTTACAGAGATTGTATTCTAGGGGTTGTTGCAAGGGTTAAGTATTATCGTTTTAGTGCTAATTAGGATGTACAAATAATAAAATTAATTAAGGATACATGTGATGGGTTATGATTGGTGTAGTATATATATATATAAATGGCTATACTATGAATTATTCTTATGAGTTTGAAATAATTAAATTTCATCATTATATGGATTGAAGTTTAATATTATATGGTTTAGAGGCTAAGAGGTGGATTTTTAGGGATTATAGGAGTCATCATTAGGTGTAATATGTCAAAGGCATATGGAGCTAATGATTTATAATTATGATAGATTATATGTGTTGAGGGTGATATTATTTCTTATATAGTTTATAAGTTATAAAATTAAAGGGTGATAAAGGCGATTAGTTTTTATTTGTAAGGGTTAGAAGCAATAAATTATATTAGAGATTAAGGGTTATAATTTCATAGGGTTAATGATGTGAAGGGGTTATTTTAGATATAAGGTAAGTGTTGATTGATATTAGGGTTTATAAACCATCCCTATTAGGGTTTATAAATCCTTATGATGAAATGAATTAATAACACTATACTAGGGATTAACAATTCTATATTTTCTATCATGATCTATAGGAGGTTGTTGTTATATCGTTGAATTTTTATGGACCATAAAGGATAAATAATATTTGGGCTACAATAATCATGTGTTGGGAATTATATGTGTCACAAAGAATGTAGGTTATGCGTGTTGGTTATTATAGCATTTAGGGATTAAAAGAGCTATTTACATTAAGATTTATGTAGTGTTCAAGGTCATTAATATTAATGGAAGAGGATGTAAGTATGAAGGTTTAAATATTTGTGGTTATAAGTATTTCTTGCTAAAGGAGTTAAGTGGTATAATTTTTAGAAGGTTGGTGATATACGTGTTCTGACTCAAGTGTCACACCTTAGGGATTACATATGTTAGTATAAATTGTGGTGTATAATTGCAACTACTCGTGAAATTTCAATCTAAATCACAAGACACATTCCTACTCTATTATTTTTCGGAATTCAATTCACAATTTAGAACATCAATCACAAACATGCAATGAGAAATAACACACATGCACATAATATTATTCCAAGGGAAAGAAACTACTAAAACTCCTTATGTTTGCTTGCATTAATATGATTAATAGAGATGCATTACAATTTCTAGCTCAACCTAAGCTCAACCTACAAGTGAATAACATATCTCTCTACTCATTGAGAAGCTCTGACCCAGACTTAGTCAATTTATGCCTCTTCTTGAGTCCCTATTTACTTGCGCAATGCCTGAGGAAATTATGCCCCTATTATTTAGGAATTTACCTCCAATTGATTGCATAATTCCCAAGGTTTACCATCTGACTGCATGCAACACCTATACAATCAAGACTAGTCTATAACTGATTTTACACTACCTTGGAAAATCCACCACATCTGGGGAACTCTAATTATTTGCATGTACTATATATTTTGGGTTGATTGATTAGTTAACTAGATGATCAATGAGTTAGACTATTGTCCCACTCTAAAACTGACCTTCCACTAGTTCCTCCAATAGTTAGAACTAGTTTAACTAAAAATAACTTGAAATAACCGACATTGATTGCTACAAATTAGAAATCACACATTCTTAACTAAACTCCAAGCCCTCTAACTAAAATTTACTAAGCTAACTAAGTGACAAGATCCATGTCACACAAGTTAACTGCATCCAAGTTGTCTACTAATGTGGAAATTCAAATTTTCTCAATTTGACCAAGGCAAAGTCAAATTAAGAATTTCTTGCTACATTTTTCAACACTCCCTCTCAACAAGAAATGGATTATCTACCACCACTATCCTGCACCTATGGAACTCGAACTTCCCTCTTGATAAAGCCTTTGTCAATATGTCTGCATCTTGTTCCTCTATCAGAATTTATTGTAGCAACATTATCCACCTCTGCACATGGTCTCGTAAATGGTGATACGAGATATCTAAATGCGTGGATCGATCGTGAAATACCAAATTCTCAAAGAAATTGATGCAACTATGATTATCACAATAGATCATAGTTGGATCCATCATCTGAAAAAACAGTCACATAAGTATATTTCTCATCAAGATCGCCTGACATGTTTCTTGACTTGCAACTATGTATTATGCTTCTATCGAGTTGAGTGCCACATATCTTTTCTTCATCATGTAACAGGAAACCGTTACGGACCCAACACTAAAATTCCACCTAATGTACTCTTTCAGTCAGATGGAATCGCTACTCAATCTGCATCTATGAAGCCACATAGCTTCACTCCCTCTGTCCGTCTATACCATAATCCAAACTGGGTAGTGACTATGAGGTACTGTAAAACATTCTTAGCTACTTTCCAATATAATTTGGTTGGCCTAACCCTATCTTGGCTCAGTTTTTTGGCTCCATAGCACATATTTGTTCATGTTTTCACAAGATACATCAGTGAACCCAATAGTTGTTGATAAATGGTAGCGTCCACTTCTTCACCTGAAGTGTCTTCCTCCTTCCTCCAGTTGGTCGCTAGATGTGTCTCCATGGGTTTACAACTCTCAATGTGGAATCTCTATAGTATCTCATTTACAAACTTTCTTTGAGACACAAAAAATTCCCCATCGCCTTTCCATACTTCCAACCTCAGGAAGTAGTGGATGAGACCCGTGTCTTTCATTTCAAATTCCCTTACAATGTCCTCCTTGCAAGATTTTATCAAATGCTCATCACTAGTTAAAATAATATGATCAACATATAAGACAAAAATAATAAATTTAACTTCTACCAAGATTTAATAGAGGTTTATATCTACTTCACTTTTGTACAAGCCCAAACTAGTGAGAAAGTTATCGATCTTGGTGTAACAAGCATGAGGAATTTTTTTGATACAGTACAATTCTCCCTTGAGTATACACACATGAGACACTATATAAAATGTCTCAAAACCTTATGGTTTCTCAATGTACACCTCCTACTCAATAACCCCATTGAGAAATTTTATTTTTACATCCATCTGGTGGATCCAGTGCAAGAATTGATCTAATGTATGAGTACCTTGATATGAGAGAAAAGGTTTCCTTATGTTCAATTCCCTAAAATTGAGGGAATTCACTAGCCACAAAAATGGCCTCACACTTCTCTATGTTTTCATTTTCTTCCTGCTTAACCTTGAATATCCATCTCAAACCCACTACTAATTTATCTATTGGTCTTGGGACCATTTCCCAAATTTTTTTATTTACAATGGATTCATATTCCTCCACCATTGCATCAACCCAAATAGGTTTCTCTACTAATTCCTTAAAATAGGATTCCTTAGTCTCTACAATCTAAATCATTAGAGACATGTAGCTAGTGTACCTCTCAGTGAACTCCTTTGTCTACACAAATTTTAAGGAGCTCCAACATTCTTCCTCAGATCTTGCACAAGTCTATCAGCTTCCCTGGTTCTTTTTTTGCCTTATTTGGATGGTTCTTCTTAAGTGGATTTATCCTCTCTCTACTCCTTGATTTGTGGTTGCTCTGAAACTACCCGAGGCTCCTCATTTGGAGCTAAAATCTCTTATTTTTGTGGGATCTGAAGCTCCCTCTCAAGAGTGCACCACATCACTTTCTCCTCATAAAAATTTACATCCCTTCGCACAACTGTCATTATGAGGGATGGTAAGTACACACAGTAGTTGTGAGGAGTTTTTGTGTAACCCATAAAAATTCCCAACTTTGTTGTCAGCTCAAGATTCTTCCTAGAATATTTGGAGACATGGAAGTAAACAGAGCCTCCAAAATCCCTAAAGTGTGAAACATCTAGCTTTCTCCTAGGGAAAGCCTCCTCTGATGTAATCATACCAAGAATCCGATGAGAAATCTGATTTTGCAAGAAGATTGTTGTGTTGCACTCCTATACCCACAAATGCAGTGGTAGGCCCTAGTCATTTAACATAGCTCTCATAGCTCCAACCATGCTACAGTTCTTTCTCTCAGCTACCTCATTTTGTTGTGGGTTCTGTGGTGTTGTCAGCTCTCTTTTAATTCCTTCTTTCACATATAAATTCTTGAATTCATTCAAAATATACTCACCTCCATTATATCTCCTTAGATCCTTCACCTTCTTACTGACCTCTTCTCAACTAGTGCCTTGAATTCTACAAACTTGGAGAATGCCCCATCCTTCTTCCGCATGAATACAATCCAGCACTTCCTTAAGAATTAATCAATAAATATAAAAAAATATTTATGTATGGTAGTGGAGGTTTACAAGAAATATCCACAGGTATTAGTGTAGATCCTTTCCAAGACTACATGTGCTTTGTTGTCCTGATCATGGAATGTGTATTTTTCATACTTCCCAAAGGTACATCCTTCTCAAACATATTTTTGCTCAAGTGATATTTTAGGGAGGCAAATTATTATTTGTTGCATGATATTTAAGGTACCATGATGCAATTGACTAGGTCTTATGTGCCAAATCTCACCGACATCATGGATCTAAACTTTCTCAACCTTATTTCTTAATGTAGCACAGTCTTCCACATATAGCTTATACAGGTTCTTCACACGAACCCCAATATTCTTCACCTGTCTAGTGGCTATGTGTCTCAGGAATTCTTTCCCTTTGCTGAAGATCACATCATAACCATGATCTTACAAAATTGTTATAGATATGAGATTTTTCTTTAGGTCTGGAACGAACACGACATCCTTGAGTCTGAGAGGGGATCCTGACTCCCTCTTAAAGGTAACTGTACCAATATTGGTCGTATTGTACCTTCTTTCGTCCCCCATATCAATGTGAATTTTGATTTATTTCTCCTCCAGGTCACTGAAAAACTCTCTACACCCTGTCATGTGGAATGATGCACCTGGGTCCATGTACCACACGATTCCCATCATTGTGTTGGACATGCATGTGATGAGGGTGAAGTAAATCTTGAACTTTTAAGCCAAGGCTTCACCTACTACTCCTCCTGAGGTATTATTGCTCGAATTTTTGTGTGGACACTTCATGGAATAGTGCATGAATTCATGAAAATTAAATCACTTTATTTTGGACAAGTCTTTCTTCTTGCCTCCTTGGCTGGATTCTGGTTTGGTTTGAGATATTTTCCCTTTTCCCTTATTTCCCTTTCCAACCAATGTAATTTTTTCTTTATCCTCACCCTTGGATGAAGTTCCATCTATGGTATTCTGCGGGATCTCCTCTTGTACCAAATCATACCATAAGCATTCATAATTTGGTAATCTCTCCCTCACGTTCATTGAGCCTTGGTATCTATGCTAACATTTGGGAAGGCATAGAAGATCTAGGCCTACCAAGTCATCCTTTGTAACATTTACACCAACCCCTGCAAGTTCATGAAGAACTTGTGTAAATTTTCTTAGATACTGCAGAATAGTGTCATTCTCCTACATATTGATATTTCAAAGTTTATCCTTGAGTTCCAGCTTCCTAGTGGCCACTGCTACTCTCAAAAAACTTTGTCATTTCTTTCCACATTGCGAAAGTAGTTTATTTCCCATGGAGATTTTAGAAAATTTGATCTCGTCCTTCCTCCAAAATTATTCTCTTCACCTTGGATACATATTTCTTCCATTAGGCTAGGTTATGTGCATCAAATGCATATTCTTTTTAAATTTATGTCTTTACATATTCTAGCAATCCATTTTCATCCAACACCGCCTCCATGAGATCCGACCATGCAATGAAATTTGAGCTACTTTCTAAGGCATACTCTAGTCTCAGCCCATTTAAGGTCATATTCCCAACTCTGAAGAGATCTTGCTACAATGAAATACAAATTTGAACCTCGTGAGAACCAAATTTTAAATTATTGTTCTAATGTGAACCTGCCTCTAACACCATGTAGAAATTATTGTGGAATTGTAATTCCTCGTGAAATTTTAATCTAGATCACAAGACACAATCCTAATCTACTGCTATGAAAAATTTAATTCACAATTAGAACATCAATCACAAACATGAAATGAGAAATAACACACATGCACACAATATTTTTCCAGGGGAAAGAAACTTCTAAAAATCCCTTATGCATGCTTGTAGTAATATGAAGAATATAGATGTATTATAATCGTTAGCACAATCTGAGCTCAACCTGCAAGTGAATAACCTATCACTCTGCACATTAAGAAGCTCTAGCCTAGACATAGTAAATTTCTACCTCTGCTTGAGCCCCTATTTCCTTGTGCAATTCCTGAGGAAATTAGGCCACTATTATTTAGGAATTTACCTCCAATTGATTACGCAATTCCCAAGTTTGATCATATGATTGCATGCAACACCTTTACACTGAAGACTAGTCTATAACTATTATTACACTGCCTCGGAATCTCCACCACGGTTGGGGAACCTGAATTCTCTACATGCAATAGTTATTTTTGGTTGATTGATAATTTAACTAGATGATCATTGAGTTAGACTATTGTCCCACTACACAACTAACCTTGCACTAGTTCCTCTAACAGTTAGAACTATTTTAGCTTAAAAACACTTGAAATAGCTAACCTTGATTGCTAAAAATTAGAAATAACACATGCTTAAATAAACGCCAAGCCCTCTAACTCAAATTTATTGAGGTAACTGAGTGATAAGAGACATGTCACACATGTTAACCACATCCAATTTGTCTGTTGATGTGGAAATTCAAATTTTCTCAATTTTACCAAGGAAAAGTCAAATTGAGACTTTCTTGTTGATTTTTTCAACATGTGTTAGGGATTAAGTGATTTAGGTGTTAGGTATTATGATTTATAAGAATTAGATATTAATTTTTAGTAGGGTAGTTTTCCATGGTTGTAAGGATTAAGGGTTACAATTTTATATTGGTTCTAGTGGAAATTGAGGTAAATATGGTTATAAGTGTTAGGGGATATAAAATTTAAGTGTTAGGAATATATATGTATTATGAGGATTAAATTTTATAATTATTTTTAGTTATATGGTTTAATGATTATATAGATTGGTACATGGCTTACGAAAAGTATGTGAAAGTTGTTAGATGGTAATATTATAAGTATTATTGCAGTTGTGTGAAATTAAGGAAAATAGGGTTATAATATTAGGGGATATATAATTTAAGGTTTAGGGATATATCTGTGTTATAAGGATTAAACTTTATAACTATTAGTAGTTATATGGTTTAATGATTATAGAGACTGGTACATGGTTTATGAAAAATATTTGTAACTTGTTAAATAGTAGCATTATAGGTATTATTGCAGTTGTATGAATTCAAGTACAATGGCAAGTGATTGTAAAATGAAAGGGTTATATGGGTAAGGAAATATAATATTTATGATTTGTGTATGTGTTAGGGTCAAAATTCAAGTATTAACAATTATATGGGTTAAATCTTTGTGGTTAAATGGGTTAAATGCTAGTTAATATATATTATAGGAATTCCAAATTAAACTTTGTTGAGAGTAAGTTTTATGGGTTAAAGGGTTGGATTCTATAAGGTTTCTAAATATTGTGGACTATATAACTAATTGGATTGATAACTCTTATAGGGTAACTGAGGTGTGAGATGGATTAATTTTGGTTATAGGCGCTAATGTTTAAGGGTTACCAAGGGAATCATTTATATTTTAGAATGATCATAGGTTTTGTTATATAATGGATGTAAATTAATTTCTAGTAGGGTAATTTTTTATAGATATTAAGGGTTGCAATGGGTTGGTACTAATACTCATAGTGATTAATATTTATTAGGGTTATGGGTCTAATATGGATTATACGATTTCATGAAAATTCATTATGTAGCGACCTGTTCCTTGGGTACTCTTTTATTCCTGGGGCCCTTAAGCTTCAATGGGGTTGTAAGTAGAGGAAGAAATAATAGTCGATGGAGGAAAGCACTCTTAGATCAAGAGCTCCCTCTCTAATCAACTCCACCTCACCAAACTCACTATATTATTCATAGTCACAAATAATAGCATTATCTCATCCACCCAACGTTAGGAAAAAAAAGCCCCCCCTCACATAGCTTGCCCCTCCTTTTATAGGAGGCTTCATAGGTGACACTTAGAACTTCATCCATAAATAATTATTTTTATTAATCGAAAATTTTGATTATTCACCCACCCATGTGGCACCCTCTCACCAAGGATCTCCTAAATTATTTACTTCCATTTTTATTCAAAAATAATATTTTTCCTCACCTTAACATGACTCCCTATTTTACCTCTTAGTTTTCTCTTGATTCTCCCTTTTTATTCCTTTATTTGAGTTCGTTACATAATTAAACTGACAAGTCTTGGATTTGGTCCCTAAATACGCCCTATTTTAACTCAATTTAACTATTAGATGGAGATCCTTGTGTTGGATCTTGCCACATGGAGGTTCTCTCATGAAATTAAATTTATTATTCTTTATTTTCATTCACCACCCTCTTTTCTCCATGAGGTTAAACTATTTTATAATTAATCTTTTTAATTAAATCTATGTCCCTTCCCCCCCTTTTTCTTATTAAAACATTTATGCATATTATCTACCTAATATTTTCCAAACGTGGGAAGGGTAGAGTTCTCAACTGGTCCAATCTTTTATTTCTTCCTATTCTCCCTTTACACCAAATTTTATTCTTTATTTAGATAGCTTGGTTCTAAAACATCATTTACCACATTATGTGAATTAATATTATTATCATATCTTAATTAGATTTTAGTCGTTTATTCTTGATTCCAAGGGTGCCAAGTTGGTCATGCCCTTAAAGAAATTCCCTTCGAAGTTCCAAGGTTGATGCACAAATCAATTTCTTCTTGATGCCAAGGGTGCCAAGTCGGCCATTCCCATCAATAACTTCCCTTTGAAGTTATAAGGGTTCCATGTTGAATTCCCTTCAATAATATAGTGACAAAAAGTGGAAAATCTAGGTGTGACAACGAAAACTGGTATCCTCTCCTAAGTCGCCCTCTATAGTGAGAATAATGGTTTTTGGGATCAAGGAATCTACCTTGTTTCATGCCCCCCAATAAATCTTCATGAGAAACCTAATATAGGGCCTTCCCCCATGGCATTGTGATCTTCAAGGTGAAGGTATCCCAATACCTTCCAACCTAAGTCGTGGTAGCAGTTCTAGCGGGTGAAATCAAGGATGCCGGCCCACCCCTCTCATGAAGTTCCATCTATTTGTACAGCCACATCACCCATGTGTGATTCGTTCGGCAAAGAAACTAACATGTGTCTACAACCACTAACATGTCATTAGAATTTACAACATAATTTTAAATCGAACTTTAAAAACTTTTGAGATATTGTTTGTAATTTCAAACCAAACCAAGGGTTGTTGATTCATTGCATGCAAGTGAATCTAGGTAGTCTCCTACCACACTCAATAATGATTAGTAATACTTGATTCATAATATTAGTCACCAATATAATTTTGTGTGCTAAATCATCATCATGGCATAATCATCAACATCTTTGTAAATGTGAGCAAGGACTAATGTAAAGACACATAATGAATCTATCACATGATTCGACATGGTCATAAAACACCCCCATCACAATTATTATCATCATAACATCAAACTATAAATATATTTGTTATCACACCCACTCATAGTAAGAGTCAAATATTTTGATCCTCGACCTGAGGTCCTCAAATAATAATGTATCAAGGCTAATGTCCTATCAGGGTCATTTAATCAGAGTGGCCATTACACATTATATGGGTTCATGGGTGTAGTTCTATAATTCTGAGTGGTCATAAGGGGAATGGATGTTAAAATTTATAGTCATACAAATATATATAGCAAAATAAGTAAAGGGACATAAGATTTATATGAGTTTAAATGCTTATGTACTATCATTTATAAAAGTCACTTGTTATACATGTTAGGAGTGATAATGGTTCTAAAATGAGGTGTTATGGGGTTTAGGGTGATAATGATGGAGGTTTTAAGTTGTAGAGGATATGGGTTATATTAGAGGTTATACTAGGGTAGGGGTGATAATTTTTATATGGATTGGGGGTAACAATTGTGAAGAATATTAAAATTGCAAATCATATGTACTAGTGTTGTGGTTTATAAGGGTCATAAGGTATATGTCTTAAGGTTGATATTTTAGGTTTTAAGGGTGAGGATTTATGAAATTTGTATGTAGTGCTCATAAAGATGATGTGTTAGAGTTATCTATGTTAGGGGATAATGTTTGAAAGTATTTTTGTTTAATAGTTATATGGGTTAAGTTCTATAGCAATTGAGGTATTTAGTATTATAAGTATAAAGGTTTTAGTGGTTATATAAATTTAAATAAGTGTAATTATCATAAGGTTTCATTGGTTATATGTTATGTTATGGAGAATAAATTTCATGAGTTACAAGCGATCGAGGTTTTAAGGATTATGGATTAAGGGATACAAGTGTAGAGAGTAACAGGGGTAAGAGGTATAAGGTTTAAGGGTTAGAAGGTTATGGGATTAGGAATTTTAAGATTAAGTGGATACAGATACTTGTTTAACCATTATTATTAAGGTTATATTAGTTGGTGGAACCATCTACTCAAATCATAGGTTCAAATATAATGATATGCCTTAGGGTTACGAGTCATCATTGTGGATAGTATTTAACCTAGCCTTCACTCTCAAGTGGTTTTGTTTGAAAAATCATTATAAGGCATTAGTTTTTTTAATTATTATTATGCATAAATGGTTAGAGGATATAAGGTGTTAGCACAGTTCTTTGCTAAGTCATGAGTCCATTTCATATTTTTGTTTTTAGGATTAAACTTCAAAATTTTCAAAATTTAAGAAAAAATTGGTTGCCACTGGAAATTTCAGAAGCACCAGTTTTAGTCTTATCGGACAGTCTGTTATATTCCCGTTTCTGTCTTTTCCATTATATTCTGATGATGCTGGAATTTCTGGAAGCATACTCTATTTTTTAACAATAAATGAAAAATCGCATCCGCTTTGGTCAAGTAATGTGTTGTAGTGTAAATACGCCTTAGATATTTTTTTAAATATTTCAAATCTCATGATAGGTGTCGTATGCAGTCAGTCTAGTTCAAGTTAAGTCATGATATGCATTAAGCCTATGTGTCGACCCACAGTAATGCACTTAACCATTAATCTCGTCCGCCGGCCAAACCCAAGTCAGTTAGACGTATGTCAAAGTACGTGTATTTCTAAACAGAGGAGATCCTAGTCATCACTCTTAATGCCATAATCGTTTTATTAGTCACACAGTAGTGCTACTAGAAATTTTGGCCAATTAACAGCAAGACAGCGGAGGTGATTGTTATTCATAGATCTACTTGTCTCAAGCCATCTAGAGTTCTCCATATGAAAATACGTAGACAACCGAAGGTAATGATGGCTAATACATGGTGCACATCATTGTGAGGTATATTTTCCATGATGAAATTTGATTTGCATGGGGTGATGAACCATGGTTTTGTTTTAAAACCACCAAAAAAGTATGAGCCCTGTCATTTGAAATTTTAGTTGTTGAAGATCGAATTGCTTAGAGCCATAGTTTGAGGAGGAGTCTGGATTTCAGACAGGATTCCAAAATTGAATACAAGCAACACTTGTAGGGTAAAACTCCTCCAACTCTACCACCTATAAGTTTGAAAATATAGAGTCATTAATTTTCTGAAGATGACTAGAACAGGTGGAAAAATAAATCAAATTGAGCCATAGGGTACAGACCTAGTGGATGCAAGTTCAAGGGTAAGAAGATTTTTTATCCAATCGGGGTGGTATTCTCTATGCAGCAGGTTAGGGATCTCTCACTCAGGAGTATCTCAAGTGTTTGCTAACTCTTTTAATGGACAAGAAGCCACAGTTTATGGACTTACCTTGCAGGTTTCTAAAGACTCCATTGCTGAAGCCTTTAACCTTCCACAAGAAGGAGAAAGGTGGTTTGAAGGGTAGGTTATCATAGGAGGAGATCTCAATATCTTATTCAAAGATGCACATAGAGATCCAAATTGGGCCAAGGGAATTCCAAGTAGCTATCTTAAGAATGACTGGGCAAAAGCTATTAATCTTATCAATATATACCTCACTCGTGAAAGGAGGTATACAGTTGTGTTCCTTTATCACATGTTGTTTCCTTTTCATGTTGCAGGTATGAAGACATTAAATCTACCATATTTCTTGTTTAAAAGTCTGAAAAATATGTCAACAAGGGTTCAAAGTCACACTAATGTTTCAAATTACAACTTGTATCATCAAGCTTTAATCAAAGTTCTAGTCGAAGAAGAGTTGGGGAAGAGAAATCAAACTTGGGACCACTTTTTGTTTTACAGGGTAGGCCAACCTGCACCTACACCTCAAGTTTCACAACCAAATCCTCAGCCTGCAAAAAGAAGAACAAAGAGAAAGGCCAAAAAAGAAAATATCTATAATAATTCCAAGGGTAATAAAGAAAAGGTTTCTGCTGTTAAAGCTAACATAAATTTGGAAAATGGAGAGATTTCCTTAGCAAGTAAACCCAAATCTATGAAAATAGTGCCCCCTCTTCCTCCTTTTCCTAATTTCTGCACTAGATCTCGAAGAGGAAGGTCTAAAACTGCAAATAAATCAAAATCGCAAGTGCTACCAGAAATTATGGAAGCACATATTCAATAGAAGTTTCAGAAAGAGTATCATCCTACACAATCATATGAAGAACTCCTCAAGGAGGTTGGATATGACTTCAGCAATAAGAAGAAGAAAGAAGAATCCAAACATGTTACTGGTACCAGAAAGAGGCATACCAGAGATAGCAACAAGTTTAGTCTTAAGTTCAAGGCTCTACATAATCCAACCCTAATGACAGAGTTCATTGATATTGAAGATAAACCTGAAGGGTCAAAGACAGAGAAATTCATGAAGAAAAACAAAAACAAAACCCCTTCAGAGCAGCACTCAGAGCCCTCAAAGAGAAGAAAAATAAAAAAGGGTTCTAAGGAGGAGAAAACCA
The DNA here is from genome assembly GCA_034641835.2 of Pinus albicaulis. NCBI lineage: Eukaryota > Viridiplantae > Streptophyta > Pinopsida > Pinales > Pinaceae > Pinus > Pinus albicaulis. Next base: position 1,000,290,035 of record CM076575.1, on the reverse strand, counting down.
CTATCAAGGAAGCAGCCACAAGAGAAATCGGATCCAGATTAGCTGCTGACAGCAAAAGAGACTATAGAAATTTGAATAATTGATATATTATTCACCGAGATTCTCCTGATCACACACTATTTTAGCTTCATGCATAATACAGAATCTCTTCTACCATTGATCGTTAATTGCGGAAATATAAACAATCGCATGCACACATTAAAACCACAAACAATCACAGATATGAACACAATATTTAATGGGAAAGTTTAAAGCTTAAAACCCCAACTATCTGTATATTATATTTCATGGAGATCATGTAACAATCATAGTACAAAGCACCTCACAAGCTCTCAACACTACCTCCAATTTCTACACACTATCAAGCTAGATCTAGCAAAACACATGCTCCAATCTTTTGCCACTTGATAGCTAGCCTCTATTGCGTTATCAATTATATGGGATGGCTTCATTAAATAGATAAACCACCTGGCTTGTACTGCGCAATCCTCATTGGCTTCTCCACCTATCTGTGTGTTGCAAATAGCAACTGTATATTCAGAACTGATAGTTAACCTGCTCTTTCACCTATCTCTGCACTGGTCTCCACTGAAACTGTCCATGCATTGAAGTTAACTGATGCATTATTTATTTGATTAATGATTTTATAATTAGTGAATTAATTAATAATTAATTCACACCACTCTCACTAATTGTATCAATCAGTTAAACTGGATACAAATAGCTCAACTATGTTTAGATTAGTTAAACTAAATACAACTCCACTAAATTCCTCAATCAACTCCGCCAAACTCTGTCACATGAGTTCTAACTAAAGCATCCATGCAATAGCTCCACATAACCCTCAGGAATAGCGTAATTCCTTATGAGCTCTTTACATATGTTAGGATAGCAAATGAAATTACTCAAGAGAATAAGATAATGTTTATAGATCCAAATATTATTAAGAGCCTAATAATATTTGACATATCTATTTTGTTGGAAATCTAAAAATAGATTCCACCCAATATGTATAAAAATAGAAGTCCATCTATTTTCCAACTTTACCAACCATCCACAAATAACCTCTATAAACTCATAATTATAGTCCATATGTCTAAAAATATACATAGTCTAAAAATAGACTTTGCGCCAAAAATAGCCTGCGGGCCCACTTAGTGAAGGTGACTTCTTTCCACTAAGCTCATCATCTTGTTGAAATCTCAACAGAGACTTGGATAATCTTGTTGAAGTTTCAGCACACATAGAGGGAAGGTAAAAAGGTTTTTGATACAAGTACCTTTTTGCTTATCAGTCATAATTTTGAAAAGCAACTTAAGATGTCAAGTAATATAACTCTGCACATGATTTCCAACATTTTCTATGTATTTTTGAAAAATAAATAGGACGCTACCAGAAATTCCGGTAGCATTCCAGATTTTGCGCAGTTACAGGTTTTTACCGAAATTTCTGGTAGCACCGGTTTTAACTAAATTTTGACACCTGTCAGCGATTTTTTCCAAGTCAGTTAAGGATGGATAATAACCCATAACCAAATGGATATAAAAAGTGATGGTGAAAGGTGGTTATGATTTTGTTGGAGATATTATTAAATGGAACTACATGGTTATTTAAAGACCCAAGACACAACGAGATAAATCAACACAAAAAGGGGCAACATGATAGCACACTCAGCATTTTAGCCCAGATTTCTTCTCTTATTTCTTCTCCATATGTCCTTTCTATTATATTTCGATAGGATAAGGTTGTAATGTCTTTTGACACCTATGTAATGTTAGAATTAATGTTTCCTTCTTTTTATAAGAGATGGATTTGGTGCCTCTCTTGCTACATATACGACTTGCAAATACCATTTCCAGGTTGGATGTTGGTCTACCTGAAGACTGAATATAATAAAAATACTTTTTTACTTCATGATGGAGGATTTTGTGACTCAAGGAACATCTAATGTGTGGTGTGTCTCTTTTGTTTGTTCATTTCTTCTAAAATTTTAATTGCATCAACTAGTAAGGTGTGAGTGAGAAACTGTTAAAGGATTTAACAGCAAATTATCTGCTTTCAATTTTCTACAAATTATATGTGTGTTATAGAACATGTTAATGAATATTTCATAAAGTATTTATGGAATAGTTTATGCATGCAATATATTTTCTGAATGTTGTTTACTTTGCATAAACATAGTTTGTGTAAAGAGCCATCATCACAGTAGTGTGACTGATTTAGGATAGGAATATTTCCTAGAATAGGTACCAGCTATCCATATTCTCCATTTGTACACTCTTCTCCCTATACTACCAATTTAACCACACAATTTATACTTTCCATAGCTTTCCAAATGCATGAAACTATTAAAGAATATAAAAAATAATTTCTAAATCTTTTAGAAACCATCCCACCACTCAAACAACCATTTTAAACTTTGAAATGAACTATGATGTGTAAGTCTTACTCCTTATGCAGTCAAGGAGTGACTCCTTGTGCTAACATAAGTTTTATGTATTATATATTTATTGTTAAAGGTTACTTACAATAAGAGTTAAAAAAGCTAAGGGTTATATAAATTAGGGTTGTAAGGGTTACAAGTGTTAGAAATTAAGAGTCATAAGCTATAGGGGTTAATGGTTATACCATGAATTAGGGTGATAATTAAAATACTTAATGTTATGTTATGAAAACAGCTTCAAAAATAGAAGAAAATAAAGATCAACGCCTTAGAAATCAGGAACTTTGAGGGGGAAACAACCTTTACATTACATAAATGAAAAATAATTGAATGATTCAAATGAAAAAACCTCCTTTCTATATATAGGAGTCCATGGTGTCATAATATAATCCTAGTTGACCTATAAATAATAATGTAAGTGCACAACAATAAAAATAGTGGCTTTAATGGGGCAGAATAATAACAATATGGAGGCTATAGGGTTACAACAATAACAATAAGGGGGCTACACTAACAAGAATAAGGGACTACACTAGTAATATAGGGACCTAAAATGCCCCTCTCCTTCAAAAAAGTGTTGTAATCAATGCTTGAGTAGCTTTGGATGCTTCTGTATAAAATTATCATCCTCCCATGTGGAATCATCAGTGGGTAAGTTCTTCCACTTGATGAGATACTCTTAAATTAATCGATTTCATAGTTATCGAGTTCTATTTTTAGTGGCTGCTTCAGGTTCCAATATGATTTTTCCTTCCTCATCAAGTTCTAGAAATATTGTTTGAACTGGAAGTTTGTCACATATAACCTTCTTTAAGCATGAAACATGGAAAACTGGGTGCACTAGAAAAGAAGTCGGAAGCTCCAATTTGTATTCCATAGTACCAATCTTTTGCAACACCTTGTAAGGACCATATTACTTTGGCGGTAATTTATTATCCTTCTTATCTTGCTTGAGGGACATTTGTTTGTATGGTTGTAGCCGTAAATATACCCAGTTTCCTACATCAAAACTTCTCTTGCTGCAATGACGATCTTATTGTTGTTTCATTCAATTGTGCCAAATTTAGGCTATCCTTTAAGAGTTGGAGAAATTTTTTTTGATGCTCGATGTGATATTCCATTGCTTGAAACTTAGAATTTTCTCTTAAATATTATGTGATGGACGGTGGATGATATCCATAAAGGGCCATAAATGGGGTCATTTTTGTTGTAGTATGGAAGGAAGTGTTATACCACCATTCAGCCAGAGGTAACCACTTGACCCATTGTGTTTGTTTATCAGATACAAAAAAATGAAGATATAATTCCAAACATTTGTTCACTATCTCAGTTTTCCCATCGGATTGAGGATGATAAGATGAGTTATGGGCTAGTTGAGTACCCAAACAAGAAAATAATTTCATCCAAAAATTTCCAACGAAAATGGGATCTTCGTCGCTTACAATAATATTTGGGTTTCCATGTAGTTTTTGAATTGTTTCCATAAAGGAGGTAGCAACTATATATGCTTTAAATCGATGAGATAATGCACAAAAGTGTGCATACTTGGTAAGTCTATCAACTACCACCATGATGACACTCCTTCCTTCAGACTTAGGTAAACCTATGATAAAATCCATTAAAACCTCCTCCCAACGTTGAATTGGAATGGGTAAAGGTTGTAGCAGGCCCATCGCCTTAATTGTCTCAACTTTATTTTGCGGGAAAATGAAACATTCTGCCACAAAATTTTGAATATCAGATTTAAGGCCATCCCAAAAAATTATTTCTTCACCCTGTGGTAAGTTTTTAAAAATCTTGAGTGTAATTCCAAAAGAACATTTTGTCTTATTTGGGAATTCTTACAAATATATAAGCGATATTTGTACCATAAGGAATAATTTTTCCAACTAAATGTATCATATGTAATGGGATATTGTTGCAACTTTTGAATGAGTGTACATACTTCTTCTTCATTCTTCCATTCCTCCCTTGCTTCGGTTACGCAATATGGTTGGATAATAGAAATGGAAAAAAGAAATGCTTCCACCTCCTCATCCTTTCTTGAGAGTGCATCTGCAACAACATTTAGCTTCCTTTTTATGTAGATGATTTAAAAGTCATAACCCAACTTCTTTGTGACCCATTTTTTCTGCTCTTCTAAATATATTCTTTGTTCCAAAATGTATTTAATATTAAAATGATCATTTTTTACCTTGAAGTGTCTTTCCATTAGGTAAGGTCGCCATTTCTTTATTGCATGTAGTATTTCCAACATTTCATTCTCATAAATAGCTTTCTGTAAATACTTTCCTTTGATTGGATGACTTTCAAAAGAAATGGGTCTTCCTTCTTGAATTAAAACATCACCAATTCCATTTCTTGAGGCATCACATTCCACAATAAAGGTTTTTGTGAAGTTTTTTGTAGCTAAGATTGGTGCTAGGTAAATTGTCTCTTTAAGATGTTCAAAGGCCTTAGTTGCTTCAGGAGTCCATGAAAATGCATATTTCTTAAATAATGTTGTTAGAGCTGTTGATATTATACCATAATTCTTAAAAAACTTGCGATAATACCCTATTAACCCGAGAAATCCTCACAATTTCTTTATGGTTGTGAGGACTTTCCATTCCTTAATGGCTTTAATTTTGTTAGTGTCTACCTTAACACCCTCCTGAGATACAATATGACCCAGATATTCCACCTCTTGTACTCCAAAGAAACATTTGGAGGTTTTTGCATATAATTTTTTCTCCTCCAATAGTTTGAGCACCATGTCAACATGTTGAACATGATTCTTCCTAGGCTTGTTGTAGATTAGTATATCATCAAAAAATAATAACACAAATTTTCTAAGGAAGGGTTTAAAAATGGAATTTATCAACCCTTGAAATGTAGAAGGTGCATTGGTAAGGCCAAAAGGCATGACCAAATATTCATAATTACCCTCATAAGTTCGAAATTACGTTTTCGGAATATCTTCCATCTTCATTCTAATTTGATGATATCCTGAACGAATATCCAACTTGGTAAAATTAATTTCTCCATGTAATTCATCAATCACAGGAATGGGAAATTTATCTTTAATAGTGAGCCTATTGAGATCCCTATAATCTGGACACATGCGGCATGATCCATCCTTCTTTTGCACCAATACTACTGGAGCAGAGGAATAACTTTGACTAGGTTGAATTATACCAGCCTCTAACATTTCCGCAATCATACATTCAATTTCTCTCTTTTGGACATAAGGATATCTATAAGGCCTAATGTTTGGAGGTTCACTTCCTGGAATCAAATGAATAGCATGATCATGATAATGAATAGGTGGAATTCCTTTGGGAGTTTCAAACACCTTGGAATGATTGTCCAAGACCTTTTGGAAATATGGAAAAATAGACGATTTTGATGTTGGAACTTCTAGTGAGCATAATTGTGTAATTACGCCTCGTTGTTGTTTCTTCAGAATATTTGTCATGACATTAGAGCTTATTATCTTTCCTAACTTCCCTGTGATACCCCGTAATTCAACTTCCTTTCCTTCCGAAAAAAAAATCGTTGAAAATTAAAAGCTATTGTCCCCATAGATTGTAACCAATGTACTCCTAGTACAACATCAACACCTCCCATTGGAATGGAAAGCATTGGACTATTCAATACATATTCCCCCATGGTTAGCTCGATATTATGGTATTTTCCAGAGAAATTTGTAGTTCCTCCATTTGAAACCATCACTTGACACTCTGGTGCTGGGTATAGGAAGCAATTCAATTATTTGGCTACCTTACAATGAATAAAATTATGGGTACTACCCTAATCAATCAACACTATTATTATTTTCTTCTTGATATGTCCTTATATCTTGAGAGTTTGAGGAGTGGTAATTCCTTCCAATGAATTATAGGATATGGTCGGACTCATTTCTTCTTTCTCTAGGGTTGGTTCCTAGTGTATATCCTCTTATTTTGAAGTTTCTTGTTCATTTTCTTCATCCTCTTCACAATATATGTAAAATAATTTCTTCTCAGCACACTTATGACTTTTAGTGTATTTTCTATCACAACTGTAGAAAAACCCTTTTTCTCTTTTTTCTTCCAATTTTTGTGGTGTCAACCTTTTAGGTTGTGGAAGTATAGGAGTAGCAACACTTCCATATTTATAGATGTGAGTGGCAGGCCTCCTTGTCGCCATAGTTTTGCTTTCAATTTTTCTTTCCAACCTAAATGCCTTCTCCAATGAATCAAGTTCCCAAAGGCGAACCTCATATTGGATGTTATCCTTTAAAGTCCCTATGAACACATCAATCCTGTGTTCCTATGAAATATCAGTTACCCTTATATTAAATTTTTGGAAGTCCTCAATGTGCTCCACCATTGAACCCTTTTGTTTAAGATTTATCAATTGGCTAAAGAAGGTGTTTCTCTTTGTATCCTCATAATGTGATATCATTTCCTCCGTAAAAATTGACCAAGTGCATTTTTTTTAGGAGATAAAAGTCATCAATACCATACAAATGTATTTTGTTCTAAATGTAAAGTTGCAACGCGTACCTTTTATGTGTTTTTCACATTATGGATATTAAAATATTGCTATATCTGTAGTATCCATGTTATGAGATCCTTGCCATCAAACTTCCTCATATAGATCTTTGGAATATGGTGGGTCTTCAATCCAACATTAAAGTTTATGAAATCATGATTAACATTTATTTTGTTTTCATCCTAAGTTTCATGTACTACCTTTTCGCCATTAGGAATCATTTCTTGTGTCAAATTTGTCAAACCTTCCTTCAAACATTCCATGTCTTCTTTTAGCTCATTCTTCATGTCTTCCATGTTGTCTTTCAATTTTTCACCTATCTTACCTTCCATTTCATCCATCTTAGCTTCGGTGCCATCCATATTAGATTCCATGCCATTCATTAAACCATCCATCTTAGCTTCCACGCCTTTCTTCAAAACTTCTATTTCATTTTTTGTTTCTCTTTGCGAGAGCGAAAATTGGTGCACTTGGTCTTGTAATTTTGATATATCATGTTGCACTTCTTCCTCTTCATGAGTCATAGTAAAGCCTTATGAGGGATTATTGGGTGTTGAATTCTTTCTAGGGGCCATTTTAGAACCCAATATTTATATCCATCCTTCAATATTCCCTTGGAATCATTTCAAACTTATTTTTCAAACAAGACTTATGCAATTTGAAAAAAAAATACACACATTTTTCTTGCTTTTGAGGAGCTCGACATTGAAACTGATGTATCTCTGGAATTCTGGATCCCCAAGATTTTATCTTTAGTCCTCTAGTATCCCTCTGAATCTTCATTCTAATTCCATAGGTCTGACTTGATTTTTATTCTTAAAGACAAATTTATGCCTAATCTCTCGCAATGACCTAATTATGGAATGGTTCAGTAGATCGAACTTATATGTCATGCCATGTGTCCCTATTTCCTCCTTCGTCTCTGAAATTAATACATAGTAAAATACAATCTGTTTAATTTCAATTAATTTTTACATAATTCCAATCTGGTGTTCAGAGATAGAGTTATGAAAATTTACCCAAGGTCACCTCTTTGAGATGAAATTTGGGAGCCTGCAAAAACCCTAACGTCCATAGATCATATCTCTGAAAATATTGTGAACCAAGATCTGAAATTTTTACACAGTGTTCATCAGGATTTATTCATAAACAGAATTTTTTTTTAGCTTCTGAACCGTCAAAGAAAAAAAATTATAGCGAAAATTCCACGATGACCTGTTTGAAGCAGCGAAACCCTAGAATCCAAAGCTCCTATACAAAATGTTATGATACCAGCTCCAAAAATAGAATAAAAGAGAGATAAATGCCTTAGAAATCAGCCACTTCGAGGGGGAACATCCTTTACATTACATAAATGAACAATTCTTGGATGATTCAAATGACAAAACCTCCTTTCTATATATAGGAGTCCATGGGGTCACAATATAATACTAGCCAACCTAACAATAATAATGTGAGGGCACAACAATAGCAATAGTGGGGTTTTATGGGACACATTAATAACAATATGGGGACTACAGGGGTATTGTCACAACCAATTTTTGTCATCTAATCATGTATAATTAGATGGATCGAAATACACCATGTAAGACCAATTTTACCATAGTAAAATTTCATTCACTAAGAAATAATTTAATAAACCATAGTTTATAAAGTTATTTCTGGTCCAAATAGGAAACCCCATGACGAATAATTAAATAAATCGTGATTAATTTTATTTTCCTCTATGAATAATTAATTGAACCTCTATTTAATTATATTCCTGATCATATTTAACCCAATTAATGAGAAATAATTAGATAAATCATTATTTATCTTATTATTCTCTAGGAATAATTAATTAAATCATTATTTAATTAATATTCCTTGTTAAAATTGACTAAATCATTTAGGAATAATAAAATAAATCATTATTTGTTTAAATATTCCTTGATCCCATCCTTGAAATAATAAATAAATATATTATTTGTTTATTGTTTCTAAATAAAGGGATTTAACCAATTTAAATCTCTTTTCCCTCCAACAAAATATAATAAAATATTTCAAGCGGTTAGATCTAGATCTTGGTTAATAATATTTTATTATGCACCATTATCAAGAATAACTCAATATTTTGTTATAAATAAAAGGGTTTTCCATTCACTTCTTACCTTTGATCCTTTTATCTTGGTTAGACTTTGATCCTCTTATCATTGTCTATCTTTGATTCACTTTTATTTTCTTTTTGCTTATTGAGCTCCCTTTAAGCTCTACACATCTTGGGTATTCTACAACCATTGAAAGAGAAACTTTGAAGTTGAAGTGTCCGAGGACATCCAAGAACCCATCCCATTGAGCGGGACACTATCATTTCTCTTCCCAGGTGATACATAATACAAAAAAATATTTATAATTATTGTCTTGTCTATTGGATATTTTGGAGAAACTCTTATTTCATTTTGTTGTTTAGTTGTTTTATTTGCATATATTTTGGTTTATTTTTCATTTGATCAGACCGTCTATTGTAGATCTAAGAAGTTTGACAGTCATCTTTGTTGTTAGGGTTGTTTGTCATGTGCATCTAAAGTGATCTATTTTCGTACACTTGCGTTAATATTTCATACTAACAGGTACAACAATAATAATAAGGGGGCTACACTAACAACAATAAGGGACTACACTAGTAATATAGGAACTTAACATGTTATAAGTAACTAGGATATAAGTGATTTAAGAGTTATAATGCTCAATAATTATACTAATTATAGCCTACATAGCTTAAGAGTTACAAGTGACAATTGTAATAAGGTTTATGGTTTATGGCGTTAGGGTAAATTAAAAATATAGTTGATAGGGATTTTGAATATTATAGTTTAGATGTGATGATGATTATAAGGGTTTAGTGTGATAAGGGTGGCATTAATTATATGGTTACATGATATTTCATTTATAATGATTAAAGGCTATGGATTATAACTTAATAGGAATAGGGATTAAATAAGCAAAAGGATTAAGAGTTATAGTGTTCAAATTACATGTATCTTGGATTAAATTAAAGGGTTAAGGGATATTAATTTTATTGAGATAAAGGATTACAAGTTATATCGACCAGTTATACAATGGTCAGTATATAGAGCTAAGGGGTCATTAAGGTAATAGTGGCTAATGGTTATTAATGTTATGGTAGGGTTTATGGTTAGAAGTGTTATCATTTAATAATAGTAAGAAATCACCATTAATGTTATGGTAGGGTTTATGGTTAGAAGTGTTATCATTTCATAATAGTAAGAAATCATAAATTTTTCTAGTTAATGATATAGAAGGTTTGTATTCTAGGAGTTGTAAGGGTTAAACATTATATTTTTAGTGCTAAATTAGGGTGTACAAATATTAAATTTAATTAGGGATACATGTGATAGGTTATGATATTTAAGGAAGGGATGATAAGAGTTACAAGTTTACAGTTAACTTTAGAGGTGCTAAGCATCGAAGGATAAATACTTTAATGGTTATGCTTTCAAGGTTATAATTGTTAATATTGATAAGTATTAAATAAAATTTGAATTGGGGGTATAATATTTTGGTATTACAAGGGTAAAGGGTTATATGGGATAATATTTGAGGGCTTAGAGGTGATTGTTTGTAATTTTTAGTGTTTATATATATTTAGGGTTATATAATGAATTATTCTTACGAGATAGAAATAATTAAAGTTAATCATATTTATAATTGTATGGATTAAAGCTTAATATTATGTGTTTTAGAGGGTAAGAGGTGGATTTCTAGGGGTTATAGGAGTTAGCATTAGATGTAATATGTTAAAGTCATATGGAGTTAATTATTTATAATGATAATGGAGTATATGTGTTGAGGGTTATATTATTGCTTATTTAGTTGAGATGTTATAAGGGTAAAGTGTTATGAGAATGATACGTTTTGATTTATATGTGCTAGAATAAATTGACTATATTAGATATTAAGCACTATATAATTTGTAGTATATAAGAGTTAAGGGTTATAATTTCATAGGTTTATGATGTGAAGGGGTTATTTTGGCTATAAGGGTAAGTGTTTATTAGGATTAGGGTTTAAATGCCATCTCTATTAGGGTTTATCAATCATTTCCATTATATGAGTTATCAAGACTATACTATGGATTAAAAAATGTATATTTTCTATCATGGGTTATAGGAGGGAGGAGTTATATGGTTGAATTTTTATGGGCCATAAATGATAGTTATTATACGTTTTGTAATAATCATGTGTTGGGAATTATATGGGTAACAAGGAATGTTGGTTATTCGTGTTATTTATAATATCATTTAGGGATTAAAAGAGACATTGGCATTAATATTTATGTAGTGTCAAAGGTTATTAATCTTAATGGAAGAGGATGCAACTATGGAGGTTTAAATATTAGTGGGTATAAAGATTTGTTGCTAAAGGAGTTAAGAGGTATAATGATTAGGATGTTAGGGATATATTTGTACTGAGTTAAGTGTTATAGCTTAGGGATTACATAGGTTAGGTGTTAGGGGTTATGTGATTTAGGTGTTAGGTGTTAAGATTTATAAGCATTAGAGATTAATGTTAAGTGGGGTAGTTTTCCATGGTTATAAGGATAAAGGGTTAGATGTTTAAATTTTTCCCAGTGGAAATTAATATAAATAGTGCTATCATTGTTAGGGGATTTAAAATTTAAGGGTTAAGGATATATATGTGTTATAAGGATTAAATGTTATAATTATTAGTAGTTTATTGTTTGATGATTATATAGATTGATACATGGTTTATGAAACATATGTGTGAGTTGTTAGATGCTAATATTATAAGTGCCATTGTAGTTGTATGAATTAGAGATAATTCTCAATGATTATAAAATTAAAGGATTATATGGATAAGGAAATATAGGATTTAGGATGTATGTATGTGTTAGGGTCAAAGGTTAAGTATTAGCAATTATATAGGTTAAATTAGAAGTTAAATGGGTTAAATGCTAGTTATTATATACTATAGGGATTCCAAATTAAAGTTTGTCGAGTTTATGTGTTATGAACTATATTATTAGTGTTATTGGGGTTGTATGAAATGGTTATGGTTTGTAAAATTAAGGGGATACGTTGGTAATGAAATATAAAATTTATAATTTTATGAATATATGTGTGGGTCAAAGGTCAAGTATTCGCATGTATATAGGCTAAATGTTGGCAATTAAATGGGTTAAATTTTAGTTAATATATATTATAGGGATTAAAAATTAAAATTTATTTAGATTAAGTTTTATGGGTTAAAGTTTTGGAGACTATAAGGTTTTTAAATACTATGGAATATAGAACTAATTGGATTTATAATGGTTATATGGTAATTGAGGTGATAGATGCAGTAATTAGGGTTATAGTGGCTAGCGTTTAAGGCTTATCAAGGGAATTATTTAGATTTTATAAGGATAATAGATTGTGTAAGTTAATGGATGTAGACTATTTGTTAGAATGGTTCAAGGATATAAATATTAAGGGCTGACATGGTTTGGTGCTAAAAATGATAGTGATTAATAGGGATTAGGCTAATAGGTTTATATTGGATTATAAGAGTTCATGGAAATGGATTATATGGGTTCATGGGTGTGGTTTTATATTTATTAGGGGTTATAATGGGAATGTATATTAAAATTTATAGTCATATATAGATGTAGAGTAAAATGAGTTGAGGGTTATATAACTTGAAATGCTTATGTACTATCATTTATAAAGGCCACTTGTTATACATGTTAGGAATTTTTATGGTTCTAAAAATGAGCGGTTATGGGAATAAGGGTGATACTAATGGAGGATATAAGTTGTAGGGGATATGGGTTATATTATAGGTTATATTAGGCAAGGGGTGATAATTATTATATAGATTAGGGGTAATAATTGTTAAGAATATTAGAATATAAAAATATAAGTACTAGTCTTGTGGTTTATAAGGGTCATAGATTATATGTATAAAGTTCATATTTTAGGTTTCAAGGGTTAGGCATTACCTCACACATAACCAAGTTAAGAATTATGCCAAGCACACACACACAAAGTTAAACACCCTTCCCAATACCACATATTTTTTTCCACCATGCCTACAGTTTTACATCGGGCCCCTTCCCCTTCCAAATATTACCCTAGGTATCCCAGTATGTTACCTTAGTCCTCCTAACAAGTTTTATGTAAATTTTCATAAGGATGATGTAATCGAATTATCTTTGTTAGGGGATAATTTTTGTAAGGATTTGTGTTTAATATTTATAGGGGTTAATGTCTATAGAGATTGAGGTATTTAACATTACAAGTATAATTTTTTTATGGGTTATATCAATTTAAAATGTTAAAGTGTAATGATTATAAGGGTTTCATTGGTTAGATTCTACATTATGGATTACAAATTTCATGAGTTAGAGGTGATAAGTGTTGTAAGGGTTAGGGATTAAGGAAAACAAGTGTAGAGAGTTGTAGGAGTAAGAGGTATAAGGTTTAAGTGTAACAAGGCTATTGGATTAGGAATTTTAAGATGATTAAGTGGATACGTATATCATGTTTAAACATTATTATGAAATTCATGTCAGTTGCTTAAACCATCTTCTCGGTCATAGGTTCCATATTGTGAGTGTTGATGGACTAATTACTCTTACAAACAAGAGCAATATCCCTAGGCTCAGAAACCAAACACTAGAATAAAATGCACAAAAATATACAATATTTCCCTAGAATACTATTTAAAATGTAAACATGGACATGCCTAGTAATCTGAATTTTGTCCTCACTTGTTATTTTTTTGTTGCAGCTCCCATTTTTCCTTTGATCCTCAAAGACAAAACTTTCAATATAAATAACAAACAACTAATCAAATAATTTTATATTTAAAATACTCAACATATTCCAACTGGATTATCAAGGAGTTCCCTTACAATATGTGCACAATAAAACAACATATGTGATAGTAAAATATATTTTGTATTAAAAAGGAAAAGGAGAGAGTTGCAACCAATTACTTGATGGTGTTAGCTTCCTCCTAATAGTCCTCGATTATAACCTTGCATTCGAAATCCTTCCATGGATACTTTAGTAGAGTGAAAGTATACTTCAAAATACTAAAATCCAACCCCTTTTCCCTTTAAGTGTCTTGTATTTATAAGCCAGGGATGGAAGTTTGAGATCCACTTAGGTATGGATTATATCCATAGTGGAAGAGATGGGATACACTCTAGTAGGGATGAGAACCACTTGATTAGGGATTTGAGTCCATATCCTCATCGATAAAAAAGATACCTCCATGAGACTTCTAGAATGGAAGCTTCATGACCTTTTTTTATTTTCTACCCATGTAAAAATACTGATGCACTTTTTGCTAAGATAAGTTGTGATGGTGACGTAAGAAATTAGTTATGTAAGGTGTGATGTCGTAAGTTGTAAGGAACAATCCTACGATGGTCTCCAAAAATAGGTTCTTTAAGGTATTTAATCTAGGATTCTTATCTTTCATGGAGAGGTATTTCTTCCATCTTCTTCAGAGGTTGACGAAAATAGGTATTTATATAGCAAAATATCCAGATTAGACATCATTTAGTTTAATGTTTCAAAATAATGTATAACAGTGAGGTTCCTTAGGGTCAAGAGTCATCATTTTGGATACTAGTTAGCCTAGGCTTTTCTCGTCTTTGAGATAGGGCACATACCTCAACAACTCTAATAATTTGGTTGTATATTCATTAGCTGACAACTACCATACCTTGTGCTCATATATTCCTTGGCATTTTTATCATAGTACCTCTTAGGTAGGTACTTTTCTGGGAAATATCTTTCAAATATCCTCCAGGACAACTCTTCCTGGCATTTTTATATTATTATTGATAAAAGATGAGATGATTACAAGTGGGGATCACCAAGGCTTTAAATACAGCCTTATGGTGTCCCTTGGCGAAGAGGCGTGATCAACGATCATGCCCTTCCCATTAATAAACCTAAGACAACTATATTAACTAATAATTAATAAAATATACATAACATTTCCCTTCTCTTAAAGATGCTTTGTCCTCAAAGCATACGTAATGATGGACATCGTTGATGAATGCCTGGGTTTCTTGAGAGGTGGGCTCTTGCTTCCCACATTTTTAAAATATTGTGGAGCATCTTCTCGAGTTCAATCTTTTGGTGATGTGGATAGCGACAAGATTTGATATTGACAGGGTCGGGTCCTTTCTTGACTTCTATTGGATGTTCGTGCTCCCTATTAGGAGGTATTTTCATTGGCAGGTCTTGGAAGACTTTTTCGTGTGTCAGAACTATTCCTTGTACTTCTGGTGACCCTTTGCTGATCTTTTTTGTAGATAACATGTCTAACTGATGACATTTTACTATAGAGGGTGGCGCTTGACCTTTTCAAATCATCTTCGTCATCTGAGATGACTATACGATGTGATTTCCTGGGGCTTGGAATCCATATAACTTGTGCTTCTGCCCTTCCCACTTAAAGCTTATAAACTGCTTCTGATGGTTGGCAAAATAGGTACCTAAGGTTTGTAGCCATTGAATTCCTAAGACCACAACTACTCCTTGTAATGGCATGGTGTAGAATGGAGATTCTAATTTAAAATTTTGAATCTGCAATTTGACTTTATGGCATTTCCCTACCTTCTTAATTTCCTTACCGTCGGCCACCATTACCTTCATATTGGGCATGGGAAACGTAAATATGTTGAGTCTTTTGGCCATGGTCGAATCTAAAAAATTGTGGGTACTTCCGGTGTCAAGGAGAACCATTACATTGTTCTTCTTAATATGTCCTTTTATTTTTAGTGTGTGAGGTTTTGATATACTTGTCATAGCTGATAAGGACATTTGCGTAATGCTTTCGTCATCTAGTTCTGGAGCGGCTGCATCTGATTCATCATTGTTAGATTCATTAGCTGCTTCATAGTTATACAGATTCTTTGTCTCGTTTCTTTTCGCGCACCTATGCTTAGGGTCCCACTTTTCACCGCAACATTTTCACTTTCCCTCTCTCATCCTTTGTATTTCCACATTAGATTTTTCTTCTTCATGAAGATGGGGTAGGAAATATTTTTTGTTATCGATATTTTCAGATTGAGGAAATATTTGTCTCGAATATACTCTTTCTGATTTTGACCATGATAACCTTTCAAATTTCTTTTCAGCAGCTTTTTATTTTTGCCTTGCTAGTTCTACTAATGTAATGTTGTGAAGTTCGAGCTCTTCTTGTATATGGACTTTAATTCCTGAGATGAAAGACTGGATTAAACGAGATTCTGAAAATCTATGTACTCGTGTCGCTAAGGTCTCCCATTCTCGAGTGTACTCATCCACATCTCCTTTTTGGCGTAATTTTATGAATGTTGAAAAAAAGAATTCTTCTTTTATACCTTGAAATCTTTTAAAAAATGCATCCTTAAATTTCGTCCAACTGATAGCAAGTGTTGTCTTTTTCCACCACATATACCAATTATATGCTTCTCCTTCCATTTTCATGGAAGCATGCTTAATTTTTTCGTCATCACTATCAATGTCATAAATCTCAAAATATTCTTCGGCTTTATTAAGCCATGCAACGTTATTTTTTTCATTACCGTCAAACTTAGGTAGCTCGATTTTTTCTCTTCGATGATACGCTAATGGAGGGACGAGAAATGGGTATTTATTAGCAAATGCATTCCAAAGCTGCTTATTTTGAGATTCTTTATTACTATCTTCATGATGATGTGGGGAATCGATTTTTTCATGATGCTATTCTGAGTTCCCTGAATCTGTGGAAATTTTTTGTTGATTATGTTCCATATTGGGAATTATTGGTTGTTGTGTCTGACTTATCTTATCTATCTTATCATTTATCCTATCATAGAGTTCTTTCATCATTTTTTTTGCTTCGCTATGATTTTCTGTGGCCTCATGATGATTTAGCCACATTTGTCTTTCTATTCGATTTGTCGTATCTTGAAGCTTTTTGATATCGTTGGAGTTTCCTGCAACTGTACCTTTGAGACTTACTAATATTTTGCCAAAGTCTTCGGAATTATTACTGATTTGTTTCTCAAGATCCATCAATTTTTTTTGGAATTCGGCCATCGACATTGATGACGTCATTGAACGCATATGCGGTGGTGAATATTTTTCTGCCAGTTTTTTTTTTTTTAATAATAATAATAATTGTTATCATTATTATTATTATTATTATTTTTAACTAATTTTTATATAAAAATTAATTTTAAATTAAAATTTATATATATATATATGTATGTATGTATGTTTTGTTTTGTCTTTTTTAATAAAAAAAAAAAAAATCAATTTTTATTTTTGAACATCCCACACCAAATGAATGGGACATGATGGTTCAAAAAAAAAAAAATTTAAAAACGCACTTTTTTTTTTTATTATTGTGGCACAACAGACCGGGGATGGATGGCTGCGGCGACGGGGGAAATGGCGGCAGGGAGGTGGGGAGGAGAGCTATGTGGGAGCTACAAAGGTGAGGGTGGCGACGTGAGTGAGGGGGAAGGTGGGGTGACGGCGGAAGGGGAAGGCAGAAGGCGGGGTGACGGTAGAAGGCGGAAGGCGGGGAGGGAATGGAGTGTACGGAAGGAAGACAGCGGGAGATGAGTGGTGGGGGAGGTGGCAGCAGGACGGCGGGAAGGTGGGCATGAGGCGGACAGGGCGGCGAGAGCAGGTGGGTAGGAACATGGGGAGGAGGGTGTACGGTGGCGAGGAAGGGTAGGGTGGCGTGGGGCTAAGGGAGGAGGGTGTACGGTGGCGAGGAAGGGTAGGGTGGCGTGGGGCTAAGGGAGGATGGGTAGTGAGGGTAGGAGGAGAGGCAGGGGAGCAAGGGCGGAGTGTGGTGAGCGAGGGGTCGAGGGAGGATGGGTAGTGAGGGTAGTGTAGGGGGTGTGTGTGGAGTGTCGAGCGAACTGGGGTGATGCCACGGGGAGAAGGGGATAGTGTAGGGGGTGGGGGTTAAGCAAGGTTGAGGGAGAGTGTTGTCATGGGTGAGGGAGCTCGATAGTTGAGGGAGAATGAAGGGTTGGGATAGAGTGCTGGTGAGAGGGCTGAGAAGCCATGGGCTGTGAGGAGATTTTGTTGTGTGTAGGGAATGAAGGCAGCGGCAGAGAAATCTGCAAAAAAAAAAATTAAACAAATATCGCTACCCACGAGCACCCAGTTTTTAATCTCTTTGATGATCACACAGATCCTAAAGAGTGACTACTCCGATACCAATGGAGTGTAAAAACTTCGGTAAACTTAAATAAGTATATATTATTATTGATAAAAGATGAGATGATTACAAGTGGGGATCACCAAGGCTTTAAATACAGCCTTATGGTGTCCCTTGGCGAAGAGGCATGATCGTTGATCATGCCCTTCCACATTAATAAACCTAAGACAACTATATTAACTAATAATTAATAAAATATACATAACAGACATCATTTGGTTTAATGTGTCAAAATAATGTATAACAGTGAGGTTCCTTAAGGTCAAGAGTCATCATTTTGGATACTATTTAGCCTAGGCTTTTCTCATCTTTGAGATAGGGCACATACCTCAAAAACTCCAATAATTTGTTTGTATATTCATTAGCTAACAACTACCATACCTTGTGCTCATAAATTCTTTGGCATTGTTATCATAGTACCTCTCAGGTAGGTACTTTTCCTGGAAATATCTTTCAAATATCCTCCAGGACAACTCTTCCTCTTCTTTTTTTTAACATTCCTCAAGACATCTCACTAGATATAAGCCTTTCCTCTTGGGTTACAGGTGGCTACTCCAGCTTTCATATTTTTAGAGTAATTATAGACCTTGAAAATTTTCTTCATTCCACTAAGGCATGCTTTCGCTTCTTCGGCCTTCTTTACTTATAATCAAAAGTAGGAATATTTTCCTTCTTAAATTATTACTACGTTAAATCCTTCTATATTTTATTGATATTTCCTTTTAGTTGCAGTGCTAGGAAATTTTCATGTCTTTTTGTCCTCCTCTCTAGAGTGCTCGGAGGAGTTCCACCCTTCATTATGTCTTTTCCTCCATGTATGTGTATTTTCTTGGATCTACTACATTCTACACCATCCCTCTTCAATTCTTTTTCTTCCAAATCCTGATGAACTCTACTAAAAATTGTATTTCACTCCTAATTCATATTGATTCTATCTCTAAAAGTTTGATAGGCTTTTCAATATGACTGCATTTACTTCCTCCTGCTTCTCCTAAGTTCTAACAATCTTCTCATTGTCAACCTTGAAACTTCTTCACTCAACTCTTAGAATTTTAAGAGTTTACATCAATTCAGGGGAACCTTATTCTCTCTCTTTCTCCATTGACTCCTCTTCATTACTATGTTGAGTTATATCAATGATATACTACACCATTCCAATTCTCATTCATTTTCTCTTTGTGTTTTATTTGGTTTCCTTTTATGTGTTCATACACATACAATTGTTATACTATCCAAAACATAAATACATACTCTTACCCATCGCCTTGTCTCACTTGCAATAAATTTTTTGGTGTATATCTATCTGAAACATCACATGTCAAGTTAGCATATATGTTATGAAATAATAATCATAACATGTAATATCCCAAAATAGGGAATTTCTACAACAATAAGAATATCTTAAGATATTCTAAAGTTGGAGCTACAGCAATACATGAGCATAGAATAAGTACTAAAGAAAATTATCTCATAAAATGTGTCTTGAACACCCTTCCATCAGATTATGAACATATCAGCAAAGGTATGCCTTTATACATTGTCTCCTAGTGGGGAAAAGGAGCAAAATAGACCCCCAAGTAACTGCATTATAACTAGGGGAAATAATGGTTTTCTCCATTAAAATATATACTAAGGACCTTACATACAAAAGGGGATCAGAAAGAAATCCCTTTTGATATGTTAAACAGGTCTCCCGGCCTTACAATGGCTTAGAAACACCCAAATCCCATGACTTTGATTATGCAGAAAATACTGAAGCATTTACAGCGTTATTTCATGAGGGTTTCTATTAAATTACAATAGAAAATAATATATCTTGAGATTGATGGCACAATATGCTAAGAAAACAGAGATCTGGCCTCCTTATTGCATTATAGAGATAACCCGGCAAGGGTTTCTTGAGACACATGTACAAAAAGAGAAGATTTGATTTATTCAGCTCAAAAATAATTCAGTTTCATTACAACATTACATGGACATGGCTGAATAATGTATAAAAGGTATAATAATCCCTTGTTCTAGCTTTTCGGGAGAAGGGTTGGCCCTTTCCCTAGGAAACTAGCTCAGAAACAAGGCCTATAACCTTGCTGCAGCAACTCTCTAAAAAAGGACGCAGTTCCTGCAGGGGACTGCGTTGTAGGAGAGCAGAGGTGCTTTGGCCAAGTTCCAAGATATTAAATGAGCTCATAAATCTCCTTTGTTGATCTCTTAAGAGAAGGAAGGCACCCTCTACTGAGAAACAGACTCAGGAGTGGAATGATCAATCTTCCACTGCAACACCCTACAACACAACATTACACTGCTACAGAAATAATGCTATGACTGAAGATTGATGCTTGGCCTCAAGCCTGGATGTGGAAAAAATCATTACAATACTCTCCCAAGAGGCCTCTCAAGGGAAGAGGTGGGATCCCTGCTCGGGAACACCCAGTGCTTAACAGCACTGCAACCCTGCTAAACAGCAAGAGAAAGCCAAAAGTCTAAATAGACCAAATAATAATATAACATAACATGAATGGAAAAGGCTTCCATCCTCTCCATATATAGTAAGTGAACCTCTTCTCTTTAGGTCTCATCCACATTTTCCTCCAAGCTCATGCAATTTGTCCTCCACCAAATCTGCGCAATTCACCAAGGAGATGCAATGTATCTAGACAGCATATGTTGATTTGGTCAAAGATGACTGAATCAACATGATATCCTCCCTGTTCACACCTAAGTGTGTTCCTTCTAGCTGCTTATTCTTCCTCTTTTCACATGAGGAATGTTATTCTTCCTGTCAATGGGCCTCCCTACCCATTTATTTATTTATCTAAAGATAAAACCAACTATAATATTCCATTTAGATGAGGTCTAAATTTTGGGAATATTACATAACATTGCTTGCATACAATCTGCAATCCACAATCAAATGCTACAATCAAAAAACAACATTGATCAATATAACTTCTATATTATGTTATAAAGTTGTAAGAGTCATTTGTCTAGGCCCATCCAACCTAAGCATTGAATCATTCCATGGCATAAATTTGTAACAAACTATAACACATTACCATACTACATTAATGTCCAAAATTGAATCTCTAGAAGTTTGGTATTGAACCTTCTTCTTTGATATCACTCTGTAACAGTCACCCCCACCACCTAGTTTCCTCTAGGATTAAGGGAAGGTGTTAGTTTAATTTAAATTGACTCCCATTGTCTCATCACAAAAATTGGATTACAAAAATCCTCTTTTCCCGAAGTTAGTGGAAATAACTTTGGATGACATCATCACTTTCAGCTCATTGATATTTTTTCGGTGATATAATTTTTATCCTAGTCTAACTTTCAAATCAAAAGATATGCCCACTTAAATTTGTACCACTTAACCTTGCCACATGGGAAAGGCCCTACCTTGGGACTCCCACATCAAAACCCCACCTCATCTAGAAATTTCCAAGTCAACCCAAGTGCCAACATGTCCTTGACTACTACCAAAAATCACATGCAATGACACTAAACCTTCCAGGCCCACATGACCAACCTTTAACACGCCATGTGGTATTTCCCATTATAATGAATTTTTGAGAATATAAATTTTCTTACACATTCGTGCTTATCATAGGTCTCAAACCATGGAACTCTATAATAACACCTATTTACACATGCATCCAGGCATGTCCCACATTTAGGCCTTCGAACTAGTAGACATTCACGCTTCAATGAGAGCCCCGAACTTCTAGATCTATGGTCTAATCCATTTGAGTCTAGCCCTACACCTACGTTTCACTATCAGGGCCCCACTCCCAAAATTCCACTTATTCTAGTTCGCTACTGCCATTTCAAATTAAGTTCGAGCCCCTCCAGGATCTAGCCCCACGGCAGTAAATATATCACCCTGATGTCTAGACTTTTGGGCCTTCCCAGACTAGCCAAGTTCAATCTAAAAATGTTGGTGTTTCCTACCTTATTAGCCAGAACACTTTCTGGAATTTTTCTTGAGTTAATTCAAGGAGTTAACGAGAC
The DNA here is from genome assembly GCA_034641835.2 of Pinus albicaulis. Classification (NCBI taxonomy): domain Eukaryota; kingdom Viridiplantae; phylum Streptophyta; class Pinopsida; order Pinales; family Pinaceae; genus Pinus; species Pinus albicaulis. The sequence goes on along the minus strand of CM076575.1, from coordinate 1,000,267,837 downwards.
ATTTGACAAGAACCTGGTTCTACCCATAACTTGCATAATAATCAAAATTCACTTAGATACATCAATACAATGATCTCCAAATGATAACCATGAATAAAGAAAATTCATGACATTACAAACCTTATTTCTACGTAGGAATCATGCTCAAGACCATCCATGGCTATTGTACTATGTAGATTCAACTATAGAAACACCATACCTATCTAAAATATGATCCTGAACAAATTCTCCATGCCCCTTGGCATATCCCTACATGACACATTATTTCAAGAATTTCTCCAAAACAAGGAAGAAACAATCAATTCAATAAGAAGGATCCATATTAGCTCATAATAAGAAACATACATCCCTTAAAATAGTCGAAACTAGCCATATTCAACACATAGGTCCTATGATAATGACGAGAGTTAAACAATGGAATTTTTGGCACACCATAGCAGTTATACATAGATTCTCAACAATAACACTAGTCATGGAATTAACTCTATAGAGTAGGAATCATAACAACATATACAGGAAGCTACAAGATTCTCACATCCTTAAGAATAATCATGCAATGCATCTCATTGAAAACACATACATGAATACACATTCCTTCGTTAATAGTGTTGATACACACCCATTATTATACAACAATAGCATTCAATATTCAAGTGCAACAAGTATACCATTATACACTTATATTATTATATTTGAATGACTGGAAACTAAGGGAGGGACTTCAACTCTCCACCCAATCATAGACCAGCTACACTACAATATTTCTTGTATTTGACCACCCCCAAGATGTATTCACAACCTGAGGAGGTAATTGCTCAGGTGTTTCTCTCGCCAATATCTAGTCAAAAAATGGTAAGAGGAAGAGTTCATTTACCAAGTGATTCATTAACAGCCCCAAACTATGCACCAAAGTGATCCTCAAATCAATAAAAACAACCACAAGGGCTCATCTAAGGGACATAATTTTAGCTTAGTTCTAGGAGATGGAACACACTATTGGAGTGGGGTCCCCTGAGGCACAATTTCTAATGATATTTTCTGTATGTTTGTATGTGCGCACTGCGCAAATCTATTCAAAGGGATTTTTGCCCCAGTTTTGGATATATTTAAGCTTAAATGTAAACTATGGGTCTCAAACCATGGTTAGAGACCATGGTATCTGCGCGCTAGGTGTATTATAAATAAATGGTGTTTTTCGAAGCTAAGTAGTTCAATTAAGTTAAGTGATAAGAGATATTGATAGCATTTTGTGTCTGTAAGGGTTTTGGGTTCGGGTAAGAGGCTCCTATTGGATATGTGTGCGGAGACCTAGTCTTAGCTGTGTGCGGACTCTGGTGGCTGTGTGCACAGACGGGATTGTAAAGGTTTTGTAAGGGTTTTTTGAAGGAAAAGTTGATGTATTGATATATCTAAAGGATTAATAGAAGGAACAGTTTTGGCGAATTCTCTGTGTTATGCGTATATTTTCTATTTATTTTTACTGTTTATGCTTTGATGAGATTGCCATGTCTGGTTACTTATTGATGAATGCACAAAGCTAATTGATATGTTGAATATTAACATCTGTTAATATTGAGACCTGGCTCTGATTTAGTATTTGTGATAAGTAAGACAAGTATTTATGTTTATTATGTCAATGACTGCGCAAAGATTTGTAATTATTTTATAAATTCACTGTGCACATATGTAAAAGGTGAATTAGGGTTTTACTGAGGACCACTTCATTAATTTCTCTCTCAGGGTGCAGAAACTTGGTTCCAACACCCCCCCATACTACTTCGAGTGAGACTTTGGTCTGCACAAGCAGATCATTTCCGAAAGGGTCAGTAGTTGGAGGGTTTTGTTGGTTTATCCATAAACTTTGAACCTAGGTCAGGACCCCTCAAGCCAACAAATGGTTCCATTGTTGAGACCAGGATCATCATTTTGAGGGAGATTTGATGTTGTTGCATCCATCGCACAACGAATTACAGGACTAGTTGGATAGAAATATCCTTGAATTTGTGTCTCAAGAGAATAAAAGTACTAAATTTGCTAATGAACAGTGGGTACAAAAGTATATTTATACCGAAGTGCATGAAATTTTCTTTTGTTCCTTTTCACATGAACTTCACGAGTGGCTATCGCGCTTAGATGAGCTCCATCGCCACATAAAAGATGGCATAGTCACTTAATGGACTCCTGAATTGATCCAGAGAGAAGATAAATTTGATAATAAGATCACTTGCGTTGTATATCATTGGATCGACCGCCTTCTAGGAAGATTCGTGGTTGAATTTTCTGTTGACCAATTCATATCATATTATGAATCTAAAAGGATATATTTCAAAGGTCCTAGAGGTAAGTTTATGCGCTCATTGAAATTATTACTGAAAATTCTATTATGTGAAATGGGTTGTTTGTGCGAACATACTGCTTGAATGCATCAAAGAGGGTCAGCGACGCATAGTGGAATAATTTACCAGAAAGAATCTGAAGAGGTCCTCTATAGCCCTCTGAAGCCTAGATATGATAGTGAACCTGAACCAGAAACTACTAGCTCGAATGACTCTAAAGAAGAAAGCTCGTCATATCAGAAACCGTTGAATCTGTTTCCTACTCCATCCACTCCACTTCTAAGCTCGCATTGTTGATCACCTACCTCATCGCGCAGTCCATCTCCACCTCCACCACCACCCCCTCCTAAATTAGATATGGCTACATCCATGAAGTTACCTAATTTTACAGGCATTGGAAATGACGACACTGATCACTTCTAGTTTGTAACTAAGGCCGTATGGAAGGCTCAGCAGGTAAATGATATTGATATCGGAAAAGTGTAGCTGGCTACTACATTTCAAGATCACTCTCTAGACTGGTACATTGCGTATGCATAAGAAAACCTGAATGCTACTATGGAAGAAATTAAAGAGGCCCTAAAATAGTAGTTTAAGAAACCTAAATCATATCCGCAGCTGGTGAAAGAGATGAAGGATATCCGTCAAAAACCTAATGAATCAGTATGGGAGGCTGATCAATTATTTAAGTTCACCATCAAAGATAGTGGATTTGTGATTGATGATACTCAGCATAAATAATGGTTCATTTCTATGCTTCTCTCGCATCTGCACCAACCATTAGGTTAGAAAAATATTTCTACACACGCTGAGGCTATAGAAGCTACAATTAAACTCGAGGCTACCATAACACCTATTGCGCTGGGAACTCAACAGATTCAGAGTCAGTTGGAAGCTATGCACCTGGAAATTCAAAATCTGTGCAAGGACAAAGGCAAGTACATCTACGTAGAGGTCTGGTGTATAAAGTGCAAAGCTTCTAGGCATCATAAAGATAAGTGTCCTATTTTTAACAATTATCTGAATGCTGGAAGTCTTAGAGCATTGAAGAGACTTGTATGGTGTACTATATGTCAGATTGATGGGCTACATGATACAGATTCTTGCCCAAGGGTTGGAAAATATCAGCTTGACTTAAAGCAGCCATTTTTCAAGTTATGTTCATCATTAGGGCATGATGAGCACCATTGTTGGACCTATGATTGATGTTGGATAAAGCTAAGATCTATAGAATGCAGGTTGAGCCTACATCACCAGCATCCCATTATAGGCGCGGAGGATTCCAAGGCAGAGGAAGAGGCCGAGGAGGTGGATCAGCATGTAGAGGAAGAGGACAAGTAATTTTTTATAACTGTGGTGATGTTGTTCATTATGCGCGTGACTGTCTAAATCTAGCATGATAGTCCTGCAGGTATTGTAGACAATTTGATCGTGTTATAGAAGATTTGTCCTGTCTTGATTGCTAAAATTCAGGAAAAGAAGACCCCGACGCAGAATCTTCAGATGGTTCGCACAAAGACTCGTGAGGAAGATCCGTGTGTGAATGTAGTTACCAAGAGTGTTGTAGCTACCAATGGAGATAAAGGAAATCAACATGCCACTAATGTATGGATCCGAAAAGCACCTGAAACTAAAGAAGGCCTTAATCTTTAGTGCACAAAAGAAACCTTTATTAAGGCAAGGAAAGATTCACAAAAGGAGATACTTCAACAAGTGGTAGAACACTGAAAGGAGCCGGAGGATAAGAAGAGATTAATCCATTCTTACAAGCATGCATAAATTTGATGCGCAAAAAAAGGGCTGTTGAAAATTTGCAGGTACTGATAGACAATTGCAAAGAAAGGGAACAAACTCTGGTAGAACATCGCGTATTCAACAAAATCTATAAGAACAATAAGATAACGAGTAGGGAGATGTGTGTGACTACACATATCAGTGCTTATGAAATGGACCAAGTCATTTTAAATTTGGGATCATATGCTAATGCTCTACCTAAAAAACCCTGGCAACGCATGGGAGAACCAAAGCTAGAATGGTCCACTATCCAACTGTGCATGGCTAACTAGCAGAAGATCATTCCCTTGGGGAGACCTTCAAAAGTTGTGGTTAGTATAAAAAATTTTAAGGTGTTATAATATTTTGAATTCATATAGTTTTTAGATGATACTAACCCCTATCCTGCACTGCTAGGATTGGATTAGGCCATTGACATGGATGGTGTTATCAACCTGAAGAAAAGAAGGATGGAATTTGAGAATAATGGAGTTAGGGTCATCATTCCTCTGGATCTTGCAGAAGGCCAAAGTTATATTGAACCAGTGTGCGCTGCGAATGAGATTGATCAAATATATAAGCTAACTTTGTGCGAAGAAGGCTGGATTAATCTGAAAACAGATGGGAATCTTAAATGGGAGAAGGATAGTTCTTGCTTTTTAGACTCTAATGAAGAACTATATAATTGGAAGCACTAACTGCATGAGGTTTCTACGTTGCGTTGTAATCATGTGACCCGCGCTTTGCGTTGCATAACATCTTAGGTACGTGATTTCCCACATTATGATGGCTCAACTGATGTAAACACATTCCTGGGAGAAATGGAAAGGTTTATGCCAGTAGACCATAGGTTCCATTATTTGGATATTGGTTTTCATGCTACTCCAGCAATATAGTGGGAAATACATAAGGATAATATGGGATATTAGGAATAATGTGTGCAAATGATGCGGCTACGATTTGAATGCCTAGTCATTAAAGAAGAGGGCTTATACTCTGGCAAGGAGGATCCACGCAGACATCTGACCAAGTGGAATTAGGTATGGGGTATAGAACCATGGCCTAAATGGGTTCACATGTTTATTCATACATTGGGAAAGGTGCCAACTAAATGGTACTTGGAAACAGAGCTGTGTCGAGGCACTCGTGAATGTTCTGCACTGGTGGATAATTTTATTCTTACCTTTAGCATTGAAAGTGGGGTTGATATCATTGGTGAAGCTTTGATCATTAAGGAATTGATCAAGGACACTGTGCATTACTGACACTTAGCACTTGTCGAAGTTATGGAACTGCACGTGCTCATAGGATCCTCCATCCCTTCGAATTTCAAACAAATGGGCTCCATACTGAGCCTTCTGGGATACTACAGAAAGTGCATTCCCCAGTACTAATTAATAGTTGTACCCATGACCAGATTACTCAGAAAAGGTGTGAAATTCTATTGGGATGATGAATTTCAGAGAATTTTGTAGTGACTTAGGGATATGTCAGATACTGCGTGATATGATTTGAATTACCCGGTCAACAAGCCTGTGTTGGTGGGGACGGTCTGTCAATGTTTATGCTTAGCTATGGATTACCTGCATAGTAAGGTGTGGCACGCACTCAGTATCTACACTAGGGGATTGACTAGTGCGCAGAGGTGTCAAAGCTATCTATTGGAGCAGTAAAAATGGATAAGACATAATTATTACCGATTTTAGGCGCATCCAAGATGAATTTAATGAGGGGATTTTTCTAGATTTTGGACCATTTTATCAGTAATAGAACCTCATTAATGCCCAAGGAGTCATTTCATAGGCGCCACAAGTATAAATATGAAGCATGGGATCACAATAGTTCCCTTTGTGTTCTAAGAGATTTTTATATTCTGAGTTGCTTATTTTTCTTTGCCTTTACTACATCTATGTCTGGATTGGATCCCATGTTTGAGGAATCATTATGACAAGAAGGTTTAGGATACATGATTTAGAGAATAATGACTACCACCAAACCTGGAGAAGACCCTCTGTGCAAAAGGTGCTTGTGGTAGATACCCCTGCATCATCTAAAACAAATAAGGGACAAACAGCTAGGACGAGCAAGTCCCTAAGAGAAAATACCCCCAGACCTCACCACTCTGCTGGGGAGAATATGAATAAATCCATGTCTGAACTCCCTGAGACTATTGAAGAAGGGAATGATGACGTAGTAGAAGTAGCACCATTCTCGCAGCTGCCCGATTACATTGCGTCGTGCAAACCTATGGTGAAAGTGCTGAAGGACTTGGATAAGGTGTGCGCAAGTATACAAGTACCTCCGATCCCCAAGAAAGTCCCAATGGAGGGGGATATGCTTACAAAAATCCCTCAGCGGAAATTCGATGGTTGGGACATCGCAGATATTGAGAATTTTCCAGAGCTCACACCCGAGCTTTACGTTGATCTCATGCCCTATGCAAGAGGTCTGGTGCACCTCAAACCGAAGAGAGAAATTTTAGGTCTACACAAGGCAGGCCTCCTCAATCTATTACATATCCCTCATTTTGGGCGCAACCCCATTAATGATATTTGCGTGAGACAATTGTTAGTGTTGGTGAAAGATGATGCACTCTGGTTGGGAGAGCACATCCCAATTGATGCAGACCTAATTCACATAATCACAGGATTCCCAAACAAGGGGGTTGACCCTATGGATTATTTTGGAGGGAAAGCGCAGGAGAAAGCACTGGCAGACAAAATAAAGAAAAAGTATGATGTTACGTGCAAATCCTGGGGATTTGTGGTAGAATAAATTAATGACCCGATGGTCCATTTTGGCATAGTAATCTTCACTTGCAAAATGATGTACAAGTGTAGGCCGAAGGAAGTGTCTGCGCATGTAATTGCGCTTGGTGGAAGGTGAAAAAAAGGAGTCATTTATAATTGGTGCACATATATTTGTAAGGATTTTTTGAAAAACGTGCGCAAAGTCCAGGAGGAGAGCAAACACTTTCAGTATTCTTAGCTCTTATTGTTAATCGCACCCATTGGGTGGAAAACCCCTGAAGATACCCAGTTCCCAAAACTTGTAGAGCCGATATGCAAAGTTGCGCGCTATGTAACCCTATGGAACTCCTTTGGCCCAATGCGAGCAAAATAAAATAATACCTTTTGGGTCCTCTATGATTCTAGCTTATACCAGGCGGTACAGTCAAAGTTGTGCATGTCTCCTACTCTTTATGAAGAGTACAATACGGTAGACGACTTTAAGGCTACATTCCACAATATCCACATCCACGCAAAGGGCATTGTGGAGGGTGTCTGGTGTGAGTTGACTTACTTGGACTGAAGACAGTTTGATCAGGGTCACAGTAAACTCGTTGTCAGCTTGGTTGACTCCACCAACATAGCCATGCACCCCAACAGGAAAATCAATAGAGAAGGCCACTAAAAATTCTACTGAAACAGTACCCTTGACGGGGATAGAAAAACCTAGCGAGAAGGATACTACACCAACCACAACAGGTGAAACTTTTGACACCATAGTGCCAGAAAAGAATGGCTCCACACCCAAGGAAACTGAAGTAGCCACATTGAAAGGCACAAAGTGTGGTGCACAGACCACGGTTGGGTCAAGAAAGAAGCAAAAGGGTTCGAAGAAAATAGGACAGTAGTTCCTGACATTTACTGAGGACGATCTCAATGAGCTCGCGAATACAATGACCACTGTGTAGGAGGACCAATAGATGGACATGGAGATCTAATATAAATCCACATTGGAGATTGTATATCTTGGACTACAAGAGTAAAAATTAAAGTGAGCCAGATCCAGGCAAGCGTGATTCAAGCAATTCGGACCAGTGCGCGTGTTACCAATGCATAGCCTTTGGCCGTAGCCTTTCTACCATATGGGGAAGGTCAATTTGTTCATATTCCCCTGCTAACAATCCAAATGGATGTGAGCCAGCACACTTAGCTTACTAGTACGGGTGAATTTCATATTAACTTTGTTGTGTTGCCTGCAAGAAAGCTCCATTTACTTCACTCTATTATTGTTGATGAGCTATAGTACCGAGAAGCAACCGCGCAGATGTAGACCAAGGATACACAAAAATAGGCTGCATAAGCACATGAGAAGTAGCGATAGGCAGAAGCCGCATATCAAGAAGTAGAGGCCTAGGGTGCTATGCTAGAAGCCAAGATCAACCAAGTGTTCCAATATATTCCAGCGGTCGCAGCCACCACTGCACCTACAGAGAAGTTGGATGGATCAGCTACTGCGATCAAGGCTGCAAATCAAGTCAAATATGAGCAGCAAATCGCAGACCTCTAGACCAAGCTACAACTGGAGACACTGACGAAGGTCCACGCCAAGAGAGAAACAGAGGTGAAGCAAGCCCAAGAAAGTATCATCGCCACAGTCACTCAGTGTGACCAGTCTCTGGATGAGGCCATGGAAATTTGGACCTTCGTCCAGAATGATCTGGTCGTGCAACAGTTGCGCAACACACTTAGCACCAAGGAACAACAGTTTGAAGAAATCTGCATCGTATCACCCACATTGGTGGTTCAAAAAAGACTTCCTTGTCCATAAGAAGGCCGCAGATTCTAGGGCAAAATTGCATATTTGCATCATAAAGAATAGGTTCTCACATAACGAATGAAACCATGGGTAGATGAAGAACTACAACTCTCTCAGACGCTGGAAAACACACTCAAGATCATTTATCAGACCCAGTGCAGTGTGGAGATGGCCGTTGAAGGGCCCACAATAGATAAGATGGTTCAACAGGTGCAGGGTGTCGCAGCGCAAAGCCTTGAGTTAGTGCTCCCTCTCCAAACTTTTGTCAAGACGCTCTGAGACAAAACCAAGGAGACACCAGTAGTGCATTAGTGACTCGGGATGAGTCATATGTTTGTGTTGGGGGCCCATTAGAGTAGGGTCCCCTAAGGCACAAGTTCCAATGATATTTTTTGTTTGTTTGTATGTGCGCGCTGCGCAAATGTAGTCAAAGGGATTTTTGCCCCAATTTTGGATATATTTATGCTTAAATGTAAAGTATGGGTCTCAAACCATGGTTTGAGACCATAGTATATGTGTGCTAGGCGTATTATAAATAGATAGAGTTTTTTCTAAGCTAAGTAGTTCAATTAAGCTAGGTGATAAGAGATATCGAATAGCAATTTGTGTTTGTAAGGGTTTTCGGTTGGGTAAGAGGCTCCTGCTAGTTGTGTGTGCAAATACCTAGATCTAGCTATGTTCGGACTCAGTTGGTTGTGTGTGTGAAAGGGATTGTAAGGGTTTTGTAAGGTTTTTTTGAAGGAAAAGTTGATGTATTGACATATCTAAAGGATTAATAGAAGGAACAGTTTTGGAAAATTCTCTGTGTTATGCATATATTTGATGTTTATGCTTTAATGAGATTACCATGTATGGTTACTGATTGATTAATGCACAAAGCTAATTGATATGTTTATGCATGAATATTGGCATATGTTAAGATCGAGATTTGGCTCTGATTTAGTATCTGCAATAAGCAAGACAAGTACTTATGTGTATTTTGTCAATGATTGTGCAAAGATATGTAATTTTGTTATAAATTCAGTGCACACATCCGTGGAAGGTGAATTAGGGTTTTTCCGAGGACCACTTCATTAATTTCTCTCTCAGGTTGTAAAAACCTGGTTCCAACACCCCCCCATACTGCTTCGGGTGAGACTTTGGTCTGCGCAAGCAGATCATTGCCAAAAGGGCCAGTAGTTGAATGGTTTTCCTGGTTTATCCATAAACTCCGAACCTGGGTCAAGACCCCTCAAGCCAACACACACACACACACACACACACACAGATATATATATATCTTTGGAGGTTTATTAGCTAAATTGGCTTCTGCATGATCAAATAGTATATTTATCCAAGTAGTTTACTAGTGGAGAGCTAACAGTAGTGTATATTAGCCCTAAGGTTGGCCATTTCTTAGGTTTTTATCGGTAAGAAATCTCTTACAAGTTTCTCAACCTAGCTAGCACTAGATTATTAAAACTCCATTGAACTTTCTTTGGAAATCAATTCACCACCACAAAAACAGGCATAAGCAAACACAATGTATCCATCCCACAAGCACAAAACACATGCTTAGAGAAAAGTTAATTCTTTTAGGTAGATCCATGACCACTGCCAAATTCAAGCCTTGCATGCCCTATTTAGTGTGCTACCTCATTTTTTTCTTAATCCCCTCTTTTCTATTCACTTGTTCGTGTATCGTCAACCCAAAACCATCATCATAGTACGGTCCATGTTAGAGTGTTAGCCCTAGTTCCTTAAGGAGGAGTGGAAGCATTTCCCACTATGTAACCTCTAAACCTAGAGTCGTGGGAGCTTTGTTATGGACACACTCTCATATAGAAATTCCTTATACTACTAAATTGAACAAAAATTCAATAAACATACAGAATCATTAAATTTTTAAAAATGTAGAAAGATGGTAGTTAAATTTATTGAAACTTAAATAAGATTCATAGAACAAAGTATAAAAATAATATATATATATGCATTTTTTAATTAACATAATAAAAAAGAATAAATATTTTTTAGAATAATAGCTTAAATGTTATGTGATGATTGTTACACCATTTTTTGGTCATCTAACCTGTTACTATTAGATGGACCAAAGTACACCATGTAAGACCAATTTTACCCTAAGTAAAATTGCTTTCACTATAAAAAATAACTTAGTAAACCTCATTTATTAAGTTGTTTATGGTCTAAACAGGAAACCCCATGAGGAAATATTAAGTAAATCCACATTTGTTTGATTTTCCTCAAGGAATACTTAGTTAAACAGCAGTTTAATTAATATTTATGGTCATATTTAACCCAAAACAGGAAAATTAATTAGATAAATCACTATTTATCTTATTATTTTGTAGGAATAATTATTTAAACCTTATTTAAATAATATTCCTTGTTAAATTTGACTAAATCATTTGTAAATAATTAAATAAATCATTATTTATTTTATTATTACTCAACCACATCCTTAAAATAATAAATAAATTATTTATTTATTTATTATTTACAAATAAAGCGATTTGACCAAAGTCAAATTCTTTTTCCCTCCAACAAATATAATAAAATATTCCATAAAAGTTGGATCTTGATTTGGTCAATAATATTTTAATTATGCACCAATATCTAGACTAACTCGATATTTTGTTATAAATAGAAGGGTTTTTCCATTCCTTCACTACCTTTTGTTGCCTAAAGATCACTTTGGATCTATACTTTTGGTCTGACTTTGATCCTCCATCATTGTCATATTTTGCTACAATTTTTCTTGTGAGCTCCCTTTGAGTTCCATTTTTGTCTGGGTTTTCTACACCATCAAGAGAGAGAGATTTTAGATCTAAAGTGTTGAGGACTTACAAGAACCCATCCCATTGAGGGGGATTGGTAACATCTTTCTATGTTCACTTCTCAAGTGTCAAAAAATACAAAAATTATTTAAAACAATAGTGTCTTCTCTATTGGATGCATGGAGCAACTCTTTCTTTTATTTACTGCTTAATGTCTTTTAATGCATAGATCTAGATTTTGCAGCCTTTATCTTGGTCAACTAATTGCAGATCTAAATATATTGGCAGCCATCTTTGTTGTTAGGGTTGTTTGTTATGCACGGCTAAAGTGAGCCTTTTTCATACGCTTGCGATTAAGATTCATACTAACAATGATGATGATGGTTAACTCAAATTAAAATTGACTTATCAAACCTTAAAAAAAGCATGAAATTATTTTGGGTATACGAGCAACAATGAAGCAGAGTATAACGCAGTAAAGCATGGTCTCCTCATTGCTAGAATATCGGGCTTTCGAGAGCTAGTTGTGGAAGGAGATTCATCTATGTTCATTGGGACAATAAAAGGACTTGATCAATGAGATAATTCGGAAAATTTAAGAAAAAGTTGGAGAACAGCTCAAATCATTCAAGAAGTAAGTACTCTTTTACATTATTTAGAGTACATCATCCCCTCGCATGTCCTTCGAAATGGAAACAAAGCGGTGACTTTATTGCTAATTGGAGGTGTGCTCATAGGGGTCAACATTATAAACCGAATGGAATAATGTACCCCCAAAAGGGCTAGAATTTCTTAAGGGGAAGACCAAAACCCCATAGGCAGTGGTAGAAATGAACCCTGATCGGAGTGTGGTCCAGCTGGGAGTCCCATCAGGGACAGTGATCATGGTAATGAATATGAGTTATGAGAGAATGAAGGCTTTTCCGACTGGCGGAAAGTGGAGTGACAGGAAGGGCATCATTGGCCACGTGTGTGTGGTGGGGAAGGACATTAATTCGTGTTTTCATAGCAATAATGTGAGGATAGTATGGAGTATTTGGGTAATTGTTGGTGTGGGATGGTTCAGAGTCTCTCCGTGCAATATCTAGCTCGAGGTGAGAATTCTTGAGGTGTGGTTTGCAAGCTGTTACAACCAGAAAGGAGGTTTCGGCATCGAAGGCCAGGTGACGGGTAAGTGGTATGTTTTGTTTCCTTTCTCCTACCGAAGTTATGATAATATGGATATTTCCCATAGGATTATAGTCTATGTAGTTCGATGGACTCGTATGTTTTTTATTGTTGCTGTCTTTCATAAAAAGAATTCTAGGTGGCATACATTCTATTATGATTTCTGGTTGCCGGAGTTGGTCTCTGTATTGTATGCTATCCTGCTCCAAAGAATGGGAATTTTTTTATTTTGTCTAGGTCGTTTGGCACGCAATTATGTCAGGTATGAATGGATTTATGAAATTCCCTTGTCGTTGATGCATGTGTTATGTCTCAACGTTGTTCTAGTGTCATATATAATTGTTCTAGCCTAAATTAGAGGGAAAAAAATAGGGGGTTGGGGATTATTCTTCTCAGAGCACAAGGACTCGTATCTGCACCTTGTTACTTCATGTAATGGTTCAGGAGAGGGCGACAACGCAGGGCAAGAAATGTCATTGGAGGTTGGCTGAACCATTTGATATTATTTTCCATTACTAGGGGACTAATGTTCTATCGATCCTATGCCTGTTTTTGAATTTTATCTTGCATGCTAGTTACGTGTGATGCAACCCATTCGTAGTGGTGTGGTTGGTTGCTTGGACGTGGTTCTAGCTCAAAGATTCCATTGTTTTCCAGGTGCTAGTACCAGATATGGTGTGTGCAAAAATTGTGAAAGGAGAACTGGGGGTGGAAGCCCATAGGAGGAATTACAAAATAGGCTATTGGGTCACGAGAGCGGAATCCTCCTGTTGACAACCACGGTTTGCTAGCCGAAACCCCCAAGTTTAAAATAACAAGGATGTTGCACATGCATATGTGAGGGGAATTCTGAAACAAGTTCGACAGGTCATTGTAGGATGGGAAGTTGATCTTACATGCCAAGTTGAGGATGAGGAGGAGAAGGAAGTTGACTGTGAGCTACTGGTTCCTGACCCTGGCAATTCCTGTGTCCGGGTCACCCAATACAAACATACAATCTACCTATACTAGATGATGAAAAATTTTGTATCCAAATCCATAATGCACACCTCTAAATACATGCAGATTGATCCTACCTTGTAGGAGATCCAAAAATATTTCCAACTAGTCCCGTTGAAGGTCTAATAGCAGAATTTTAGACTAGGAAGAATTGAACATCACCTCTAGTTCCCTCACTATTTTGAAATTCCAGGGTCTAGAGCAAAAGATCCTGTGCCTATTGATTCCTTTGAGGACTATTTTGTGTTTCCAGTTATGGTAGTTCCTTACATTGTTTTTTGAATAGTTTTTGATGTTGTCCATAGCGATAAGTAGATCTAGAATTAGTATGAAGAACATATTGTGGGTTTCAGACATTAAGGCCTACCAGGCCAAATTTGATAGACTCAAAGACTTTCCATTTTGGTTGGCTTATAATGCCTTCCGATGGCTAAAAGACCTAGTTTCACAATGGGCAGGTTGAGGTCATGGAAGATCCATCATGATGTAACCTGCTTTATTTGCAGATGAATGAAAGAAAGGTCCTACTTAGCTTACAAAAAAAAAACATAAAATTATTTGAGTTTCTTTATTATTTTATTTTTTTTATTTGAAAATTATTAAAAATAACACTCCAAACTCATTGAGGTGATTAATGACTTTTGTGGATATTCGATCTTCATTTATAGCCATTGATTCTAATATATCCTCTTCGATCCTTTTTTAGACCATGTGATTTATAGCCAGGTACATAAGGTGGCGTATTGGATGGTGATAATCTTGAATAGTAGTCACTTTTTATCATTTTTTCTCCATCCATCTAAATCGATATGCTTCACTTGGCTCGTCTATGTTTTTTTGGTCCCTTAATTATACATATGTATATTTATCGGGGTAATTTCTCCCCTTGTATCCATCCAAATTGATTGTAAAAGGGTTGTGTGTGGAAAATATTTAATGAAGTGAATGTTGGGATTCTCCTTTCTGTTTTCCTCCCTAAGATGTAAATTTCTTGGATTATCTTTTCTATTTTCCTCCCTAAGACATAAATTTTGTGGGTGGTAGATATTTAATGAAGTGAATGTTGGAATTATCCTTTTTGTTTTCCTCCTTAAGACGTAAATTTTATGCTATCTATGGACCATTAAATTTGGGCAGCATTTAGGAACATGACCTTATTAATTTTCAATTCTTTTTTTCTTATTTATATTTCCACTTCTAGTTGGACATTTTGGATTTCCATTTTCAAGGTCGGGATTCTTCTTGCCATATTGGCAAGTGAGAGCTAGGTGTCGACTACTTTCCATTATTCTCTTCGTTCCTTTTAACATTTGGATGACATGTAGAATAGATGTTCACCGGATTCAGAGGCCCTCATACATGCTACTTTGGAGGTAGAAGCTAAGCACATGAAAAAAATGAAATTTGCATGTTTGTCTCACTTTTCGTATGGGGTGGGTGTTGCAAATTCATATCCCTCTTCTACTCACTCCTTGTCCTCCATGGGGCACATATTTCACAGGGGTGGACTACGACATAAAAAATCTCTTGTTAAGCCATGTCGAAGATTAAAAAACTAATATTTGGAAGGGACATATACTGGTAAAAGGTTTTTTGTTTTCAAAAGAAGACACTCATGGGACATTGTTAGTTTTAGAAGATGGATGAATGTAATATTCCTACTTAGCTTTTAGTTAGTTGGAATATTAATTTTTTCTTTTGATAATAAGATATATGAATAAGCAGGTAGAGAGACTCATAAATCCCTTTAGTAGGAATAAAACCACTTCTAATGTGAATGTGGATCATTATAGCAGCTGAATAAAGCACTTGCAGGTGTGAATAAGGGCTAAAGCATGTGGACAAAGTCAAGGTTGACCAAATCAACAGCGTTTTCATGGAGGTAGTGGAGAGTTAATGAGGGACAGCGCAGTCATGATGGAGGAGTGTATCCATGAGAGTATCATCTTTAATGAGTTGGACCCCGGGTGAGGAAGCTCACCAAGCATATAAGGAAGAGGATGGCAGCCATAGAATCCATTCTACTTATTGTTTATGTATTGATATTTTATGACTTTCTGCACGCTTCAGCTATTTAGCGGAGTCTAATTTGTTGTTTAGCACAAGGGTTTTTCCGAGCCGAAATCCCACCATCATCCTTGGGGGACTTCGAGTGGCTACTCAGGAGAGGTTAATTGAGCATCAATTCCACTATCCGGCATAGGGCAAGCTTTAGCCATCATCCACAACGTATTCTGCTTTAGGATTGTGTTGTGTTGTAGGGAAGCAGAAATGGAGGAATGATAGATCTAGTTTCTGAGCTTTTTTTCCAGTGAGGGGAGCATCCCTTCATTCGGGAGGCTATCAAGGAGGGTCCTTGAGAATTATTTGGTCATCTAGCATTAGGCCAAGTTTTTGCCACCACCTACAATGCAGTCTCCTTCAGAAACTATGTTATTCTGCAGGGCAGTTGCAGTGGAGGGCTTAGTTCCCATGTTTGAGAATTAGATTTCCACTGAGGGGAGCATCCCTTCATCTGGGAGATCTATTGGAGGAGTATCAACCATTTCTATATCATATCATCCACCTCCAATTAGTTATCAATTTGTAGAGCTTTATTTAGCCCTAGGGCTACATTTTGGGCATTTTGTATTTTGTGTATTTCCGGAAACCCTTTCTGGGTTGTCTTGGAATTGTGCTAGGAATCCTAGATCTTTGATCCCGAAATTTTATATGAACTATATGAGAATATCCATGTGTTTCCATTTACAGAAGCAGCTTTGCCCAGCAAAAAATTTGTTTTCTTAGCCTCCGACATTCTTATGTAGCAATTGTTCTTCATGTTTTATGTACTGGGTTCTTAGAGGCTTGTTTTGCCTAACTTGAGTGTCTTTTTCCTCAAGACCTTGTACAGATTTCCTGCTATATTGTTTAATAATAAGGCTCTATGATCTACTCATATTGTATGTGTTTATATTTCACTACATTTTCCAGTTTGCGTTCTATATTCCTATTTTTCCTAATTTGGAATATTATAGTGGTATCAGAGTATAACCTTGGCTTGGCCTGTGTACTTCAACCATTATGCCATAAGAAGAAGGATAGCCTCTCATATAAATGGAGAAGAGGTATCTCAATAGAAACTAGAGATATGATTATACAGACAAAAAATAAGACAAGGGAAAAACTCCAATATCATGAGGTAGATGACAAGGAGTTTCCCAAGCTTCTTCTCCAAACGATGTAATATATTTCAAGAGAAATCAAGGAGATGAGGATGGAGAGACATAAAGCATCTCCTAGAGGGTTTATACATGAGGAAGGCTCTGACATTTCACATCACTGGTATGAGAAACCAGTGAGGAAGCAATTTTCCCAATGTTCCACTATGCCTACATTCATAGCAGCGGGAAACAGAGGTGGAGCAATTTTCCCAATGTTCCACTATGCCTACATTCATTGAAGATTATTTTCTTGAGTATGAGTCTTAATCTCATAGATTCAAAGATCATTTGAATTTTTAGGAGTTTTTCATATCAAGGACAACAAGAGACCCCGTCACAACAATAGAAGTGGAGGACTCATACAAAACAATGATCTACATCATACTATGGGTAGATTATTTTTTCCCGCTTTTGATGGATCATCCAAGTGCACAACGAAGTATTGGGTGGAGAAGTTTGACATCTACTTCCAGTTGAACCAAGTACCAGATATGGAAGCCATCAAAATAGCAGTGTTGCACCTTGAAGGTGAGGCACATTATTGGTGGTTTCATGGTCTTTCTACATTGGGGCATGCCAATGTGACTCCATATGCAGAGTTCACCAGGAGGTTAGTGGAAATATTTGATCGAAGAGATTCAGAGGCACCTTTTGTTGAGCTAGCCAAGCTCAAGCAGTCAGGTAATCCAGAGACCTATTTTTATGGATTCTAAAACTTTCTATTATCATTCCAGATTTATCTACAACTAGGAGAGTTTTTATGTTTATCGATGGGCTAGTTGAGCCTCTTCATGGGTTGGTTAATTCCACTAAACCAACTACACTCCAATATTCCATTGAGAGGGCTAGAGATTTACAAGATGCCTTTCCAAGGCCAAGAGCTCCATTTCAGCAGAAGCCCATTTTTGAGTCAAAGGGGAAAGATGTGAATTTTCTTCCTCCAAAGGAGAACCAGAATGAAGGACCCCTTAGTGATTATGTCCAAAGAGACTCGAGGAGGAGGAAGCTTTGCTTCACCTGTCAAGAACCGTGGGCACCGGGGCATCGGTGTGCTATAGGAAAGGCCCACTATATAGAGTTATTCTTTGATAGTGAAGAGGAGGAAGAAGAGGAACCAGAGGGAGAAGACAACGTTGTGATAGCATGGGAGGATCCACCACCACCAGGAGGTGGGAATGGGGCATTTTCTCCAATTGGAGGTGCCCTTGCATCTTTGCGGGGAGTACCCAAGTATTTGAATTTGAGAGTCCGACGTATAGTTCAGGGACAGAGAGTATCATTATTGATAGACAATGGGGCCACCCATAATTTCATTGATGCTCAGTTAGTGCAGAGGAGGACTATACCCACTGATGATTTTGAGGGATTCTCAGTTTTGGTTCTAGGAGCTAAAACCATGCAGTGCATGAAGTATGTTCTGGCATTATTTGTCACCATGGGAACATACACTTTGACTGATCACTCAGTTGTGGTTGATATTCCTAACACCAATGTGATATTGGGTGTGTAGTGGTTGATTACTTTGGGGAAGGTCAACACAAATTGGGAGACTTTGCAGATGGAGTGGATAGATAAGAAGAGTGGCCAACATCAGGTAATTAGGGACATGCACACCTATCCATCCCAGGAAGTCTCTACACACAATATGGAGATTTATTTGTGCAGTGGAAGTAAGGATCAATTAGTCTACTCCGATATGCATCCTACTCTAGTCCATGATGTTTCATTATATGGAGGTATTCCACCAGGAAGGTCCCCGGACTAGAAGATGATCAAAGGTTTCTCACAACACATTACACCATTCATAGATTTGGCTAAGGAGGTAGCCTTGGGTGAGACTAGTACAACGCAGAGGAATTTTGATCGGCTCAAGGAGAGAATGGGCATTTGTTCAGTATCAGCATTTCCATCTCCCACCAAACCTCTTGCACTAGAATATGGTGTTTCAGTAGTATTTGGTGGCACAATCATGGTGCAAAGGGGCTACTCCATAGACTTTGAGAGTCAGAAGATACTTCCACATAGGAAGGAGTCTTCCATATATGGTAGAGGGTTGTTGGAATTCATGCATACATTGGCCAAACTCAGGAAGTCTTAGATGGGAAATAGCTCCCAAGTAAAGACTAACCTCCATAAACTTCAACCCTTACTTGAGAAAATAAGTTGCAAGGGAGGCAGAAAAAGTAGGATAACAGTATTTCGCCATGTGGCTTTGGCATTGAGCATGTAAAAGAGGGGACCAACAATGTGACAAGTGCCTTATCAGAAAGGCTAGCAGTGCCGTCATTGTTGAGTATAAATCCATATTAGGATTCCCAGCTATTGATGGAGTATTCCAAGAATTACTTCACATGTGAAGTGCTTGATGGAAAGGTGATATATGAGAGGTGTAAAGTGATGGGTGGAGTCATTTATTATGACAATCAGATCTTCTTGACTAGATACTCTAAGCTCAAGGAGAAGGTTCTACATGCAGCACATGACTCACTCCTTTCCATTCACTAAGATTTCATTGGGACCTATCAGACCATTATGGAGGGATTCTCATGGGAGGGTCTCAAGGAGGGTGTTCTTCAGCATATCAAGAGATGTATAGTTTGCTTAAGGAATGAGGAGGGAAACAACCATCCTGCAAGGTTGTTACAACCACTTAATTTTATAGGAGAGAGATGGGAGAGCTCATCTATAGACCTTATCACCAACTCACCAATAGTACATGGTAAGATTTGTGTCTTTGTATGTATTGATCATCTAACAAATTATTTTCTTTCCCTTTCCATTTATATACAATGCATTGCTCCACAAGAGGGAAAGCCTTTCTTTGGACTTCATGGTATTTTTAAGACAAAAATCAGTGATGTAGATAACCACTTATATTATGGTTGTGGGAAAGTCACTGTTCTATTTTGGGTATGCTCAGTTGACACCCAATGCCATATACTAATTCCAAGTAGATGAGCAGACAGGCACAACTAGCAAGTGGTTGGGAAGCTACTTGACACATTATTTTCAGGGGCAGTAAGGAGCCAAACTGCGTTAGTTCCACTTGGGGAACTATTTTCACCATCCGACATTTCACATGAAAATTAGTATATTTCTCCTTTGGATTCCATATTGTGATCATGTTCTATTCACTATATGTGGAATGGCTCGGGCAAGCAAGGTTCCTAGTACCAAAGAGTGGATCCTTGAGAGTCCAGATGCCTCATGGCCTCTTGAGGACAACATTAATGAAACCCAATATCGGCAGCAGTTCTACATAGATCATATATGGGGAGAGATACATCATGGGGTGGAAAATTTTCTCTACCATGTTCAGCCATACATCCCATATACATTGCAGGAGCAGGAGATGGAGGAGTTTTTCTATGAGCCACCCAGGGTGATCCATATTGTCAAGAGAGTAACATATGGATTAGAGCTTCTCATTGGGATTAATATCCCCAAAATTTTTTAGATCCCATGCCTCAAGAAGGCCACTAGAAAACATATAGTTTCCTCCATGGATCTCCCACTTCTTCATGATGAGAGCCATTTGTTTTTATCACCAAAGGTTAACTTCCACACTTGGGAGGAGCAACAAGGGGACAGATTGATTGGAGAGCATATGGATTAGTGGAGGATTTTATCATATGAGGATGCTACAAGGGAAGGGGAGGAGATTTTGTAGTGTCCATCCTTGTAGTTGCTTCAGGACAATTATCATTTGGGAGGGTAGGACTATAATATTCCTAATTAGCTTTCAGCTAGTTGGAATATTAATTTTTGCTTTTGATAATAAGATAGATGAATAAGTGAGTAGAGAGACCCATAAATATCTCTAGTAGGAATAAAACCACTTCTAATTTGAATGTGGGTCATTATAGCAACTGAATAAAGCACTTGTGGGTGTGAATAGGGGCTAGATCATGTGGACAAGGTCAAGGTTGACCAAATCAACAACATTGTCATGGAGGTAGTGGAGAGTTAATGAGGGACAACACAATCATGATGGAGGAGTGTATGCATGAGAGTAGTATATTTAATGAGTGGGACCCCGGGTGAGGAAGCTTACCAAGCATATAAGGAAGAGGATGGTAGCCATATAAGGCATTCTGATTATTGTTTATGTATTAGTCTTTTATGACTTTCTGCATGCCTTAGTTGTTTAGCGGAGTCCGTTGTGCTATTTAGCACAAGGGTGTTTCCGAGCAGAAATCCCACCCTCATCCTTGGGGTAATTCAAGTGCCTACTCAGGAGAGGTTCATTGAGCATCGTTTCCACTATCTGGCATAGGTCCAAGCTTCAGCCATCATCTAGAGCACAGTCTCCTTTAGGATTGTGTTGTGTTGCATGGCAACAGTAGTGGAGGATTGATAGATCCAGTCTCTGAGCATTTTTTCCAGTGAGGGGAGCAGCCCTTCATCTGGGAGGCTAGCAAGGAGGGTCCTTGAGAATTATTTTGTCATCTAGAATCAGACCATGTTTTTTACACCACCTACAACACAGTCTCCTTCAGAAACTGTTTTATTCTGCAGGGCAGTTGCAGTGGAGGGATTAGTGCCCAAGTTTGAGAGTTAGAATTACACTAAGGGGAGAAACCCTTCATCTAGGAGATCTATTGGAGGATTATCAACCATTTCTATATCATATTTTCCACCTCCAATCAGTTATCTAGCTACAGATTTTTATTAATCCCTAGGGCTGCATTTTGGGCATTTTTATTTTTTGTATTTCCGGAATTCCTTTCTGGGCTGTCTTGGAATTGTGCTAGGAAGCCTAGATCTTTGATCCTGGAATTTTATATGCACTATATAAATAGATCCATGTGTTTCCATTTACAGCAACAACTTTTCCCAACAAAAATTGCGTTGTCTTAGCCTCCGGCATTCTTACGTAGCAGTTGTTCTTCATGTTTTATGTATTGGGTTCTTAGAGGCTTGTTTTGCCTAGCTTGAGTGTCTTTTTCTTCAAGAAATTGTACACCTTTTCTGCTATATTTTAATAAGAAGGCTCTATGATCTGCTCATATTTTATGTGTTGATATTTCACTGCATTTTCTAGTTTGTGTTCTATATTCCTGTTTTTCCTAATTTGGAATATTATAATGCAGTAGGAATAAAGAAATGGGTTGAAGTACATTCACTCCCAATATTAAAGTATAAACCCAAGATCAGCGTGTTACTAAAGAATTTCTATGGGTTCCATTTCTTGCATCAAGAGGATTCTTTGTGAATCATGAAAGTACTTGAGTTTGGGGATGCAACTATTTAGATCTACAGCATTGGTACATCAAACTTAATCCTACCATGGAGGTATCTTGTAGATGGCTGATATGGGTTAAGCTCATGAGCCTACCCTTAGAGATTTGGATGAGAGGGGCCTTGGTTGAGATTGGGAAGCTTATAGGAAAATTCATTTATTTAGATGAAGGATCTCTTGGAGGTCTCGATAAACGAATTGCATGGCTCCTCATGGAACCAAACTCTTCAGATGGTATCCTGGCTAAAGTGGATATCATATGGGGGAAATCTTCAATTATATAGTGAATTGACTATTTGGGTATCTATTTTCGTTGCCTTGCTAGTCATTGAACTAGACATCTTCTTGAAAAATTCCCACTTCATTTTACTGGATCTTCTGTGGGACGAGATTCCATTTTCAAGAGGTGTAATCCTCATTTAAATGAAAAATATGCTACATATGAGGCAGGATTCTCATTTAAATGAAAAGTATGCTACAAACGAGGCGGTTATGGCTCCTACTAACCTACAATCCCCATATTATACAAGTACTAACTATTTCAATATTACTCATGATAACACTAATACTACTGAAATATCTCCTAGTAATATTCATCGAAAGGATAGTCCATGTTTTAACTGAATCTCATCTGGCTTATCTAAAATGCCAACCTGTGAATCCCACAATTTGTGTTGACCATAAAATTATCTCTCCCCTTCATCAAAATATCTCCTTTTTGTTTCTTGTTAATACTTTGATGCCTTCAGATAACACCTTTAGCTCTTCTGGGAAGGATGTCCTATCGGTTGAATCTCCTCCGATATAATTTCCCATGACTAACATATATTCTCCTATTCGATTTTGGTAATTTTCAAGGCCACCTTCCCCCACAAATTTTGTGGGAACTGAACCAGAGTTTTTGCACCAAACCCAATCTCTGGATATGAACCTGATTCCCATCCATCATTTTTTGGGATCTTTTGTTCCACGAATTAGTCTAAATTTCACCATGAACATTACAATTCATAGGAAGTGGAGAGGCTGACACAAGAAGGTTGCCTCAGGGTCCATTGTTGATCTTGATATTTCCACAACTTTTTTGGACAAATTAGATCTTCATGAGGTTTTTGATCTTCATGAATTGGAACCACCAGCCCTTGGAGCATTTAAGCCCATCCCCCATAATCTGATATTATTATTATGTCGCTCAATGTTCATAGCCTTGGGGATGCCCCTAAACGATCCTTTCTTCCTCAAATAATTCAATATATTTCTCCTTATATCATTTTAACTCAAGAGACCATGGTATTAGGAGACTGGTCGAGGAAAAATTTTCAAAAAATATGTCCTCAATGGAATTTCACAGCAATATATGCTACTTGGATTTCCCAGGGATTGTTTTCTTTATGGTGTCCTACTGTGGTTAACTTGTTTGAATTCAAAATATTTGTAGGTAACCTATTGACTAGTTTCATTAGGGGATCACCAATCTATTTTCACATTCTCAACACATATTCACCTTACGATTCCATAATGGACTTTTGAAAATGATTGGATGAATGTTTTTTATGGAAGGTCATATCCCTTCTTATGGTTATTTATTTAAATTTTATTGTGTCTAGGGAAAAAATTTCGGGGTCAAAGGGTTAATTAGACCCCCTGGATCCTTATTTTAGAGATCTCTTTAATCAAAATTTCTTGGTGGATGCCCCACCATGCCCTCTTGCTCCTACTTAGTGTACAGATCGATTGAGGATGGGATGCATCACCAAGAGATTGGATCACTTCTTAATTCATGAAAATTTAGCAGAATCTTTGGGAGCTATAAAATCTTGGATTTCCCTGGCCAAGATATCAAACCACTCTCTGATCTTATTGCAGTGGAGTTGTGATAATAACAACTAGAGTGGGATCCCTTTTAAATTCAATCACACCTAGTTGTGGGATCTAGAATTTGGTTCACTGGTGCATAGGATGTGGTATTCCTTTATATTTTCTAAAGGATCATCATGGATGGACTACATAAGGGATAAAATAAGGATTTTAAAAATGGTTGTGCAAAGTTGGGAATCCAAGAAAAAACAAGATCATTGAGAGGAATTAAAGGAGATTGAGCGAAAGATGGTGCAATTATTTGATCCCTCCGTTCTTAGGTTTTTATCATATGAGTCACAATAGAAGATCATGGACCTTGAAGCTCGCAAAAGGCACATCTTACACATTCAGGAAGAGGCATAGTGGCTGAAGATCCGAGCTATTTGGATAGCAGATGGTGATAATAACACCAAAAAATTTCACCATTATGATTCATTTAGGAGACAGAAAAACACTATTTTGGAAATTAAGGATGAAGAGGGGGTTAAATTCTCTAAATTGTAGGACAACCATGAAGCTACGATCAAAAAATTTGGGAATCTATTTTGGGTTAGGATGGATGTTGTTGGAACAAGGTCTCCTACAAAGCTGCGAATCTGGTCCATTTTGTATATTTTTTATTATATTTAGTCTAGTGCAAGGGTTTTGGGATGGGTCAAAGCCCCTAATGCATTGTAAGCGGGTCAAGGGTAGACCAAGAGTCCACAAACCACAGTTTGCGTACCATTGGATGCATAGGCTAAAGTAGTATAAATAGTTGAACCTTTTTGAGTCGATAGGTAGAGAATGAATAGAGATTGAAGCGACGTACGAATTGCTAGATTTGGGTTGGGTTGTTTTGGGTTAGGACTCCTACTGGATGTGTGCGCAGAGATCCTCTGTCCTGCTATGTGCGGACCCTGCTAGCTGTGTGCGCAGGTGGTATTTGGAGAATGTAAGAAGATTTTGATAAGTAATATATGTAAAGTATTGCTGAAACATATGTTGTTGACTGGATCTATCCTGTTATGATTGATGCAAACTAAGATTATCAGATTAAGCTGTGAACTTGTCTGTTTTATCTCTATGATATGAAGGTCTTTACATTTAGTATATTATTGTGATGAGACTATTGTTTCACTTGTTGATTACATCTCTGTTAATGAACGTGAACTATCTGTGTTGACACTATTGGCTATGATTATGTTGTTTTATGGTTATAATTGATGATACGCACGTGGATGCGAGCTTGCTAGAGCAGATATGATAAGAACTATAGTCTGGTTACGTCTAGAACCCTGCGAATCACCCTCTGAGAGTTGCAGGCCTGCGTTATTACCTTCTCTCTCTCAGGCTGTGGAAACCTGGTTCCAGCACCCTCCCATACTGCTTCGAGTGAGACTTTGACCTGCACAAGTAGGTCACTGCCGAAAGGGCCAGTACTATAGGGGTTTGTTGGAAAACCTTCACGTTCAAACTTGGTTCATGACCCCTTGAGCCAAAAAATGGTTCTGTTTCCAGGACCAGGAGCATTTTGAGGGATCGATTTGGTAATTCCAAGGCCGTATTGGAAGCCTGAAAAGAAAGAAATCGACGAGTGGTTTGAAAAACAAGTTCAGGAATTCACTGTAAAAGAAAATCACAGTGCAAACTTAATCGCGGAGGAGTCGAAAAATAAGTATATTTTCTTGGAAATCTACGAGATTTTCTTCATAAATTTTGCAATCGAGCTGCAGGAGTGGCTCGCAAGACTGGTTTATTTTCAGAAGTGTTGGAAAGACGAACGGGTCACGCAGTGGACTCTAGAATTGATCCGACAGCTGGAAAAAACTGATAATACCATTACTCGCACGGTAGATCATTGGGTGGACAGTGTGATAGGAGGATTTGTGACTGAATTTGTAATCGATTAGTTTCAAGGAAAAATTTAAGAACCCCCCTAAATTTATATATATAATAAATGGGCAAATCCCCATGATACATAGGAAAAATGGAAGGCGATTTTATTAATAATATAATATGTATATATAATTTTTTGGAGAATCTCTCACGAGATTATATTATCTTGTAAAATCATGGCAAATCACTACTACAAAAAGGGGAATCGTTGTCTAGTGGAGTTCGGGGTTTTGGTTCCAATGAAGATATGGTAGTTGAACCAGGAGTAGAAGGAAGAGAACCACCGAGACCAAGCATGGCACATGGTGACTCGTGAGGGAAGTAGTTATCGTGAAGTTTGGAAAACGTGTTCTTCTAGTTCTGCTAAGCGTAGTGTTGTTGCTCATGCTACTAATAGCACTGATATTGAGGTTGGAGAGGAGTTTGAGGAAGCATGGAAGGTAGAAATGGTGGAGAATTACAAAGAGTACCCCATGATGGGTACAAATTTAGCATGCAACACTGTCCAATTTATTGGTTTCCATGATTCTCTATATTTCCTTGTCATTCCTCTGTTATTCCTCTTTTACAACTGTATCCCATGGCAAGTGATAGACTTAGTGCTTTGCCGAATAATTTACTCTATTCTTACATTCTCTCAAATCTCTCGTTAAGGGATGCAACCCGTTGCTCTGTCCTGTCCTGCAAATGGCGATACCTTGGCACTTTATTGCCCCATCTCAGATTTTGCAGCCAATTTTTTCCTCATCAAGGAAAAGTAACAGAACAAGCAATTAATAAAATATTGTCCTTTCATTCTACTCAGCTTCAAAGTTTTGATCTTTCAGTTTCATTGGGTGATATGGCTATAAAGAACATTGGTAAGTGTTTTCAAAAATGGGTCCATTCTGAATTTTTGAAAAGAGTGAAACAAATCACTCTGGGAAATGGCATGTTGTTGGAAGTTCCAAATTCCCTCTTTTCTTGCAACTGCCTCACATTTTTGAAGCTGCACTTGTTCATGTTAACAAAGCTGCCTCCTTATTTTAGTGGATTCATTTGCCTTGTAACATGTTCTCTAGCATATATCTATACAAATGATGATATAATTGAGTAGCTTGTTGCAAAATGCCATCTTCTTTAAAATTTGAGAGTCCAACATTGTCCAGGGCTGAATAGTTTGAAAATTTCTGCACTGAATCTCAGGCATTTGGATTTAAATGGACTTGATTTCCCACAACTGATAATGAAGTTCCCCCAGCTAGTGAATTTCATGGTAGATGATTGTCCAAGTATGTCAAGGTTGGAGGTTAGTTCTTGTGGGTTTCTGCATTTATCCACTACAGAGGTTAATGTAATTATAGGGTTTTCTACTACAAACATGTTGAGAAAATTTACCCTTCATGGGTACCATAGACAAGTGCGTGACCTTCATGTATTCCATGGGCCTGGAGAACTTACTTTTCATTTCGGTGTACAAGTGCTTTCAATTGAAGTTCTTGGCAGGTTTCTCAATCTTGAAGAACTCTCAATAGAAAGTGACTGGTTTAAGGTTAGTCACTCTCATGCTTTTAGCTTTAATCTTACCATACTATTTTCATCTTGGAGTGAGACCTTTCATACCAGGTTTGGATGGCAGACCCAAGCAGAAAGCGTGGAAGTATCCAACTTGACCCTTTCCCTGAAAGTTCTGAAGAAAGTTCATGTAAATGTTTCAAATTTTTACAAGGAGGAAATTGATCTGCTAGGTTGCCTATTCAAAAGTACTCCTTCATTGCAAACAATGACACTTACACTACCAATATGCTCCCAATATATCCACGAGTTGGGCTTCCTGAAACAACTTCTAGGTTTGAAAATATTTTCTGAATCAAATGTAATTATAGCAGAAAAATATGAGGGCAACTGTTAAAAATGTAACGAAGCCTTTCTAGTGAATTGATAGAAACATGTTCCATGAAGAATGAATCAGTTTTTGTAGTTATTAAGCTTAGATTCTGCTGCAATTTCATGGTAAATAGTTTATCTAATTTGGTCTTGGTAAACTAAGATACGAAGTTCAGTTCATGTATGGAGTAATACAAATTTTTCTTTGTTCATGTATTGGAGTAATACCATCTGTGTAATTCATCTCAGATTATCATTATATAGAATAGCAGTATATACAAATCAGATTATCACTATAGAATAGCAATATATACAAATAATCAGATTATCACTATACAGAATAGCAATATATACCAATTATATCCATTAGCATGCATGAAATGAAAACTTAATTTAAACTAGTATTTTTTATATTTAGAGAGCCTTGATTTAATCATTTATATCCTTGTTATGATGTGCCATTCATTTAATTTTGTTTCCTATCATTTTAGTTTGTAGTCTTCCTATCCTTCTATTCTACTTGTTTTTAATTCAATATATGCTTCCAGTTTATTTACTCACTCGTTTTCAATTCAATATATGATTCCATTTTATTTATTTTTAATTCAATATATGATTCCATTTTTGTTAGTATTAGCCATTTTCCTTCCTCCAATATTTGAGTATAATTTTTAAATAGTTTTGTTTGGTATCCTCAATGCATGGGTGATCAGATTCCAGCTGAATTTTGGTTTTTCTGGAGTGAAGCATATGACATTGCGCGTATGGGCTAGTCAACTGTCATCTCCTTTCATTTTTTTAATGTTTGAATTTAGTTGTAATTTATATGTTTGAATTTAGTTGTAGTTTATAGTTACACAAATAAACTAAGAGTATCTATTAATGTTATTTTTCAAATTTGAAATTTATATTTTAAGATATTTTGTTCTTCATTATATGTGGCCTTCATGCAATTATCAAGATTACAAAATGTAACATTCTTCATTCAAGTAAAGGAAGGTGAGACAAATTATTCCCAGGTCTACCATTTGTCCAAAAGATGGATTCCCACTATAAAGATGGATTCCTAGGCCATGCACTTTTTTACTCCTAGCTACCAGACTTCCAAGGGGTAGCCAAAGGTGCCAACATAAAGGTGCTGCATGAACTTGCATTGCTCCAACTGCTAGACAAAGACGTGAATGGATGCTACCATACGTCATTATTTCTCATGAAACTATTGCCACCATTCACAACTACAGTTGCCACCACCACTACTCCAAATGTCCATAGTCACTGCTCCTACACTCCTCCTACACTTCACTGCCTAAAAACACTATGTTGATTAGCCTATCGTA
>CM076575.1:999315894-999574130 GCA_034641835.2 Pinus albicaulis | reverse complement strand
ATGTATGTTATGTTAGAAATTACACGAGTGCTTTAATTGATTGCAGGGCCAAGATTTGGAGCCGGTGAAGGAGAACCTCTGCTTCGCTTCCTAGTGCTCTCCAAGGGACTCCAAGATCATTAAAGAGGTAATATTCTATCTTATTCTATCAAGTGTTTTTAAGTTAATATGAAAATGTATATGCCATCTTTGTGAACTATACAACTAATCTTACTATCTGCCTCGGGCACCAGAAAGCCGTGAGAGGGATATATGATAACCAAAAACCCAAGAATTTTACCCTACAATAGAATTAGAAACTCTGCTGGGGATTTCTCCATAGTTTCCGAACTATTTATTTCCTCCTTTCTTCTTTCCTCTGTTCACAGACCCTTCCGACCAGTATTTATGCCCAATAGACATTTCAAAAGCTCGCGGAGTTCAATCCTGTTTCTATTTGACAATATGAAGAAATTTACCCTGGCTAACGCTACCTCTGTGGGTTTTCCAGTGCATTATAATTCTGTCGCTGCTTAAATACAATGCGTTAGTCTCTGGATTAACGTTGTCTTTACTCAGAGACAGTGCATTACACAACCAAAATTTGTTGTTCACTGCTGTGATTGTGTTTTGGTTGCAGAGTTTTTTGGCCATCAGTATCTCTCCTTGACTGAATCCCTGTGCTTGTTTACTAAGCTGGCATTTCTGTTTGTTTTCTCTTGTTTGAAAAGTTAGTGTCAAAAGAATTTTACTTTTTAGAGAAGAATTTTTTTTTTTTAAGTTTTTCTGCATCTAGCTGAGTTAATTCTGAAAATTTCAGTTCATAGACTATTAAAAAGAGGTAGATAGAAGTCTAAATATTTAAATTTTAACTGTGCTATTTGAATGTTAGTGCATGGATGTTGAAAACAAACCTCTCCTTGTAGAAATAATCTTCATCGAAATGAATATTTAGAGCATATTTTGCATGGTTTCTTGAGTCAGAGTCTCATTACATTTCATACGTCCACTCCCCCTCCGCAAG
The DNA here is from genome assembly GCA_034641835.2 of Pinus albicaulis. Classification (NCBI taxonomy): domain Eukaryota; kingdom Viridiplantae; phylum Streptophyta; class Pinopsida; order Pinales; family Pinaceae; genus Pinus; species Pinus albicaulis. The sequence continues at coordinate 999,573,127 of CM076575.1, read as the reverse complement.
ACTAATAATCAAGTACACTAAGAATAAAATGATAATAAAATCAATCACATTACTCTTTTTTGAGCTCATACAAACATTAGTTCAGGCTAGGATCTTGGGTTAGGAAAGTGAGAAAATCACCCAAGATCTAAAAACTTGAAACTAGAGTCATTAACAAGCGAAATCCTGCTGCACTCATATTATCGGGACCATTCCTTTACTAGAGCTCAACGCGAGACAACACTTGGGTGCATATGAAGGTATCCCGCCTTCGACTGCATCCGGTGGGTGTGTTATATATTGGGGTTCCCTTCAGAGATGTTGAAACTAGATCGAGGATCTAGGTATTCTGCCCATATAGCATGTTGTCCTTGACCGTGGACCCCCCTGATGATGTCTGTGATTTGAGGTATCTTTAGTGGCCATAATTTTTAGTGACTTACACAAGGTGACTAGGACGGGCTATCCTGGTACCTGAAATAGACGGACCCACTCTGTCTTCGATCTTTAGGAGGGTACTCGTCTTCACGAGAGTGCTTACACCTATCGTCTGCAGTTTGGTCGAAGCTCTAGAGTGACCGTAACTGTACTTTCGACCAACCCTCTCTATATACTATTGTGATACTAGATTTCATCACCAGCAAACGGTAGTACTCAGACAGGGCACCCTACTCTGGCTGCTTGCTGATTGATTTTAGAGAGTCCTTTTTTTCCTTTTTAGGTGTGTGTTTACTGTCATTGAGACTTTATAATACATCAAAATTTATTAAAATTTGTTAAAAATAAACAAGTCACCGTGGCGTCCTCCGACGCACGCCATCTATCTCGACAACAGCAAGGTCTACCTCCTCTGACTATTGAGGAAGAACTGAACCTTGGTGAACTCGTGCCTTCTGCGGAAGAGCAGTCTCTGACAAATCTTGATTTTCACATAGCCTCATATCATACGGAATTTCTGGAGGACCCTTTCACGGAAGGGGTTTTACGTCATTAAAATCCTCCACTCACTGATCTGTTGGGGCCTGTGATAGTTCAGATTCCACCATGCCAAGATATGTCTTCGGCTGCACAAACATCCATTTCACCACCGGCATCCATAAGGTCGATTCCAATGGCAACCATTCTAGGTTCGCCACCATCCTCCCCGCCGGTTGTCAGTTCTATGCCATCACTTGGTAACCCCAGTAGTCAACATATACCTAATCCAAACCCTTGGGTCATCACAACTGTCAGTAGCTCGCTGAATCCTTCGGGATCTACTCCTACCGTGACCATGTTGGGACCCACGGTTGCTCCTCCCATGACTGTGACTACTTTGGTTCCTTTTAGCAACCCTTTCGTTTGGAACCCTTTGCTGAGTTCAAACCCCTTGGCCACTATACCAGGGGGCAGTGTCACTAGCACGCAGGTAGCAGGGAACATTTCACTTCCCCTGCAATCCTTAGGACAAATGGGACAACCTATTTTCAATACTATTCCCTTAAGTGGTTCAAATATAGGTGTAGGGTATATTCCATTGCCGAACTATGCAAGTAGTAGCATGCCTCCGGGAAAATATATTGCATCCATATGGACTAACCCACACCAACCTCCATTTGGAATGGGAGGGCACTTTTATACTGGGGGAAACCAACCATTTTCCCTGCAATACAATATGCCCTATGGATAGCAACCATATGTCCCTACCCCTCCACCTATAGGAAATTTTTATCAAATTCCTACTTATCCTCCTGGTAACACATTGATGGGTGGACCCTATGGTCTAAGTAGTCAGCCCATAATTCCTTGGTTAGATTCATGGGAAAATCCACAATTTCCATTTTTGGCAGCTCTAGACATCCCTGATATCCATAAACTAACTAATGATCCCATCAATCACAACCCACTTTGGCCTCCAGTACCGCACAAGGTTCCTTCTGACATCCCAACGTTCGACGGGAAACAAGGGGACGACCCAGTTGCACACATCACTACCTTTCATCTATGGTCTATATCCAATTCCATGGTGGATGATAGTGTCTGGCTTTGACTGTTTCCCTGCACCCTTACAAGCAATGTTGCCAAGTGGTATATTGAATTTCCACGCACTCCCATCAACACTTTTGGCGCTTTAGCGACAGAGTTTCTAAAGAAATTCCAACTACCAATCAGATTTGAAACCGGAATGGAAATGTTAACCTCGTTGTGCCAAGACACTGCCACCCACATCTCCGATCACATTCATGAATGGAGACGTAGGAGGAGACTGGTCAAAGCGCCAATCTCAGATCATCTCTTAGCTAATTGGTTTTGTAAGTCTCTCTTGCCCCACATCTCTAAAGACATTGGCCTTTCTGGTGTGGTTACATAAGATCAATGCATTCGCCATGCCCAACATTTGGATTTAATCTATTCACAATCTGGCACGCTATATGATTTTCTCCCCAATGCCCTTGGTAACCCAAATCCTCTGGCTACTTAGAAAACCGGAGCTCATGCTGACGGTCTCGTTGGCACGATATTTGGTGTAGCCACAAAAGAGTCTCAGGGGCAAGCCACCTAGCCATATTTGGCTGCCACCGCCCCTCACCAAACGACTACTCTTCCTACCGCTGAGGTAAATTCTGTGCAAACTTCACAAAAACCTAGTGGGAAAAAAAAGAAGAACAATAAAAAGAAATCTTCTTCGGAAGAGCAGTCGGACAATCAGAATAACCCTAATAAGAAAAATGCTGCCAAAAATGACAAAGGGAAGGATAAACCCATGAAATTTCCTTTCAAGATCTGTGTGGAGGACCACTTGATATACAAATGTCATCGGTTGCAGGAATGCACTGATTTTATTGCAAACAAGGATTCTGGGTGAACACCTGTCGTTCTTCATAATCCTTTCCCTAATCAACAGCAGCAACATCAACACATGGTTGGCAACCTGCCACACCCCCAGCAATGGGGCAATGGTGGTTCACATCCTTCCGGCGAAGGACCATCTGCCATTTATGGCATTGAGAGTGTTGAACTTCAAACAAGAGCCAAGCTTTATGAAAATCCTACCATAGATGCTCAAGAACCTGGTACTAGTTCAAATCCACCGCCGCCCAACGATTTACATATCAAACGGCCTACTGCTGACCCCGTTATTTGTCCCCCCAAAGGGACACTTCGACCCACGACTCATAACACCTCTGGATGTGCAGCCCAAAACTACAACATTCTAGAATATTTGGCGTAGGCACTGTCATCTATGTCTGCTCTCGAAGTATTACAAACTTGTCCAACACAAAGGAAAGCCTTGCTTTCAACCATTGGTGGAATAGACCCCCAGGATTCCATGCTAGCTATCTTTGATATGGAAAAATCTAAACCTCGCCTCTCACACCAACTCGCATTCTAGGTGTAGGTTGTGTCGAAAGGGAGACCAATCCATCGCACTGTCATAGACGAAGGTGCTTCGACCTGCGTCATGTCACAAGCTTGCTGGCTCAATTTAGGTTCTCCTACCTTAACACCACCGTCGAATTCCCTCAAAGCTTTCGATGGCCACACGTTCCTCCCAAAAGGATACCTTGCTAGCTTTCCCATCACTCTAAGTGAGAAAACAGTAACTGTGGACGTTAAAGTCGTAGAGCTCCATCTCGACTATAATCTATTGCTTGGTCGCAATTGGTCTTATGCCATGACCGCCATTGTTTCTTCGGTCTTTCGACTCATCCTATTTCCATTGGATGGGAAAATAGTCACAGTGAATCAGTTATCCTTCTACACCCCTAATTATGCCACATTACCAAGTAGCATTGTACCTCTAATAGGAGGCTTTCCTGACTCTTACGTCAGTATCAGTACCGATCTTCTGAAGGCATATTCCCTACTGGGTTGTTTTCCTCTCCCGCTGCCACAGATCCCAAACACGGTTTCAATGATATCCACCACTTTGGATGGCTCTATCGACCCATGGATCAACCCGGCACCTTCAGACATTGATTCCTACGGAGAACAGATGCCGCTCTCACTAGCCGAGTTGGCTTACCAAGCCATCCAAATCACATTTGAACCCTCCACTACTATGGTTTCGACCAAAGGTAAAAACCTCCCTCCCATCACAGTTCTCTCTAAGGATCTCCTCAATGAAGTCTTGCCTACAGACGAAGCTATTTGAGAGATCATGTCTTTAGAAGAACGACCTTGGGGATATTTTCACCATCGCGCTTCGATGATTAACTTGGACGTGATAAAAATTTAAATCCCATCCTTTGACCCACCTGAGATGGTTCCTTCCGCTTACACGAATGTTCAAACTATCGATTCAGAAGGGAACATGGGTAATCTTTCTAAGACAATAGTCATTGATATCTCGGTCAAAACGGGTATCATGGAAAATATTCAGATTGGAGCCGATTGCAATCCTGAGGAAATTGCATGCTTCACATCCCTTTTCAAATAATTATGCGATGTGTTTGCTTGGTCTTATGACGAAATGCCCAGCATAGACCCATCTATCGCCGAGCACGAAATCAAAATTTATGACAATGCCAAACCAATTCGGTAGCGACTCAGACTAGTCCACCCACGCAAAGCAGCCGCCATCAAAATTGAGGTAGAAAAAATTTTAAACGCTGGTTTCATCCATCCCATTCCTTTTATGGAATGGGTTTCCAATCCTGTTCCCATCGATAAAAAACAACGCACCATTCAAGTTTGTGTTGACTATCGCAATCTAAACGCCGCTTGTCCTAAGGACAATTATCCTACACCGTTCATAGATCAGATTATCGATGATTGTGCTGGATGAGAATCTTTTTCCTTCATGGATGGATTCTCAGGCTATAACCAGATTGCAATTAAAAAATACGACCAACATAAAACTGCCTTCATCTGTCCTTGGGGCACATTTGCATATCGTAAACTCCCATTCGGTCTGAAGAATGCTGGAGCAACGTTTCAGCGGGCTATGGACTATGCTTTTCATGACATTCAACATATTGTACAGACTTACTTGGATGACCTTCTGGCCCATTCCAAGAAACGACCTGATCACCTCGCTCATCTGAAAGAAATTTTTTCTAAGTGTATATTCTACAATATACATCTGAATCCTCATAAGTGCATATTTATGGTCGAGTCTAGACGTATATTAAGCTTCATTGTCTCCAAGCACGGGATTAGGGTTGATCCCAATAAGTTCAAGGTGATTATTAAATTGTCAGCACCACAATCCATCCTTCAACTCCAATGTTTGCAAGGGAAGACAAAATTTTTACGTCGATTCATCGTTAACTATGCCGAGATGACGAAAGGATTTATGTGATTATTGAAGAAAGGAACACTATACTTGTGGGATGACCAAGCTCAACGGCCATTTGACGCTTTAAAACATGCACTTGTTTCAGCCCCACTCCTTAGTGCCCCCGACTACTCACGCGACATTCTCCTCTACCTGGAAGCCTCACCATCCTCACTTGGAATGGTTCTGGTTCAAGTTCACAGTGACGACAGTGAGCATGTGATATACTATTTGTCCAAAGGTCTAATCAGACCAAAATTACGTTATTCACATGTGGAGAAACTTTCTCTGGCAGTATTTTTCGCCATCACCCGACTCCGACACTATATATTGCTGTGACAGACTACGGTTATTGCTTTGGAGAACCCCATGTGACATATCTTGTCTAGACAAATTATTGGAGGAAAATATTCCAAATGGATCGTAATCCTCCAACAATTTGATTTGGTCTTCATAGCTTCCAAAGCAAAGAAATCCCTCGTCTTCGCCGAATTATTATCGGACCTTCCCAGAATCGACCCAGGAGAAGTAGCTCATGATCTATTTCCTGATGAATCTGTATACTTGGTTGATTCTTTGGAGCCATGGTATGGAGACATTTTGGTCTACCTACAAACCCAACGCTTCCGCCTAACTCTCACATCCGACGATCGTTGTCGTATTTGCCACCAAGCAAAGCACTACCTCGTGCTAAATGATACACTATATCGTCGTGGTGTTGATACTATTATTCGACGTTGTCTCACTTTCGATGAGGCAGAACGTGTTTTGAATGAATACCACGCAGGGGCATGTAGTGGTCATCTTTCGGGCATAGCTATTGCCCAAAAAATATTGCACGCAAGTTTCTATTGGCCCACTTTGTTTAAAGAATACATTGCAATGGTCCAGAAGTTCCATCCATGTCAAATTTTCACAAAGAAAATGCACGCTCATCTGGCCCCCCTTCATCTGGTTATCTCCATTGGCCCTTTCGCTAAATGGGGAATTGACTTCGTCACCTGCAATCCCACTTCGGAAAATGGACACAAATACATCGTGGTTGCGATCGACTATTTTACGAAATGGGCGGAAGCCATTCCCACTTTCAAAGCTGATGGCGAAACCGCCGCTCTCTTCCTGTTCAATAAAGTAATTTATCAGTTTGGCATACCCCTATCGATCGTCACAGATCATGGATCCCACTTCCAGAATCATATGATGACCGAATTAACATCCATGCTAGGTTTTCATCAAGATCAATCTTCATCTTATTATCCTCAAGCTAATGGTCAAGTTGAAGCCGTAAATGGCGTCCTCAAAACCATGATTCGTCGATTGGTCAAAAATCATAAAACCACATGGCATCAGAAGTTGTATTCCATGTTATAGGCATACCGAACGTCAGTTAAAACTGCCACAGGTTTCACGCCATTCCAACTTGCATTCGGCTTGGAGGTAGTACTTCCAATCGAGTGCGAAATTCCATCACTTAAACTCGTTGTTGAACTCCTGCCTAGCACCACCGCCACAGAAGAGCGCTTTCTCTCACTCAATCATTTGGATGAAACTTGTCGAGATGCTACACTAGCACTCGAAGCTCACCAGCACCGAGTGAAAGCTCAATACGACAAATCTGTCAAGCCTCGTTCTTTCCAAGAGGGCGATCTTGTTCTACTCTATGATCAGAAACATGACCTCTTGGAGGCAGGAACACTCCAACCATTATGGCTTGGTCCTTACATCATCACTAAATTCCTCTCAAAAGGGGCTTACAAACTTCAGGACTGTAATGGAATTCCACTCGCGGAGCCCCACAACGGGCTCTATCTAAAGAAGTATTTTGCCTAGTTTCGCGCTAGGCATATGCTTTGTAATTTATGTATATAATTTTTACCTATTTTTTTGATGTCTCTAGATATTTTTTGGTTTTTGAGGTGTTTTTTTATCATGTAATATTTTTCTTTCACACAGATGCCGTCACCCTCCTTATCATACGTTGGATGCGGACGGTGCTAGTCGTCACACTAGACGCATTACTTCAGCTTCTTGGGTTCTCTACACTCCTGAGTCAGACCTACTTGGTTCTGGGGGAATCTTCCTGGGTAGCGCCACCAATAATGTTGCCGAGTACATGTCAGTGATCCAACTCCTCACAGAAGCGGCATCTCGTGACATCTCCAATTTTGTGGTCAGGTTAGATTCCCAACTTGTCATTATGTAGTTCAACAATCATTACCGTGTCCGTCATCCAGTCTTGTTACGTTATTTTTTAAGGGTGCGAATTTTAGAACGTCAATTTCAAACAATTACATTTGAGCATGTTCCAAGAGAATTTAATGCATTAGCCAATTCTTTGGCAAACTATGTGTTAGATTGGCATTTTTCACATTTAATATAGAAGATTTACTCATGAGTATATATATTTTTATCCCATTGAAAATACATAAAAAATTAAGAAACACAAAATCACCAAAAAGTATATATATATATATATATATATATATATATATATATATATATGTTGTGTCTAGTACAATAGTTACATCAAAAAATCTTCCAAAACTTGGGTGTTTTACAAAAATTTGGCTATACTAAGCCACACTCTAACACTAATACATCCGCTCCGCGAGCTAGGCCTGATGATCATGGTATCATACAACTGCTCTATCTATCCTCCTTAGAGGCACCAGGTATCTCTCTGGCACGCCTACGGTATGCCGCTGCAAACGAACTAGAACCTCCCGCATAGGAAGGGGTGGTATGCCCATACTCAAACCCTCTAGGTTTCTAGAGAGTTCATGTAAAACCTAGGCATCATCATCCTCAGCAGCTTCTACATCCTCTGCTGGTGCGCCAACCCCGGGTAGCTGCAGTCCTCGTCGTGCATAGCGAGGGGCCCCAAATAGCCAGACAAGTGCCACATCTGTGTCAAGAAAACATACGCTTCATGTCAAAACATAATTTTCACCCTATTTAAACAAAAAAAAAATTTCATAAACATTCAAAAGACAAAAAACAAAGTACTTCTTTGAAATACACTGATCTTTTCCTTCTTACCATCGAGTCCCCACTGGGTACCAGGGGGTAGTACTAACTCCGGATCGCCTATGAAGTTCATCTCTGCATAGGGATAATCCTCAATCATAATAATCTGGGAGTTTATCCAATCAAAAAATCCATCATCAAAACAGTGGCGGACGGGACCCTCTCTAGTCCGTGGAAGCAAGGCTGCCCACCAAGCCTACCTCGACTTGCATGGGCCCAAAGGCGTTGTAACGATCCTGGGCCTCATCAATGGTACCCGCTCCAGTAAAAGAGAGACAATTAGTGTACCGTACCCAAACTCTCTTTGGGTACGGGTCTTACATGAGGTAAGCTCTGCTCGGACCCGACGGACAACTCTGTCACACCAGTCAAAAACCTGAGGCTGCATATAGTCCAAGGCTAGGAGCATCTAGGCCTTGGTGGCCACATGCTGACTCTTGGCACCTGCCAAGCGAACAATCATCCATAATATAAACCTCAATGGTCTCAAAGCCACCTATGCAATCAGTACCCGGTTGCTCACAGCCTGAGTGTCACGTATGCAATGCGCATGAATCAGATCAGCAGTGGAACGTGGGTCAGCTCTGGACCCCGTCAAGTTGGGCCTTGGTCCATGACATGATAGGCCGGTCAAAAAGTACACATCATCCTTTTTCGATTGAGAGCTCATTGCCCCCAATCTGAAAGACATGGTGTCGTTCGTCCCATTACTAGATTAGCCACCTCAGGAGGTCCTCTTGACCCCTCATCAGTTCTAAGCAGGCATATTTTAGCAATCCGCATCTACGGAGAGCCATCAAGCTTGCAGCATCTGTCACCATCTCTCGTTCTTCTCTTTCATGTTCTCTCTCTCGCTAGATAATCATGATTAATAGCTGAATATCTGCAAATGAAACTTTCAACCGATCAAAACTTGCCTGGACCACTTCAAAACAGTGAAAAACGAGTTGCTAAAAAACACGGTGCACCTAACGCTGGCCCTAGTATAAAACAGTGCATGCTAGCACAACATCCCTTCATGGGTTATGCGTTTAATGTAGCTGTAAAACTACTGGCCCGCGTTAGGCGCAAGCATTTTTTAGGGCCTCACAATTTTCTCATTTTGAACCAGTAAAAAGTAACAAAAAGACAATTAAATGATAGCAGGAGGTTCTAACTCTTACCTGGATCTCCTGAGAAGGAAAACCGTTGCCTGGATTGACCATAATCTTCAGCTGAACATTTCACCCCTTTTCACCCCAGAGCTCCTTCGAAGCACTCAAAACAGTGAAAATGAAGGTCTTTCGACCTTCTTATAGCCAATTATGGGGCATGACTCTCTTAAGCTAGTTGGAAAAAGTCATGAATTTTTGCTGCGCATGTGTCGCAACTATTGAGATTTGGTACTGATGTTCTGATGAGTGATCAAGATTCATATGCAGAAATACTCTTGTTTACTCGAGCATTCTTTTTATGGTATTTTTCTTGCTCATTAATCCGAAAAACCTTGAGTTCCCTTCTTCAGACTCGTTAAACTTATACGAAGTTGATATCGAGCATTATTTTTATGGTCTTTTTCTTGCTCGTTAATTCGAAAAACCTATATTTCTCTTCTCCAGACTCGTTAAAACTATGAAGAAGCACTGAACTTTCTTTTTAAGAACCTTTTTCTTGCTCATAAAACTGAAAAACCTCGAGTTGACTTTTTCGGGCTCGTTAAACTACCACGACAGAGAGTAAGGAGCCATTCTTTTCCTCTTTTTCAAAGCTCTTTAAACCGAAAAAGTAACCAAGTTTTCTCCGCGTGACTCGTTAAAATTTCACGGAGGTAACCGAGTTTTCTCCGCGTGACTCGTTAAAATTTCACGAAGGACACCAAGTTTTTCTTTGTTGGACTCGTTAAAATTTCACAAAGAGTACTGAGTTTACTCCGTCTCCTCGTACTCATAACAAAATGAGGTAGACGTCCATCAACATAGATTTCTCACTTTTCCAGCTTCAATGGACTAACTCACGGAAAATGAACTGTTTCGGGCTTACTATTCTCCCTTTGTCGTGCCTGGTTATCAAGACATGACAAAGGTACCCCAATGGAGTCATCTTTTACGATATTTTTCAGACTCTCTAAACATGAAAAATTCACCGAGTTTACTCGTATGGACTCGTTAAACCTAATTAGATGGGACACTGAGTTGTCTTTTATGATATTTTTCAGACTCTCTAAAAATGAAAAATTCACCGAGTTTACTCATCTGGACTCATTAAACCTAATCAGACAGGGCACGGAGTTGTCTTTTATGATATTTTTCAAACTCTCTAAATATGAAAAATTCACCGAGTTTACTCGTCTGGACTCGTTAAACTTAATCATATGGGGAAAATTTTGGACAAAATGGATACTACCTCTGTTACATTTTAGAAAGGTCGATTTGGAAGCAAAATTCTTAAACATGGCACTTCTCAAAAAACTCTTTCGTAGTTAGTCGAACCCTACCATATATGAGTATTAGCCTTCATCTCCCAGTGTCCCTACACTGGTAAAATCCTAACACACTCTTTGGTGTTCATTAAGCCTCAGCTGCCTAGTGTTTGTGCTCAACCTAGTCTCCTAAATTGAGTTCATTTAATTGTCAACCAGGGTTGGTAAACTGCTGAAGTGTGGTGCACCATATGTGCCTAGGTGTTTGTTTCTTACTGCGTTGTGTCTAGTGTTTTATGATGTTTTTGGGTTTTTTATGGTTTTATGTTCACAAGGGAAAGAACTAAATGCTGGTGGAAAGAAGCTACTGGTTAAAAACAGAGTGAAGCCTAAATTATTGATGACAAATGACAAATGCAAATACTGAAACAAAACCAAACCTAAACTATGACTTAGAAAAATACAAAGCTTGATAATGACTTCAAGAAAATAAATCACAACATGAACTTAACTTGTCCAATTCATTCATTAAGGATGTTTTGGAAGAGCTTGAGAAAGGGGCAGCTAAGTGTAAATAAAGTTCTCCTAACTAAACAATTGAACAATCAACTTATAATCATACAACATCTCATCCATGATTAAAGGTTTATTGAAACATATTTGGAAAAGAACATTTGTAACATCATAAGATCTCTACTCTAAAACTAGCTCCTAATTCTATTCTGCAACTTAGTTTAACACCACTAAACCTCACTCAAAAGTTATAGATTTCCTTTTAGAATAGTGTTTGAGGAAAGGCTTGTTTGTGAAATGGTAAAAAGGTTGCAAAAGTATTCCAGGCCTTAGACTGATACTATCTTCTGTCCAGATGATTATGAGTTAATATAGGTTTGGAACAAAAGAAGTTTTGTAAATAATGAAGACCGTGGTATTTAAGTTTAACAACTAATGCAATTTAAAATGCAATGGATGGAAACTAAACTTGGAATGTAAATACAGTGAGCTAAGATAGAACTGAACTAGGGTGCTACTAGTCTATAGTGGACAGTGCTAAACTAAAAAGCCATTATCAAACTTGAAATGAAATAACAGAGCATGACCTAAATGCAATTTGCCTCCGGATTTCTCTAACTAAGTTATCATGCAATTAATCTATGGGATTCTACAGCCTATTTCGTTCATCATGAATGGTATTTTAGAAGAGCTTGTTAGAACAATCCTGGCTGTACAATTCAATGCAATTAAATACAAACATAAAAATTGAAAGCAAATACAATTAAAAACTAAGACATCACAGCTCTTTCCTACTCATTTTTATGATGTTTTGGAAGAGCTTTTTAAGAGTAAGATTAGCTATGCTACTTAGTTTAAACAAGCAACTGAAACCTACAGTATCATAGTTATGCCTTAGTCATCATAATGATATCTTGGAAGAGTTTACTAGAGTGAGTTTAACTGTGATAATGAACGAAAGGAATTGCAAATAAAATCTATAACACTACAACCATTTCTTATTCATTGTAATGATATTTTGGAAGAGTTTCTTAGAAAAAGTATAGCTATAATGATTAATGAAATTAACTATAAACGTAAACTTCAAAAACTTGAAAACGAACTAAGATACTTATCTAAATTGCAAAAGTAAAGCTGCTCAGGAGGCAGGGGCCCTCTACCACTAGAGTAGCACGAAATCTAGCTCAAGATCAACTCAACGCATTCAAAGAAATGTTGTCTTCTTCATTAAAGGAAAATAACTTAAAATAGAGTATTCTCGAACTTCAGAAATATAGCAGTCAATCCACGAAATCTAATCAAAATCTAGACTTGTCTCTCAGTTTCCCAAGTTACATTTATAGCAAATATTCATAACAGAACTTGAGATAATACGGGGATCATTGTCTTTTCATATCAAAATTGGACTAGAACTCTAAAGGTGGCAGCGTAAAATGACAAAGGACATCTGGACTGTCCTTGTCCTATTAGGAGTCTGTCTCCTTATGTGAGTTCCCACGTACAAAACCACGTCCAGAATTCCGTTCAATCTTCATGGTGAGAAAAAAACGTTGAGGACATGATGTGGAATACACCCATGTGTGGCTTTTCCTGAGAGGACACCTGGAACATGCTTGAACGTGAAGACAGCTGCAGAATTGGCAACTAGCTACAGAATGTCTGCATTCTGTGGCTAGTTTCAGTTCAAAATGTATTACAATGAAAAAATCACAAAACTTAGCAAGTTAGCCATGATATTCATTCTTAAAGCAATTTTAACTAATTTCATTGATCATTTGAGCCTGGGATAACAATGGAAAAAAGAAAATGGAGTGAAGTATGATGGAAGAAAGAACAATCTTGGGGCTCAACATACCCCCACTGCTGACTTCTTGCATGTCCTCATGCAACTTATTCCATAAACTCAGAGACTTCTGCAAGAACATCCAGCCCTCTTCTTCTTCTTTGCTTGGAAGTTAAAGGCCTTCTGGGCTTCCTGATGACTAACTTGAACCTTAAATTGGTAAGTGCCCTGATTAACTTCTTGTTCCTCTTTTTCAACTTTTCATTAGCCTTTTCCACTTTGTCCATTTGTAGAGACAAGGTTGAGTTCATACTGGTTTTTAGTTTAACTTGTTCCTTCAGAATATCATTCTCAGTCCTGATATGTCTATTAAGTACTTCCAGCTCGTACTTATCTCTTCTTAACACATCTATTTCAGACAGTGGAGGACTAGGGGTTCTATCTCTACTCTCTGAATCTTTCCTTTCCAATGTTTCAACATAGTTATAAATTTCTTGCTGTGTAGGGTCAATTTCATGGGCTTCTTTATCAAAATCTTCTTCAATAGGTGTTTCTTCATCTTCTATGTTTATCACCCCGGTTTGTTTAATCTGTGTTTTCCTTAGTTTCCCCCTGAGTCTATGGCTCCTTCTCGGCTGGGATGGTCCCTCTCCTTTTTCTATGGCAAATTTTCTGATTACCCTCTCTTCCTTAAGTTGTCTCTTAATATGAGTCAATTTCTCAGAGATTATTTCTTCACTGCTTTCTTGAATTGCTTTATCAGTTTCAATTTTAGAGGCTCTCCATTTTCTGCTTCTCTTTGTAGGCTGATGTTCAGGTGAAGGCTCTTTTGGTTCCTCAAAGTGATTTCTCACCAGGAAATTATCCCAGTTATACCCTATTTTGCTCAAATGATGCTCAATCAAAATCTTGACTAACCCATGGTGATATAAGGTTGTCTCTAGAAATTGAATTCTCTTTTGGACACTTGAAGCCATTTTCTTTAAACTTTGAAGCAAGAAATAAGGCAAATTAAGCTCTTCTTCTAGGAGATGCGTTATCAACCTAATATGGTAAACATAGAAAGTACCATATTTACCTTCACAAGTGATAATTTTTTGTAGGATAAGCAACATGTTTCTCCATTTATTATTTAATGCAGAGCTTGGAATTCCCTTTTTAAACACAGTGACATCCATACCTGGTGACTTGAGGATATGCTTCCATGATTCATTATGAAATTCTCTGTTCTTAAACCATCTTTCTCCTTGTCTAGGAAATCTTGTTGCTTCTGCAATAAAAACCTCTGTGACAGTGAATTTAATGTCTCCAACTTCAACCTCGGCTCCTTTGAATGATATTGCAAACGTTTTAGTAACTTCTTTGTGGAAGCCATTAAATTTTTCAAGGAATTGCAGCCATCCTGCTTGTTGCAACATTTCTCTGCTTTGAGGGTATCCTTCCAGGTATTTTTTGCCCACTGGTTCAGTTCTCAAGATGAGGCCAATAATTTCTTCTTCAATCTTCAGATTAGTACTCTTTCTGCTTACGGAGACAATGACTTCAACCTTCAAATTAATACTCCTTTGCTTCACGGTGACAGTGCTTCAATCTTCAAACTGATATACCTCTCCTTCACGGTGACAATGGCTTCAAATTTCAAACTAATATACCTCTGCTCACGGTGATAGAGATACCTCTGTTTTATAGAATGAAATGATGAAGGGTTGGCTACGGGATGGAGGGAGTGGTTATGGAACGAGTTAATGAAGTGAAGTGAAGAAAACAAATCAATGAGTGAAAAGACCGTGGAGATATTTTGCAACGGATTCAAAAATAATCATTAAATGATTTGGTTGAGTGACGTGAGAAAATCAATCACTTCAGCATTTTAACTGCTTAGATTTTTAAATGATGATCGGGTATAGGATTTGAAATGAAGGATTTTTTATCCAAAGTTTTGCAGAGGGTATATTTGGCATGATCAATAAAAATAGTCAAAACAAATTTTCGAATGATTCATAACTAGACTATACTAAAGTTTTTCATGATATGCCATTATAATCAGAAATTTTTACCTTTGCTTTTCATCTGCTTTTTGTGGTCTTTATATGCTTTGTTCCCCTCTGGAAATCATTACTTTGTGAGTCTTCATAATCCTTC
This sequence comes from Pinus albicaulis, assembly GCA_034641835.2. Classification (NCBI taxonomy): domain Eukaryota; kingdom Viridiplantae; phylum Streptophyta; class Pinopsida; order Pinales; family Pinaceae; genus Pinus; species Pinus albicaulis. The sequence continues at coordinate 999,558,025 of CM076575.1, read as the reverse complement.
TTGATTTTGCTTGTTCATGGATATACAAGATCATCTTGTTGCAATTCAAATGTCTACTGATCAGTGCCTTCAGGATCTGTAGCTGCGGAATGACTGTCTGGCTGCGGAAAGTCTGATTAGCTGCAAAATGTACCTGTAGAGAACTTTAATCATGGAATGGAGTGGTTTGGAATATAAGTGGAATATTATATGGAATGAGTGAAGATAGATGATGAAATATGGTATAATGGGATATGTATGAAGTGAATGATGGAGTGGGATGGATTACAATTTATGAAATGGGGTGGAAAATTATAAGAAATGGCTTGCAATTCATGACATGTGTTATTCAATTGCAGAAAGACATCAAACTTTAAATTTTTGTATGGAAATGAGGTGGATGAAGTATGGAATGAGATGAATGAAATATGGAATGAAGTGAAGTATGAATGAATGAATGAAATGGAGTATCGATGGATAAGTAAATGGAATGAAATGAAATGAGATGGATCATAAGTGAAATAGATCTGAACTTATGATTTTGTAACAGCTGCTTGCAGAAACAAAATGGAAAAGTTAGAGTGTCAGAAAAACTCTGATTTTCACCCTATCTTTTCTGTATAAACATGCCAATCAGTGATTGGTTTTCATGTTTATACTTTTTTTTTATTTTTTTATTTTTTTCAAAGAAATGACTTTAGAAAATTCAATCAAGTTGATGAAGAAGAAAGATTCTTCTTCATTAACTTCACATCACTGTTTTCTTGGAACTTCTTGACAAATTCTTCTCTTGAGAGTGGTTTGTGATACAGCTTCAATCTATGACCATTAACAAGAAAAGTGACCTCTTCTTCATCTATTGTCCTGATTTTTACTGCTCCATTGTCAAAAAATTTAACAATTTCATATGGCCCAAGCCAATGTGTTTGAAATTTACCTTGAAAATCCTTGAATTTTGAATCAAACAAGAGAGCCCAGTCACCTTCTTTGAACTTCTTCTCTTTGATGTACTTTTCATGCCATCTAGTCCTTTGCTATTGGACTAGACTTTTTTTCTGAACTGCATCTTGTCTGATCTCATCCAATTCATTAATCTGCTCCAATCTGTGCTTTTGTGCCTCCGTTAAATCAAGTCCTAGCTGAACTTCCATTTTGAAAGTTTGAATCTGGAACTCTATGGGAAACAAAACTTGCTTTCCATAAACAATTTCATAAGGAGTATGGCCTGTTGTGTTTCTCCATGTAGTTCTATAGGCCCACAAGGCTTCAGGAAGCCTATCTACCCAATCTCTTCTATGTAAATGAACAGTCTTTGTTAGGATTCCTTAAATGACCTTATTAGTAGATTCCACTTGACCATTTGCTTGTGGATGATAAGGAGTAGATTTTCTATGCCTGATTTTGTACCTCTCCATCATTTGTTCCACTAGCCTCGATGTAAATTGAGCTCCTTGATCTGTAAAAATTTCCCTTGGGACACCAAAACGAGTAAAAATATCCTCAAAAATAAAATTAACTACAGATGCTTCATTAGCAAAAAGTAATGGCTTGGCCTCTACCCATTTGGTAACATAATCAGTGAAAACTAATATATATCTCTTTTGTCTTGATGGAGGACTAATAATTCCTACAAAATCCAAAGCCCATTTTTCAAAAGGTTCAATATGTACCTGAGGTTGTAATGGCATCTCACCTGAAGGAGAAGGTTTCCCTACCCTTTGGCAACTGTCACACCTTTTGACATACTCTTTAGAATTCTTAAACAAGGATGGCCAATAATATCCTAAATGAAGGATCTTATAGGCTGTCCTCTTATCAGCAAAGTGTCCGCCACAAGGTTCATCATGACATGCTTTGAGAATCTCAGGCATCTCATCTTCCTGAACACATCTCCTAATGATCAAATCTGGACCTATCTTGTACAACTCATTAGCAACCCATGAATATTTTTCAGTGTCATAAATGATTTTTCTTTTATCTCTTGCATTCATTATTGAAGGAAATTTTCCTAAAACTAAATAATTAGCAATGTTAGCAAACCAAGGAGTTTGAGTAGAAATTGCAAAAAGATATTCATCAGGAAATTGATCTTCAACTGGAGTGTCATCTTTGATGTTTTGGAGTCTAGATAGGAAATCAGCTACTGTGTTTTGTTTTCCAGGCCTATCTAGAATGGTAATGTTGAATTCTTGTAAAATCAATAACCATGTTATGACTCTGCCATTAGTAATTGATTTGTTCATTAAGTATCTAATTGCAGAATGATCAGTGTGAACAAAAGTTTCATAGCCTGTTATATAGTGTCTGAATTTGTTTATGGCATGAACAACAGCTAAAAACTCTTTTTCAGTTGCAGTATAGTTTAACTCTGCAGGAGTCAAATTTTTACTGGTATAGTAGATGGCATAAGGAATCAGGTCTTTTTGTCCCAATACTTCTCCTAGAGCTGTATCTGAGGCATCTGTTGAAATATGAAAAGGTAACTTCCAGTTAGGTCCCCTTAAAATAGGTGCTTCAGAAATTTTTGTTTTCAGGGTCTCAAAGGCTAACTGGCAATCAGAATTCCATTTGAATTCACAGTCTTTGGTAAGTAATTTGAAGAGTGGAGATGTTATCTTGGTGAAGTTTTCTATAAATCTTCGATAATATCCTGTAAATCCTAGAAAAATCCTAACATCTTTTTGACAACTTGGAATAGATAAGTTAGAGATGACTTCAACTTTTGACTCATCAACTCTAATCCCATCCCCTAAAATGTGATGCCCCAAAACAATACCTTCAGTAAACATCATGAAAAATTTCTCATGACTAAGTGAAAGATTTGCTTCTTGACATCTCTTTAAAACTTTTTCCAAGTTTGCTAAAGCTTCTTCAAATGTGTTTCCATAAACTGTGAAATCATCCATATATACCTCTACATAATCATGTATTAGATCTGAAAAAATTGCTAATACTGCCCTTTGGAATGTTGCAGGTGCATTACATAATCCAAATGGAAATACTCGGTAAGAATAGGTACCCCAAGGACGGGTAAATGTGGTTTTGTCTTGATCTTCAAGTGCTACTTGGATTTGATTGTAACCACTAAACCCATCTATGAATGAGAAGTACTTTTTGCCAGCTAATGTATCTAACACTTGATATATGAAAGGTAAGGGAAAATGGTCTTTAAGAGTAGCTTTGTTTAATTCCCGGTAGTCAACACATACCCTCCATTTACCATTTTTCTTTGGCACAATTACCAAAGGAGAAACCCATTGACTATCTGAAATGGGATAGATGAAGTTGACATTTAACAATTTTTGCAATTCTTCTTTAACAATCTCCCTAAGATTTGGATTCATCAGTCTTTGAGGTTGTCTGATTGGTTTACAATTTTCCTCTATATAGATGTGATGAGTGCAAGTCTTGGGGCTTATCCCTTTCATGTCAGTGTACTCCCATGCATATGCAGAAGAATGTCTCTGTAATATCTTGACTAACTCTTATTGTTGAGATTTTTCTAGGTTCTTGTTTATGTTCAAAGTTTTTCCTGGAAATATCTCACTTGTAGAGCTGCCAAATTTATCCATAGAATGAAGAGACATATGTCTTGATGACAAAAACTCAATGTTGGATCCTTCTTGAAATGGTTCATGTTTGTATTCTGAAGAGGATTCAAAGTTTTCTAGAGTATTCAGAATTTGACTATCTTCACTAATTTCTGAAATTGTGAAGAGAGGTTGTAAGTCTTCTTCATCCTCTATCCATTGAGTATCATCTAAATCTGTAATTGTCCTAGCTAGAGGATACAAAGTGAATTTCTTAGTTGAAATACCATCAAAGATGTACATATCACCAGATCTACAAATAATGAAAGCATCAGCTGTAGCCAACCAAGGTCTTCCTAATATAATAGGATGTCCTCCTATATTATTCTTAGGAGTTAGGATCATGAAATCCATAGGGTACTCCCAAGAATCTAGGGACACTGGAATGTCTTCTATTACCCCATCAGGTTTGATCACAGATCTGTCTACTAATTGTAATAATGTGGGTGTAAAGAGAAGATTAGGAAGTTTCAGTTTATCCATGATTTGTCTACTCATAATATTGATTGCTGCTCCTAGATCAATGAGTGTGTTTTGGATTTCAATTCCATTGATGTGAATTTTAACAACTGGATTTCCTGGGTCTAGATACTTTGGAATAGCAATCTTACCCATCATAATGTCTGCTATTTTTCCTGCCAGTTGAATTTTCTTTGTCTCTCTTATTCTTTTTCTTGTTTTCTTCATGCTAAACTCCTTTATTGTTTTGGCTAAAATTGGAATTTCCTTGATGGCATGTAATAATGGAATCTTAATGCAAACATTTCTCAGCTCATCTAGGAAATCGTAATTAGGCACCATAATTTGTTTTTCTACACCTCTATCAATTTTTAATCTTTCTGGAAAGGGAGGTGTAGAAGTAGATGTTGATGGCTGCTCTAATACAGGAGTTGAAATTATTGGTTCTTTTTGCTTTGATTTTTCAATGTTTGGGTCCTGAAAACATATGTCTTCCTCAAGACTTTTATTCACCCGTACATAATCTTCCTCAGAGTTATCTTGTTCTTGTATGATCACAGAAGGTTTCCTCTTTTCAAGTATTCTTCCAGACCTAATTTGAACATCACTAAGGTCTAAAGGAGTAATTAAATAAGTTGGAAACTGTTGGCCTTCTATCATGTATGTGTTCTGAGGATTTTTATTATTGGGGTTTGGTATGGGTTGAGTAGGCAACTGATTTGATTTTTGCAGAAATGGTAATGGAAGTGGTTGATTTTGATGTGGTAGGTTCTGATGATGTTGTTGAGGATTTTGTTGAAAATTTTGTTGAGGATTTTGAGGAGAAAAATGTGGGTATGGTGGATAGGATGGTGGATACTGATAGTACTGAGAGTATATTCCATAGGGACTTTGTGCTCCTTGTGCCCAAGCTTGAGATTGATTTTGAAATTGAGGCCAAGGTTGCTGCCAAGAATTCCAATTTGGTGGATGTTGGTTATACATCTGATCATGGAATCCTTGTGTTTGAGGTCCTTGCCAAGGCCTTCTAGAGACAAAATTGAGAGATTCTGTGTAATTTGTAGGAGTTTCCTCTTGAAAGACAGCTTTGAGACCAGGAAGGGAAGGACAATTCTTGGTCTCATGTTTTTCAGAACAAATGACACAGGTCTCTACAACTTTTTCATCCAAAGGGCACTCTCTCAAGGCATGTTTCTTTCTACATTTGGGACAAAAGATTGCTAAGGCATCAGATTCAGCTTTTTTCTTGTTTTGTAACTTAAGGGTGTCTATTTGCTCACTAAGACTCCATAAGATGTTAGATTTGAAATCATCAAGAATATGTCCTATTTCTACTCTACTTACTGTCCCAGAAGCAGACTTACTTGCCCTTGCAAGAGCAGGATCTCTTGGACCTTTTACAGTTTTAGATTTCCCTCTTGAAAGGTTGATACATAACTCAGATATTTTAGGTAATGTGATCTGTGATATATCCCATTTTCCCATGATGTTAAGAATATCCAACCATTCATCCCTAATTGTTTTCAACAAAAGAGCTTTTAAGGTGTCTTGATCTAATTTTTCCATTTTTGCTCTTTTGATGTTGTAATGAAATCTCTCCAACAAATCTTCCAAGTTTTCATCTTCTTTTTGTAACATCTTAAACACTTCCTCCTTATGATTGACTGACATACAATAATCCAAATACCTCTCTAGAAATGCTTGTTTCATGTCTTCCCATGTCCTAATAGAACTGTTAATCAAACTCATAAACCACTTAAATGCTGCTCCTTTCAATGTTGAAGGAAATAGTTTAAGTTTTTGAGCATCTTGTAAGTAGTCATAAGTTCTACACAGGACTTCAAATTCAAATAGGAAGGTTTCAGAATCTTCATTTTTAAGTCCATAGAAGTTTGGAAGGACAGAGGGTGAAATGTTTTTCATGGTTGTATTGGTTTCTTCATCCACTATAGGAAACCCAAAAGAGCTTCCTATTTCTCTTCTACCTATTCCTCTACCTCCTTCTCCTTCTACACTTCTACTCCTTCTCCTCTACCTCTACCTCTACCCCCTCCAAATAATGTGTGTTCTCCATTAAAGACTCATCCTCCCCCTTCTTCTTCCATGGTTGATTCTTCTGTGGAAGTGGGAAATTTTGTGTCCCTAACAGGAGTCCTTGAATCTTCTTCTAAGACAGGTTCAATGGATGAAGTGGAAGGTCTCTCTAATGAGATATCTTATCTTAAGTATTCTAGAAGTCTAGGATCAGTAAAGGATGGAATGTGGGTCTAAGTTGAAGGTGTACTAGCTCTTGGTCTAGGTGAAACAAGTGGTGTTCTAGGAATCAAACTTCTGCTTCTGCTTCTTATGAATCTACCCCTTGAGTCTCTCTCTCTCTACGCATATCATTGTTTTTGGGAGTTAAGAAACAAGGCTACCTAGTTAGACGTCCCCGACAATGGCACCAAAATGTTTGTGCTCAACCTAGTCTCATAAATTGAGTTCATTTAATTGTCAACCAGGGTTGGTAAACTGCTGAAGTGTGGTGCACCATATGTGCCTAGGTGTTTGTTTCTTACTGCATTGTGTCTAGTGTTTTATGATGTTTTTGGGTTTTTTATGGTTTTATGTTCACAAGGGAAAGAACTAAATGCTGGTGGAAAGAAGCTACTGGTTAAAAACAGAGTGAAGCCTAAATTATTGATGACAAATGACAAATGCAAATACTAAAACAGAACCAAACCTAAACTATGACTTAGCAAAATACAAAGCTTGATAATGACTTCAAGAAAATAAATCACAACATGAACTTAACTTGTCCAATTCATTCATTAAAGATGTTTTGGAAGAGCTTGAGAAATGGGCAGCTAAGTGTAAATAAAGTTCTCCTAACTAAACAATTAAACAATCAACTTATAATGATACAACATCTCATCCATGATTAAAGGTTTATTGAAACATATTTGGAAAAGAACACTTGTAACATCATAATATCTCTACTCTAAAACTAGCTCTTAATTCTATTCTGCAACTTAGTTTAACACCACTAAACCTCACTCAAAAGTTATAGATTTCCTTTTTGAATAGTCTTTGAGGAAAGGCTTGTTTGTGAAATGGTAAAAAGGTTGCAAAAGTACTTCAGGCCTTAGACTGATACTATCTTCTGTCCAGATTATTATGAGTTAATATAGGTTTGGAACAAAAGAAGTTTTGTAAATAATGAAGACCATGGTATTTAAGTTTAACAACTAATGAAATTTAAAATGAAATGGATGGCAACTAAACTTGGAATGTAAATACAATGAGCTAAGCTAGAACTGAACTAGGGTGCTGCTAGTCTACAGTGGACAGTGCTAAACTAAAAATCCATTATCAAACTTGAAACGAAATAACAGAGCATGAACTAAATTCAATTTTCCCCTGGAGTGCTCTAACTAAGTTATCATGCAATTAATCTATGGGATTCTACAGCCTATTTTGTTCATCATGAATGGTATTTTGGAAGAGCTTGTTAGAACAATCCTGGCTGTACAACTCAATGCAATTGAATACAAACATAAAAACTGAAAGCAAATACAATTAAAAACTAAGACATCACATCTATTTCCTACTCATTGTTATGATGTTTTGGAAGAGCTTTTTAAGAGTAAGATTAGCTATGCTACTTAGTGTAAACAAGCAACTGAATCCTACAGTATCGCAGTTATGCCTTAGTCATCATAATGATATCTTAGAAGAGTTTACTAGAATAAGTTTAACTGTGATAATGAACGAAATGAATTACAAATAAAATCTATAACACTACAGCCATTTCTTATTCATTGTAATGATCTTTTGGAAGAGTTTCTTAGAACAAGTATAGCTATAATGATTAATGAAATTAACTATAAACGTAAACTTCAAAAACTTGAAAACGAACTAAGATACTTATCTAAATTGCAAAAGTAAAGCTGCTCAGGAGGCAGGGGCCCTCTACCACCAGAGTAGCATGAAATATAGCTCAAGATAAACTCAACGTGTTCAAAGAAATGTTGTCTTCTTCATTAAAGGAAAATAACTTAAAACGGAGTATTCTCGAACTTCAGAAATATAGCAGTCAATCCACGAAATCTAATCAAAATCTAGACTTGTCTCTCAGTTTCCCGAGTTACATTTATAACAAATCTTCATAACAGAACTTGAGATAATACGGGGATCATTGTCTTTTCATATCAAAATCGGACTAGAACTCTAAAGGTGGTAGCGTAAAATGATAAAGGACATCTGGACTGTCCTTGTCCTATTAGGAGTCTGTCTCCTTATGTGAGTTCCCACGTACAAAACCACGTCCAGAATTCCGTTCAATCTTCATGGTGAGAAACAAACGCTGAGGACATGATGTGGAATACACCCATGTGTGGCTTTTCCTGAGAGGACACCTGGAACATGCTTGAACGTGAAGATAGCTGGAGAATTGGCAACTAGCTACGGAATGTCTGCATTCTGTAGCTAGTTTCAGTTCAAAATGTATTACAATGAAAAAATCACAAAACTTAGCAAGTTAGCCATGATATTCATTCTTAAAGCAATTTTAACTAATTTCATTGATCATTTGAGCCTGGGATAACAATGGACAAAAGAAAATGGAGTGAAGTATGATGGAAGAAAGAACAATCTTCGGGATCAACACCTAGTACCCTGTTACAGTGCCTTCTATTGTTCAAGCAGATCTCGCTATCTACTGCTCCTGTTATCAACCAAACCGCTCATTATACCAGAAATTATTTGTCGTCCGACATCCCCATTTACTCTTCATTATCTCAATCATAAAAAAAATTAGTTGGTTTCTGTTTCGTGTTGACTGATGTAGGACGCCTCAGTGCCTACCTTTCAACAGATCTCTTCCTATAGACTTCAACATCTTATCTAGGAAGTTGATCCAGAAATCCATCAGTACCCACATACTTGTAGACATCAGTGGCAGGTATTCTTGTGTTTGATCAGGAGTCTTCATCATTGGCTCCTAGTCGAATGATTCTATGAGTGTTCGACTTAAATTCATTTTATTCACACTCGCTAGATTTTACTATGCATCTTAGGGACCATCATCATTATCGGTGGCCACATTCACGTCTGTTAATAGTTTTCATTATCAACTGGTAATCAGATGATTTCTCACATGTTCGACGACAGATCCTTCATTCACATGTTGAGGAATATGCAGTTTAAGTGAATCGGTGGTCAAGACCTTGGGGCAAAGGTTACATCATTAAAGTTATGTTCCCTTCCCCAAGTTGCGATATTTTTTATGGAGACAGCTTCTTTAGCCTGATCCTGTTACGACAGACACTCCCACATTGTGCTTATCGGTGGATAGATTCTTCATATCTCTATTCTAGAGAAATCATGTTGTTTAAGCTACTGAGCATGGGAATTCCCGACTCAAGGCAGATACTATATTTTCTAACATATGTTGTTGTTTCAAGTTTTCCTCAGTCTTTCAATCTCTTTATCTCTACTACACACATTGTAAAGTATTTCAGCCATCGTCTTCATCTCTGACCTCACACTTTAGGGGGCATCTGTTACAGGTAAAAATACCTCCTCATCAGCTCAAAGGAGAAGATAAATATGGAAGGAATACAAATACCTAAATTAAACCTATTTATGCCAAGGTAGCGCCTCTCTATAACAACACAAGAGCATTATAACGTAGCTGATCAGTGAATAGGTCACGTTAGTGGCTAGGGAAACGCCCTGTTTACAGTAGAGGGCAGCGTTACCCATGTATTAAGTTTGAAACGGGAAAAACCCGCGGAGAATGATTTGAATCTCCATCTTTTTCTCACAAGAGAGTCAGTACAAAAAGGAAACTACAAAGCACTAATCTCTTATTGGGCCTTGCCATAAACAACTAAACTCTCAAAGAAGGAAAAATCATGGAGGTTGGGGAAACATCTTGGTTTTTTCTATTCAGAACTGGTGGAAAGAGAAGGGCAATGATTGCTCTCTCCATCTCCTATAAAATGGAGTTCAAGGCTCTTGGTTCAAGGTCGAAGGATTGTCAAAGTTTTTGAATACTTGTGAAGTAGAGATCATTGTTGTAGTGTGAAAGTAAAAGGTCAAAGAGGTTCATTGAGAACTTGTTGATCAAGACATCACCGTTTTGAGATATAGAGAGATTGGAATGCTGAGGAGGGCTTGATACAACCGATAGTTGTAATCCTCCTTTTTATAAATCAATAGAACTGTATCTGTTTTGTCCATTCTATGCGTTGATATTGTCATTATTATTTAATCACTTATATAGCATGAGATGAATGGCTTAGATGTGCATAGTTTAATTTAGTATGAATCCTTTGTCGAAGTGTACGAAAAAGGACCACTTTAGCTACACATAACTAATAGCCCTAACAACAAAAGTGGCTGCCAATATCTTCAGATCTATGGTTAGTTAGACATAAAGTACCCGAGATCTGTAAATGGAAAGACATTAAGCGAAAAAATAAGTTTGCTCCATATGCCAATAGACAAGACAAGAACAATTTGCAGAAAGAATTTTTTATATTAGGAGAAAGCAAGGCGTATCCAATTCTCCTCAGTGGGATGGGTTCTTGGAAGTCCTCGGCACTTCAGATCTAAGATTTCTCTCTCTTGTTGGTGTAGAAAACCCACACAAAGAATAGAACTCAAAGGGAGCTCACACAACAAATGGTAGAAAAGAGTGACCAAGTGTATAGATCCAGAGTGATCTAATAGGCAACAAAAGGTGAAGAATGGTAGGAAAAACCCTCTTATTTATAACAAAATATTGGGTCATTCTAGATCTTGGTGCATGGGTTAACCAGATCTAGATCCACTTTTTATGGAATATTTTATTATATTTGTTGGAGGAAAAAGGTATTTGACTTGGGTCAAATCCCTTAATTTGTCAAAAATAAATAAATAAATGATTTATTTATCTTTTTAAGGAAGCGGTTAGAAGATAATCAAATAAATAATGATTTATTTAATTATTTAAGGAAGTGGTTGAAATATAATTAAATAAATATTGATTTATTTAATTATTTGTGGGTGATTTGGTCATATTTAACAAGGAATATTATCTAAATAAGGTTTAAATAATTATTCCTAGAAAATAATAAGATAAATAAAGGTTTATCTAATTAATTTCTTTGATCTTGGGTTAAACATGACTGGGAATAAGAATTAAATTATGGTTTAATTAATTATTCCATGAGGAAAATCAAACAAATATAGGTTTTTTTAATATTTCCTTTTGGGGTTTCCTGTTTTAACATAGTGAAGGCAATTTTACTTAGGGTAAAATTGGTCTTACATGGTGTACTTGGGTCCATCTAATGATAATCGGTTAGATGACCAAAAAATGGTGTAACAGTTTAAATGTTTATTATATATTGGCTTAATTTATATGAAATGTATGTTATGTTAGAAATTACACGGGTGCTTTAATTGATTGCAGGGCTAAGATTTGGAGCCAGTGAAGGAGAACCTCTGCTTCACTGCCTAGTGCTCTCCAAGGGACTCCAAGATCATTAAAGAGGTAATATTCTATCTTATTCTATCAAGTGGTTTTAAGTTAATATGAACATGTATATGCCATCTTTGTGAACTATACAACTAATCTTACTATCTGCCTCGGGCACCGGAAAGCCCTAAGAGGGATATACGATAACCAACAACCCAAGAATTTTACCCTACAACGCCTACTGCCATAGTGCTGGAGGATCTTCTCTGCTCTTCTTCTCCCTCCTCATCATGGTTGGAGAATTATACATCATCAAGAGATCCTTTTTCTTGATCTCTTAGTGAGGAAGAATCCCTCATGTCTTTACTTTGAGAGAAGAGATATTTATGTAGTAGGGCTTTTGCCTCTGGCAAATTGTGCAGCAAATCTTCAACCCCCTCAACATTGTCTAGGACTGGAGTTGGCTTCATGGAATCTTCCAAATTATGCATAAATGTAGATCTCTTGGGCTTGATTGGTTCTTCCCAAGAAGTCTCTAAATATTTCACATCAAATCTCTTCACTAGTCTCCTAGTGAAATTTGCATAAGAAGAGATGTTTATCCCCTTTAAGGAAGAGGATTCAAACAGCCACCAAGCATAAGCTTTCCCTTCAAGATGCAGCGCTGCTAATATCAAGGCTTCTTCTTCTATCACTTGATGCAGCTGCAAGAATGTGTCAAGATTCTTTACCCAAGACTTGGCTGAGTCTTTAGGTGATCCATCAAAAGTAGGTAGAGAGAACCTATCCAAAGTGTGATGAAGGCACTCTTTTCTCCTACTGTAGGTGTTGGATCTTGCTTCTTTGAGTTGATAGAACTTTGGGAAACTGAGATGCTATTTGAATCTCTCTGATAGAGACTCATATTCTTGGAGATAATCACCAAGATATTCCTCCTTTGGTGTTCCTCCTCTTCCTCCTTCCTTTGACAAGAAAGTAGGCATGCTACAACGTTGAGGATCAGATTGTGTGGCTGAATTATCACACACATCAGATGAAGTATTGGGGCTTCCTTCATGTGAAAAAATTTTCAGAAGATCTTCTTGTCTCTCATTCCTTACTCCCCTAATTTCACTCTTCAGCTCATACATAGTTTGGAACAGAGGTTTAGAAAACTCTTTCCCAATCAATCTTCCTGATGAAGGGTTTGGACCCTTCACTTCTATATCTTCGGTGTAACCACATTTCTTCATCAGTATTTTCCTCCCATGAAAATACATATTTTCTCTTCAAAAGCAAAGCACAGGCTGTACCAAGAAAGAGGCTCTGATACCACTGTAATATCCCCAAATGGGATTGCTCAGCAAGGCATGCCTGAAAAGCGCATTTTTCAACTATGGCTTCTATAATATTTGAAACCAAGACCTATATCCCTTATATAAATGTATCTAAGACCGAAATCCAAGAGGAGGCTCAAAATAAATCACTCTAGGTGGGTTAAACAGGTCTCCCACACCTAGTTGTCTTGAGAAAATGCCCAATGAAGAACTGCAACAATATATAAACACAATAACGGATATGTAGCATTAAATAAGCTCACATGATGTTTTAAAAACACATATCCTTCAATAAAAACTACATAAGCAACTTATATTATGATTCATGATCCAAAATATGGGGAAAAGCAGCTATTTCAGCTCTAAAAACATCATTTTTCTGAGATTTGCATAAAATTAAAGGGAAATGATGGTGGGATCCTTTATCCTAGGTCATTTGGGACTCACATACCAAATTTTAGGAAAAAAAATGACTCTAGCTAAGTTAAACAGGTCTCTCGTCCCGATATAGCTCAAAAAGGCCCAATCCCCAAGACTTAACTCAACAGAAAGTGACTAAAGAATATACAACATGATTTTCTGAAGGGTTTAGGTACAATATGGCATGAATATTAGATATAATTTTATTACATTATATTATGGAAGGAAATAGATAAAAATATTCTTTTACATGAAGAGAATACATGAAGAAATCCTCAAGAATGAGGTATTGCAACCATAGGAAATGACTGAACAAGCTAGAAAATGTTTATTTATGGAAAAAAAATAGTTTTAGGTTACAAGTCAGATCTAGGACAAATCTATGTACAAAATATTAGATCTATATCAGATCTTTACACTAGATTGTCTCTATTTTACATCCCCCTTGGGGTTTTCAGCAAAACATGAATCATAGAGAGTAGATCTAAGATCTACTGCAATAGATCTGTAGAATGCTTCAGAAATTTTGAAGTAGATATAGAAATGAATGAATCAGATCTGAAACATACATGGATTGGTTGGCCAATCCATGGATCACCATAGTGCAAGGAAGACTCCTTTACACCAAATATCTCTCCTCCAAACAGTTGCCAAACACCCTGCAACTCTTCAATTGCAAAATAACATAGTATAGGGAGATAAACTGTGTTGTAGGCTTGATATATACTTTTTCCTTATTCCAAGATGTATATCTGAAGCTCAATATTGCTAATACACTCTTCCAGGAGGATAAAATACTCACTCACTGAGAAGAGGCACTAGTATGGTCTAGATCTGAATAGATCTAGCCTCCAGTTGCTACTTCTCACCAGGAAAACCAAACCCTCAATAGGATATGAGTTGTAGTTGGAAGAAGAAGCTTGTCCAAATGCCTGATATTGGAGCAAGAAATGCAAGACTCTTCCAAGAGGCCTCTCAAGGAAAGAGGTGGGATTCCCGGCCAAGAACACCCAAGTGCTAAACAACACTATTCTAAGATAAACAGCCAGAGAATGAGAAGTGTCTAAATATACAAATCCTTCCAAGATAATATGTTCAACAACCCCTCTCATGCTTCTCTCCTCTTTCATTTATAGGATTAAAGCCTTGAAAAACCCTAAACCATCTCAAAGGTTTAGCTCCTTTCACATTTGGAACCTCCAACTAGATCTACGTTGTTTATCTTGGTACATTGCATCTGGACAGTGTTATAGATTTTTTCATGTTAACCCAGTTAATTGTCACAATCCCATTTCACACATGAAGGAGTTTCATTAAAGCATCCCAGATTTAGCCTTTTTCATATGGGCATTGATTTATTTTGTTGTTTTTAGGAGTTTAATTTGTCCTCCTTTACAATTTTATTCTTGAACAAGAAAATGAAAACAAAAGGAATATTCCTATTAGCTTGGGCTAATTAGAAATATTACAATACATGACGATAAAAGATGGTGTTAGCCACCTATATTTTTCAATTATATCAGCTGGTGGCTAAATTTTCTTTGCAGCCTTCAAGAAACAAATTCAGGCCTAAAATTGTTGGTACTTGAAGTCTGTTGGTAAGGTTCCAAACTACTGATTGGTTCTATATGCCCTTTGTCCTCTCTGCCTCTGATTCCCCAAGAAAATCCTGATCAAATATTGCTGCATCCTCCTCCTCTTTCCTCTCCCCCTGCTTCCATCTTTCCTTCATTTTCTTTAAGTCGCCTTTCACCCATAAAAACTCCATCAAACCCTTTTATATTCCTTATTCCTCCATTTAATCTCATTTCCTAAGGTTAAACCCACTTTTTTTAACCTATCGGAACCTTTCTCCTCTCGCAAAAATCATTCAAAAACCATAGAAAAACATGTGTTTCTATGCGTTAGGTTTTAGCCCCTCGGGCTAAGCCCCTTTCCGTTTTTCCTCCATATGCCCCGACGCCGGAACCGTGAGCTAAGTCCGCGGGGCGCTTAAATTCTTGGAATAATTTATCACCCGAAAAACATTGAAAACCTTTGTAAAACGCAAAGTCGGGTTTATTTTATTTTTCCACTAAGGAGATTATATTAAAGCTCGGTCGTCGATCTGTCCCTCGGATCGACGGCGCGGAGCGTATCCCGTCATCTGGTGGACCCCCCCCCTTTGCCGCACTGTTTTTCTTTTCCGCCTGTTTCATGCCCGCACCACCTTTCGTCCGGAAGCGGTTTTAGACCGTCGGCCAGTGATTCCACGCGCTGGACGACACGTGTTCTCCACCTCACCCCCAAAACCGCCGTGCCATGTCTTTCTCCCGCGCGTTAAACCTCGTCCTATGGCCCCGTGGCGGGATTCATCCCCGCCGTCGGATCTGGGCCCTCCCATCCGATGGTCCCCGATCACCCTTTCCGCTCGCCCTTTAATGAACTCGCCCGCCCGTTAAATCTTCTCCGGCGCTTCCAAAAGTCGATCCCCACCGTCGATCTCCGAGGATCGACGGCTCTCGTTCGTTTCTCCCGATTCTGTTGTACAGTCCGCCTTTTCCCGTTGACTGTTCAGTTTGCTCCCAACCGTTGATCGCGATGCGATCAACGGTCCCGATCTCTCCATTATCCCGCACGCCCTCCGATGCAGTCTATCCATATAACGCAGGATTTCCTCATTTTTCTTGTTTTTTTGCAGGTTTTTAAGGTTTTTCTTCGTATTCTATGAAAATCTAAGGGATAAGGGTGACGACTCCAGTCCTTCCGATTTGTCCAGGAAATCGATCATACGAAGAAGAACAAAGATATCTACAAAGTTTCATGAGCTTTGGTCGCCGCACGTCCCTGTAAAGCTTGAAGAATGCCGCCAATATCAGAGCAGAGAAAGAGTATCGGATTGAAGATAGAATGAACCAGAGCAGTGGTTTTTTGAGAATATTGGCGGGGATTACGGCTAAGACGGTTATCAAAAGCCTAATCCCCGGCTCAGAACACGGATTAAAGCAAAACCTAAAAGTGTTCAGCAGAAAGATCGCCTCCACCGCCATACTTTGAGGCGAATTGATTCTTCAACCACCACAGTGCCACCTATTGCCTCAGAACGCTCAATCAGAGGATGAATTTATTGAACAGGATCAGATATTATGCCTCGAACAACCAAAGAAGTTATTACTGCACCGGATTTCAACGACAGAATGTTTGCAAAGTAACCCTAACAGTACGCAGAGCCCCAAAGGTCAATATAAGCTCTCTTTGAGCTTACTTCTTAAGTATAAACACATTAATGCAATGTAACACCTGTAGAATTTCTTCATCAAGCCTCACGGGGTCAGGAAGACATTAATTCTGCATTGATTGTTTTTGAGATCTTTTCATAAGATCTCACCTCCTCATCTTTCTATAAATACTTCAATAGAAGATGAGTGAGGGGTTGGTTTTTTGTTAGTTGGTTGCTAATTTAATTACTGAAGCGCTGTAGCTAATTCTGAGTGGAGAACTCTTGACTGTAAATAGTGGTTTCATGGGCTCTTGGAGCTCTGCTTGTAACAGATAGGTTAGGTTGTGAAGAGAGATGTATTAAAACATTGGACTTGAAGATTGTAACCGGTTTGAAGCGATCAATACAAGCTGATTTATGGGATCCTGGTCTATGCTGATGGTGATGTTATTCTCACTGTAACTTGTCTTTTTATTTTTGTTTTCAATTTGTTTTCATTTTCTACTATAAAGAAGAGTTTAAACAGTGTTAGAGTTTGCTGTACATCAGTGACTTTCTCTGGCTGAAAAATCTTTATCCCAATGTTTTCTTCTAATTGTGTTATTTAGAAATGATTTAATTCAGTCTAAGCACAGAGATGCTGGCGTTCCCTCATCTTTTCGTCACTGCTGAATGTTGTTTTTTAAATGTTACTTTCATATATGTTGTGTAAGGAATGAATTGAGGAAATCAAAGGTTAGCCCTGAGTCCCTTTCTTGTTTGCTCAACTATTTGTCTGTTTCCCTTAGGATGTGTCAAAAGATGACTAGTTTCAAAGTACTTATCAGATCTTGGGCCATTCTGTGTTATCTTGGTGATTGTCTTGGAAGTAACTAAGTAAAGGAGAACTAAGATGAGGAGAAAGGTGAGCCCTGCCCACTAGTTTCTGTTCCAAAGGTTGCCTTCAAGTTTCCTTTTGTTTTAATCTGTTTTCTATTAGAAGTGTATCAAAGGCTGGCTAGTTTCAAAGTACTTACCAGATCCTAGTTTGCTTCTATGTTTTTCTTAAGTGCCTGGTCAAAGGCTGGCTAGTTTCAAAGTACTTACTAGATCCTGGGCTGCTCTTTGTTCTGCATCTGTCAAAATTCCCTTTCTTGTTGTATCGCCCCATTCCATAAATCAAACTTCAAAGAGATCCTTAGGCCTAGATGACTTTCCCCACAGATTACTCTTGAACCTGGTTGTTTCAATTAAATTCTCTTATGACTCCATAGCCCAATGGATTAAAACTTGCCATCATCTTTCTTTAGAATCAAAGTTTATTTTGTTAATTGCAACTTCTCACCTTTGAACCTATTTGCATATAGATCTTTCCGTCTCAGACAGCAACTATGTTCAACCATCTGAGAAAACCAAACAAAACCCTTGGCCTTCATAACTAGCCTAATATCATCACCCTAAACTTCAAAGACAATATCTATCTTTGTACATATTGGAGAGATCCCTCTCCGGATTCAGGAGGGCTAGATCCTAGAATCCCAAAGTTGGTTGAAATGATGTTAACTCTGTGATCGGACTTTACCAATCTTGCTTGTTACAGAGACCTAACATTTCTGGCGACTCCACTGGGGAAAAACCTAGCGCCTTTTACATTCAAATCTATTTCAAATCCATTCATAAAGAAGCTCGCGTTAGGGTTCAAAGAGCACTTGCTTTATTTTCCAGCTTGAGCCACCAGGAACTAACATTTCTGGCGACTCCGCTGGGGAATATGACTTGAGTTTTCATCTTCTTCCCCTTTATTTTCATATAACACCTTGAGAGTAAAAAGTAGCCTTTTCAAGCACTACCAAAGAATGGTAATCATGATAAAACTTGTTTGAATCAGTGACAAACTAGGTCAATCCTAGGGTTCTTTTAAGTTTTTATCTAACCTTGGAAAATCAGCTAGCTTAGCCATAAGGACAGACTGTCTTTGTTTCATAACCGTAGCTAAGTTTTGAGGCAAGGTTAGGACATTCTTTTAAACCACAAATATAGACAATTCAGAAAATACCAAAAACATTTCAGATTGGTAGTAAAACACTAGTTTTGATATCTGTATACTTCTTTGATGTGTTTTACCCTATACTCTTAAACAGAGTCTGGAAAGGGCCAGGCAGCTTCTGGATCTCATCCTCTTTTGGGGGTGACATATCTGGTGAAAGCCCTCCCAGTCAATCTCTGGTTAGAGTTTGTTGTGTTTTGAGATATCCTTGGAAAGGAATGTTCCACAAACACTGAGGTGGACAGTATACTTCTGTGAAAACTCTCTGAACCTTCCACCTGGCGACTCCACCATCCTGAGCAGACCTTAAGACTCCACTGGCGAGAACCCTTATCATTATTAAATCCTTCAAACTCAGTTAGAAGACTGTAGGATGAGAGTTGAGAAAACAAGATTAGTTAACCGACTAAAGATTGTCATATCTGGTTGAACCTCTCTTGTTTAAAGTTGGGTCTAAACATATAAACATTGTGGCTCCTAAAAAGATTCACACTAGAGCCCATCCTGACCCCGATCCTCCTGAAATAGTTGACAACCTAGAAAGAATTCTTAGGAAGTCTCCTAGGATACAATCCTCAACTATCTTCAGACCACCCCTGAGAGCCAATTCAGTCCCTGAAAACCTTTCAGCTCTTCATGAATCACAAATTGACCTATTAAACCCATTCAGAACTAGGTCATTTGGTGATTTAGATCAGTTAGATTCTGAGCCTACCCTTTCATCTCCCGAAACCAGTAAAACTTTTGAGAATAGAGAATCAACACCTCCTGATTTACATTTCTTACATAATCTAGGTGTCTCTCATCCAAGATCAGCTCAGAGATCTACTTCTGTTCCATCCACTTCTGTTCATCTCTCATCCACTGTTCAAACCACTCCACTTCAACCCACACATCCACTTGTAAACCCACCCCCACCACATATCATGGCAGCATGGTATGCTCCCTTAGTCCTTCCTGTACCATTAGTCAATCTTCCACAAGATTATCAGTCCAAAATTCCATTATATGATGCTAATAATACCATAACAGCATATCAACATGTGGACAAGATGAATGACTACTTTGACAGAAATGAAATCGATAATGAATCTGTCAAAATCAGATTGTTCGCTCAAAGTTTGGGGGGAGATGTGAGAAAATGGTTTAAAGGTTTAACCCCCCATAGTATTAACGACCTTCAAGCCTTCCATCAAACATTTTTAAACAAATGGGAAGTAAGGAAAAACCCTCTCCAAGTCCTTGCCGACTACAACAATCTCCATAGGAACCCTGGGGAAAGTGTACAAGCTTATTGTACCAGATTCAACAGTGTGTATAATGCACTTTCCCCTGAACTAAAACCTCCTCAGGGATTAGCCTTAAACAAATTCCCTGAAGGGTTTGACCTAGACATGACTTATTCACTCAGAGAAAGAGTCTTTGCAACCCTCGAAGATATGCAAAGAGGCGCTCTTTCTGTGGAGGTAAACCTCATGGAGAAGAGAGAAAGAATGAAAGCTGAAAAAAGAGTATCTTTCAGAGAGGAATCCACCCCTTCTACTTCGAGCTCCAAGATGGAAAGAATGATGGAAGAAATGATGAAGAAAATGAGCATTCTAGAAAGAGCACAAGCAAGTCTAAATCAAAATGCTCCTCAAAACAGAAACCAAAACCAGAATCAGAATCCTAGAAGGAGTCAGCCTCCAAACAGACCCAGGGAGGATGATCAGCAGATCATCCCTCCCTTTCATCAGAACTTTTTAAGTGAGGTTGAACAAACGGATCAAATAACAGAGGAAGATGATATAAACTTATTTGGGGTAGATGATGATGACTTTGAGGTTCATTATGATAATAAACAAGGTTTGTATACGCCTTATGATGACAAAAGAAATGATAATGAGAACAGCTATCAAAACATGGAGAATGCTGTCATAGAACCTTTAAGGGAATATGAACTCAGAAGTAAATCTAATCAACAAACCCCCAACAACAAAACCTCTGACAAATCCTCTCAAAACAACACTACAACCAAGTCTAAAACGATCAAACCAAAGGACAAAACGGTGGTGGTCGATTCTGGTAATGGCAAAGAGAAAGACACTCAAAACATCGAAAAACAGAGTGCCCACAATAATAGTACTAACACTTCAGTTAGTACTCCTGGTAGAACAACTGTTCCAATTGTAGATAAACCAAATCAGCAAGCTGTTATTGCTGATAAAGTGGCAGCAAGCAGGGCTGAAGTCAATACTTTGAAGAATCAAAACCTTTTCAGCCTAGAACAGGAAATCTCAAAGATTAAAATCTCTGTTCCTTTGACTGAGTTAGCTGCCCAGCATGTATATAGGTCTAAAATTTTGAAGGCTTTAAACTTAGAAGATAATGAAGATACTCTCAATCTTAATGATGACCAACCAGAGCTTATTTTTGGTCCAAATATTGAAGGAAAGTTCCAAGAAGGTCCTGTCCCTCCCTTTTATGTAAGCTTAAACATTCATGACAAAATTCTGCATAATGCTATGCATGACTCAGGTGCTTCCCACAACTTAATGCCAAAAGCTGTAATGGAGAGCCTAGGTCTTGAAATTACCAGACCCTACAAAGACCTGTACTCTTTTGACTCGAGCAGAGTTAAGTGTCTAGGATTGATTAAGGATCTCTGTGTTAATCTAGCCCAAATTCCAGCTAAATGTTTAGTCATGGATGTTGTTGTGGCTGATGTCCCCCCAAAGTATGGAATGCTTTTATCAAGGTCTTGGGGGGCTAAGTTACAGGGAACCATGCAAATGGACATGACCTATGCAACTATCCCTGTTTTCAATCAGACTAGGAAGCTTTATAGGGAATCCCACATGCAGTACATAGTAACAAGTCAAGATCGGCCCCAAAACTCCCCTCTCTATGCTATAAACACAAGCCTTGATTCTTTCATCATGTTTAATGATGAAGCACTCACCGAACGAATTGCTTCAATAGAATCGATGGTTGAAATAAAAGAGGGGGAACACAAGATTGAAATGCCGAAACGGTCTATTGTGTCTGAGGATCCTAGCAAACTTAACACAGACCTGGAACTCCAAGTTATCAATCCTTTAAGCTCAAAACTTGACAGTCAGGAAGACAGCCCTCAACCCGATGAAAAACTTGAGGGATTAAATGATACAACGTCCATTCACCAAACTGAAAATCTGCCTCTCTGGACTATGTATTTTGATGGGTCATGCACCAAAACAAATGCTGGTGCAGGTGTCTGGATTACTAACACTGAAAACAATCATACAGAATGTATCTCATGCAAATTAAACTTTCAGTGTTCCAACAACATAGCAGAATATGAATCCCTTCTCTTGGGCTTGCGTCTTTTGAAAAAATTAGGTGCCAAGAGAATATATGTATATGGGGATTCTGAATTAATCATTAGGCAAGTCAATGGGGAGTACAATGCAAATCACCCCAGACTTAGGGCCTACAGGAATGATGTCATTGATCTTTTAAAAACATTTGAGGAGTACACCTTATCTTTTGTCCCAAGAAAGAGAAACGTTTCAGCCCACAATTTAGCCTTTGCTGCTAGAACCTGCCCAATGCTGTATGATGACACTTCTCAGATAAAATTCAGACCAGCTATCCCAGATAACAAGAAATATTGGCAGGTATTTGATGGAGATAAACAAATAGAAGACTTCATGCAATTCGGAAATGAGTTTGAACTCCATAGTTCAGATTCAAACTATGACATAGACTGCAGTGAAGAAAATTTTCTTGATGAAGAAGAACCATCTCCACAGCTAGTAGATATAAACCTTCAGACAATCACATCCATACACCAAACAGAATTGACTCCAAAACCTGAAACAGAAGAAATGGAGACTCTGCATTCTAGTGATAATAGTCTGCCCAAGGGTTTGGCCCCTCTAGAAGAACTGTTCGATTTTGATGATGTGGCCAAAAAACCAAAGCTGGAACCTGTGGAAAATGAAGTGGAGGAATGTAATATAGGCAGTGAAGAAAAACCGAGATTGATTAAACTGTCTAAAACTTTACCAGCTCACATTAAACTCAAATACTTAGAGCCGTTTAAATAATTTTCTGATGTTTTTGCATGGAGTTACGAAGATCTTAAATCCTATGACACTGAAATAATACAGCACAAAATCCCTCTTAAAGAAAACCAAAAACCATTCAAACAAAAACTGCGCAGAATCAACCCTGTCCAGCTGCCATTGGTTAAGAAGGAAATTATGAAGATGCATGATGCTGGTATTATTGTCCCTATTAGATATTCTGAGTGGGTATCTAATCTGGTGTCAGTTAGGAAGAAGACCGGAGAAATCAGGCTTTGTATAGACTTCAGGAATTTAAACAAAGCTTCATTAAAGGACAACTACCCTTTACCCAAGATGGATCATATTTTGCAGAGGGTGGTAGGGTCTAAAAGGATTTCTTTGCTGGATGGCTATTCAGGGTATAACCAAGTCCTAGTCCACCCTGATGATCAATTAAAGACAACTTTTACCACACCTTGGGGCACTTTCATGTATGTGAAAATGCCTTTTGGTTTAATGAATGCTGGATCAACCTTTCAAAGAGCCATGGACATAGCATTCTCGGAAGAATTGGGTTTCTTCATCATTATCTATCTTGATGACGTGACTGTGTTTTCAAAAACAGATGAAGAACACTTAGAAAATTTGAGAAAAGTTTTCGAGAAATGCAGAAGGTTTGGGATATCTTTGAACCCCAAAAAGACATTATTTGGTCTCCAAGAAGGTAAGCTTCTTGGGCATATCATTTCAGAGCAGGGCATAAAGATAGATCCCATGAGGATTGAGGCCATATTGCAAATATCTCACCCTCGGAATATCAAAGAGTTGCAGTCTTTCATCGGAAAGATTAACTTTTTAAGAAGGTTCATCCCCAACCTGGCCGAGCTCCTTAGGAATATCACAAACATGTTGAAAAAGGAGCAAGGGGTAAAATGGACCGCAGAAGCAAAGACATCTTTTGAACTGGTTAAACAGGCATTAACCAAAACGCCAGTTCTCATAAGTCCGGATTTCTCAAAAGATTTTTATATCTTCTCATTTGCATCAGAACATACTATAGCTGCTGTCCTTTTACAGAAAAATCCACAAGGACAAGAGCAGCCCATTGCATTTTTTAGCAAGGCATTGAGGGATGCTCCTCTGAAGTACAACGTTATGGAAAAACAGGCTTTTGCTTTGGTAAAAGCTTTAAAAGACTTCAGGGTATACATCCTTCATTCACACATCATCGCCTTTGTCCCAAATTCAGTTTTTAAAGATATTCTAACCCAGGATCCAGATGGTAAAAGAGGTAAGTGGATTGCTGTTATTCTTGAATATGATTTAGAGATTAAACCCACCAAGCTCATCAAAGGTCAAGGTCTAGCTAGGTTGATGGCTGAATCAAATTGTGAAGTTCTTGATATTAATATGATTAATGCATTGGACGACCAAGAAGAATTCTTAACCCCCATTGTTGAGGATTATTTTGAGAATTCTCTTTGGTATTCTGATATTGTTTATGTTTTGCTTAATCTGAACACACCTCCTGGTTTATCCAAGACAAAGGCAAGATTCCTAAAGTTAAAAGCTGTAAACTATTGCATTATTGATAAATGTATTTATTGGAAAAATGCTAGTGGTATATTGCTTAAATGTTTGCCTGAGTTCGATGCAGAAAAGATTAAACAGGAATTCCATGAAGGAGAGTGTGGAGGCCATTTATACTGGAAGTCAACAGCCAACAAAATTTTGAGGGCTGGTTTCTATTGGCCTACTCTTTTTCCTGATGTACACAAACTGACAACCACTTGCCATAAATGCCAATTGTTTGAGGGCAAGAGAAAATTACTACCCCTTCCTCTGCATCCAATCACTGTTGAAGCCCCTTTCCAACAATGGGGACTTGACTTCATAGGAGAAATCCATCCATCATCTTCTGCTCAACATAGGTGGATCCTTACCGCCACAGACTATTTCACTAAGTGGATAGAAGCCATTCCTTGTAGACAGGCCAATGATTCAGTTATCATAAAATTCATAGAAACCAATATCCTTTCCAGATTTGGATGTCCTACCAAGATCATTACAGATAATGCAGCAGCATTTGGATCAAAGAAAATGGTTGAATTCTGTCATAAGTATCAGATAACATTGGGACACTCCACAGCCTATTACCCCCAAGGTAATGGACTTGCAGAATCTTCCAACAAAAGCTTAGTGAACATAATAAATAAACTGTTGGAGGACAACAAGAAGTCTTGGCACATAAAGCTGGTCCATGCACTATGGGCTGACAGGTTAACATTGAAGAAATCCATTGGTATGTCACCTTTCCAGCTTGTATATGGTACATATGCAATTTTTCCTAACAGCCTTGGTGTACCAGTTATGAAGTTAATTCAAGAGTTGCAGACTGAAGAGAATGACATAATCAGAAGGATAAATCGGACCATTCATCTTCAGCAGACCAGAGAGGAGGTGTACAACAAAGCGTTGCAGAAGCAAGACAATATCAAGAAGATATTTGACAGAAGAACAAAGGCCAGCAATTTCAAAATTGGGGACAAAGTCTTAAAGTGGGACTCAAAGAGGGAGGACAAGGGAAAGCATGGTAAATTTGACAATCTATGGCTTGGCCCTTACTCCATTCATTCAGTTGCTGGAAACAATGCATTCTTCTTACAAGAACTGAGTGGAGCATAATTGTTTGGGGGTCCTGTCAATGGCAGGATGCTTAAGCATTACCGATCTTAAATTATTTCATGTTTGAAGTCTTTTCATCTTTTTTCCACTGTAAATGTTTCATCCACCATTGCATTTAAGTTATGGAAAATCAAAAAAATACAAAAACAAAGAAAGAAGAAAAGAGGGCAGAAATGAAAAACAAGAAAGGCAAAGCCCCATGCCAAAAAAGAGAAATAAATCTGAAAGTGTGCAAGCTTAAATGCCACTCCTTGAAACACACTTCTAATTGGTCAAACTGTTTAATCTTGACTAATTATCTTTCAATTTTCTACTGATAGGGTAGCAAATTTGATTTGCCAAACTGTTTAATCTTGGCTTATCAGTAGATAGACTAGGGTAGAAATGAAGGTTCAAACAAACTCAAAATCTGAACCAAAATTTCCAAAGAAATGACTCCAAACTAAGCCAATTTCTGAGTCAGAGAGAAAAGACCTAGTTCTAATTCACTCAAAACTCGAACCAGAAGAGAAGCAAAGATAGCTCACCAAAAAGAAAAAAGCAAGAACAGAGCTATGAAAATAAGAAAAGGCCATAACAAAAAACTTTCAGATCTTAAGCCTTCTGTTTTGATTTTCGGTTTTCTGCAAATAATAATCTATGTGCAGCTTGTCTTTATGCCCTAGATCATAGCAAGTCAAACAGCTCAACCTTGGCTTGGCTATTTTTAAATTTATGTTGTAGAATTTAGAGAATGAAAGTTTGTTGGACTGTTTAATCCCAACAAACAGTAGAATAGGTAGAGGAATATCTGAACTCAACTGTTTAATCTGAGTTCAGGGAGAAATAAGGAGTAGAAGTAGATTAGATTTACTGCTTTCAAAAAGAATAAAATGTTGGGTTAAGAGTTTGCCAATCCAAGTGAACTCTGATGAAGAAAAAATGTTAGATCAGTAGGATTGGGGTAGGTAGAAGTTGTATTGATGAAATTCATCTCTCTTTAATGACTGACATTATTTTATCCAGAAGTAAAGCAAGAGCAAGTGATGGGTCAGACACCAGTCAACGTCCCAGAGAAATCAAGTCTGAATTCTTGATGCCTTCAAGAAGGCACCATCCCCAAGTGGAGCCACTGTTAGCCACCTATATTTTTCAATTATATCAGCTGGTGGCTAAATTTTCTTTGCAGCCTTCAAGAAACAAATTCAGGCCTAAAATTGTTGGTACTTGAAGTCTGTTGGTGAGATTCCAAACTACTGGTTGGTTCTACATACTTTTCCTCCTCTCTGTTTCTGATGATCCATGAAAATCCTGATCAAATATTGCTGCATCCTCCTCCTTTTTCCTCTCCCCTTCTTTCACCTTTCCTTCGTTTCTTCAACTCTCCTTTCATCCATAAAAACCCCATCAAACCCTTTTATATTCCTTATTCCTCCATTTAATCTCATTTCCTAAGGTTAAAACCCACTTTTTAAACCTATCGGAACCTTTATCCTCTCGCAAAAATCATTCAAAAACCATAGAAAAACATGCGTTTCTATGCGTTAGGTTTTAGCCCCTCAGGCTAAGCCCCTTTTTGTTTCCTCCTTCATATGCCCCAGCGCCGGAACCATCTGCTAAGACCGCCAGGCGCTTAACCCGCAGAAATAATTTATCACCCGAAAACATTGAAAACCTTTGTAAAACGCAAAGTCGGGTTTATTTTATTTTTTCCACCAAAGAAATTATATTAAAACTCGGCCGTCGATCTGTCCCTCGGATCGACGGCGCGGAGTGTATCCCGTCATCTGGTGGACCCCCCCCTTTCGCCGCGCTGTTTTTCATTTTCCGCCTGTTTCATGCCCGCACCACCTTTCGTCCGGAAGCGGTTTTAGACCGTCGGCCAGCGATTCCACGCGCTGGCAGACACGTGTTCTCCACCTCACCCCCAAAACCGCCGTGCCATGTCTTTCTCCCGCGCGTTAAACCTCGTCCTATGGCCCCGCAGCGGGATTCATCCCCGCCGTCGGATCTGGGCCCTCCCATCCGACGGTCCCCGATCACCTTTCCCGCTCGACCTTTAACGAATTCGCTCGCCCGTTAAATCTTCCCCAGCGCATTCAAGAGCCGATCCCCACCGTCGATCTCCGCAGATCGACGGCTCTCATTTATTCTCCCGATTCCGTTGTACAGTCCACCTTCCTCCCCGTTGACTGTTCGACTTGTTCCCAACCGTTGATCGCGATGCGATCAACGGTCCCGATCTCTCCATTCTCCCGCACGCCCTCCGATGCAGTCTATCCATATAACGCAGGATTTCCTCATTTTTCTTGTTTTTTGCAGGTTTTTAAGGTTTTTCTTCGTATTCTATGAAAATCTAAGGGATGAGGGTGACGACTCCAGTCCTCCCGATTTGTCCAAGAAATCGATCATACGAAGAAGAACAAAGATATCTACAAAGTTTCATGAGCTTTGGTCGCCGCACGTCCCTGTAAAGCTTGAAGAATGCCGCCAATATCAGAGCAGAGAAAGAGTATCGGATTGAAGATAGAATGAACCAGAGCAGTGGTTTTGCGAGAAGATTGGCGGGGATTACGGCTAAAGTCGGTTATCAAAAGCCTAATCCCCGGCTCAGAACACGGATTAAAGCGAAACCTAAAAGTGTTCAGCAGACATATCGCCTCCACCGCCATACTTTGAGGCGAATTGATTCCTCAACCACCACAGTGCCACCTATTGCCTCAGAACGCTCAATCAGAGGATGAATTTATTGAACAGGATCAGATATTATGCCTCGAACAACCAAAGAAGTTATTACTGCACCGGATTTCAACGACAGAATGTTTGCAAAGTAACCCTAACAGTACGCAGAGCCCCAAAGGTCAATATAAGCTCTCTTTGAGCTTACTTCTTAAGTATAAACACATTAATGCAATGTAACACCTGTAGAATTTCTTCATCAAGCCTCACGGGGTCAGGAAGACATTAATTCTGCATTGATTGTATTTGAGATTTTTTCATCAGATCTCACCTCCTCATCCTTCTATAAATACTTCAATAGAAGATGAGTGAGAGGTTGGATTAGTTGGTTGTCAAGGTAATTGCTGAAGCATTATAGTTGTTTCTGAGTGGAAAACTCTTGACTGTAAATAGCGGTTTCATGGGCTCTTGGAGCTCTTCTTGTAACAAATAGGTTAGGTTGTGAAGAGAGGTGAATTAAAACATTGGACTTGAAGATTGTAACCGGTTTGAAGCAATCAATACAAGCTGATTTATGGGATCCTGGTCTATGCTGATGGTGATGTTATTCTCACTGTAACTTGTCATTTTATTTTTGTTTTCAATTTGTTTCATTTTCCACTATAAAGAACAGTTTAAACAGTGTTAGAGTTTGCTGCATATCAGTGACCTTCTCTGGCTGAAAAATCTTTATCCCAATGTTTTCTTCTAATTGTGTTATTTAGAAATGATTTAATTCGGTCTAAGCACAGAGATGCTGGCGTTCCCTCATCTTTTCGTCACTGCTGAATGTTATTTTTAAATGTTACTTTCATATATGTTGTGTAAGGAATGAATTGAGGAAATCAAAGGTTAGCCCTGAGTCCCTTTCTTGTTTGCTCAACTATTTATCTGTTTCCCTTAGGATGTGTCAAAAGCTGACTAGTTTCAAAGTACTTATCAGATCTTGGGCCATTCTGTGTTATCTTGGTGATTGTCTTGGAAGTAACTAAGTAAAGAAGAACTAAGATGAGGAGAAAGGTGAGCCCTGCCCGCTAGTCTCTGCTCCAAAGGTTGCCTTCAAGTTTCCCTTTGTTTTTAAGTTGTTTTCTATTAGAAGTGTATCAAAGGCTGGATAGTTTCAAAGTACTTACCAGATCCTAGTTTGCTTCTATGTTTTTCTTAAGTGCCTGGTCAAAGGCTGGCTAGTTTCAAAGTACTTACCAGATCCTGGGCTGCTCTTTGTTCTGCATCTGTCATTTCCCTTTCTTATTGTATCACTCCATTCCATAAACCAAACTTTAAAGAGATCCTTAGGCACAGATGACTTGCCCCATAGATCACTCTTGAACCTGAATGTTTCAATTAAATCCTCTTATGACTCCATAGCCCAACGGATTGAAAACTTGCCATCATCTTTCTTCTTGATCAAAGCTTACCTTTTTGCTTGCAACTTCTCACCTTTGAACCTGTTTGCATATAGATCTTTCCGCCTCAGACAGCAACTATGTTCAACCATCCGAAAAAACCAAACAAAACCCTTGGACCTCATAACTAGCCTAATATCATTACCCTAAATTTCAAAGAAAATATCCATCTTTGTACATATTGGAGAGATCCCTCTCCGGATTCAGGAGGGCTAGATCCTAGAATCCCAAAGTTGGTTGAAATGATGTTAACTCTTTGTGATCGGACTTTGCCAATCTTGCTTGTTACGAGACCTAACATCGTCTTTGGAAGCCTTTCCCAAGTCATTGAGTCTCGCCAGTCCCCGGGGAAGAAAATTCTTTGATTCCACGACATTGGTGTAAATAAGTCGACATCATTTTTTTTGTTGCATTTCTTCAAGGCGGTTGTAGGTGTGTGCTTGTGGTTTCTTTTCTACCCGGTGATTCCTTTTGGCCACATCACCTAAGTGCAATTTATTGATGTGTCTTTGTCATCATTTTAACTTCTTCTTAATGCAATTCAAGATAACCTGTTTTTCTATGTTCAAGCATCTTTGACACTATCCACGAGCTCACCCCTTACAGATTCTCTCTCTTTCATCTTTGCAACATTCACATATGGATGGTTGGGAAATAGCATTTTAGTCCCATTAGACTCAACGGTAAAGAGATAGGGTGGTTGAGATGATGCCATACTTTAATGAGGTTCAATCAAACTTAAAACCATGTACAAAATTTAGATGTTGTTCAAGGTTGCTTGTTCCTGTCGAGTAGATATGGTAGAGGCTATGACAATGAGGGGTTAACTTGGAGTCCACAATATCTATCCTTTTTTTTTTTTGAAGAAATAAATGCCTTTGATGAGACTTGGTTTAGTGAACATGATCTCTTGTGGGTGACTTAGTCTAAATTGATCGCTTATCCACTTTATTGTATTTTATTAGAGACTTGGCCAATTTTGATCACTCTTACAAATTTGTACTCTATATATAAAGCGTAGTCTTCGGGGTCGAGGCAAACCACACCTACACTTCCTATGTTTTATATATATTTGGTTTCCTCAACGGGTGTACGGTTACGGAATACTCTTATCATACTCAACTACTTTATTACTCATGAATCTGTGTGTATATTCTTGCATTGTTTCTTTTGTGCTTATATCGATTGTGTTTTGTCGAATTTTTATTTATTGAACAAATGCATCTTCGGGTGTGAACAATTGCGGGGAGAATGTTTTCCCATTGGATATAAATGGTAGGCGACAAGATGTATATGAGTGTTTAGAGTTTTCTAAAGGTGAAGTGGAATTTGTTGCAGTATATGGATTCGACCTCAAACAATTGCCATTATATTTCTGTTGATGTCTCTCTATCATCAATTAGAAATAGCATGCTTAAGGTATGATTTAAATGATTTTGTTAATTGAATATCTTTCTTGCCTCGAACTTGCACTTCATCATATTTGTTGCATTTAAGTTCATTTTCTTGTTTTCGGAACAATAAAGGTCTTGATTGTAACGGGTCTTCATCCAAAGGGTTTACATTATGAATCAAAATGAGAAATGAAAATATTTTCTCCCATTGATTTTTCTCTAGTTTCTTTGTGCTAAATTAGGCTAACTAGAAACAAAAGTATTGATTGTTCCCCTATATGAAAATAAATTGTATATTTATGGTTTACATCACATTTATAGTGAGAATTTGGACTCATGGTCCAAAAACTGAATTTGTGATATTTTAATCCACGAAAAGCTCAAAATGAAGCGAAAGGTAAACACAAAATTAGAGATTCTTTAGTTTAGTACTTTATTTGTTTGGTGAATATTGGTGGAGCTTCTAGTTGATCCGTGTGTGGATGGCTCAAAATGGTCAAGGTAAGCACAACATTAGAGAGATTCTTTAGTACAGTACTCTATTTTTGGTGAACCTTGGTGGTGCTTTTGGGTTGATAAATCCTATGTTGTTTGTGGATGGCTCAAAATGAAGCGAAAGGTAAACATAAAATTAGAGATATTTTTTAGTCTATTACTCTATTTTTTTTTGGTGAATCTTAGTGGTGCTTATGGTTGATCCGTTTGTTGTGTGTGGATAATGCCTTTTTCTCATGCTGCTCTCATATCCTATCCTCATCTCCTGTTGGGTTGCATGCTTTAGGTTTCATCTTTAGAAGTTTGATTGATAGATTTGAAAAAAACTATGACTTTGGCGAGAGCTCGTTCTTTCTTTCTCAAATTCCTTTTATTTTTACCAGCCAGGTAGCAACCGTATTAACAACCCTAAACCATTTTTGCTGAAGTATTGGCAAAGTACTATTTTATTGCATCCGAATTCTTGGTTTTTGATTACGGTATGTGGTTTGAGCTTCTTTAATATTTCTACGCCGAACATGCGGGTCGATGCGGCTTCAGTATGTTCAGCGACCTTCGTCCGGGTGGATAGAAGTATCCTTCTCGAACCGCATGCTACCATGTATTTATATTATCAAACACGAACTCCTAATACTTTTAATTAACTATGCAAATTTAAGTGACAATGAGAACCAATTTTACAATTACACAGATACGAAGTCACGATTCATTGCTTGATGCATTGCTCGGTACATGACTTCGAGTGCCTTCCATCTCATGGTGTTGTTTCAAATGCTACTGCGGCCTACATTAACACCAATTTCGGATACCAAGTTGATATGAAAAGCTTTCCAATCGTACTGATTACGACTATTCTAAAACTATGTTCAAATTCCAAGTTCAAGATCATATTAGTAAGACTATTATTTATTTCTATGCTAGTTGGTTACCTCAAAACACACTCCAGTTACGGCTTCCATATCGGTCACTGGTTGGGATCATCCTCTGTTGTGGTAGTCCTTCTTTACCCCTTTCTTCAAATTGCCCATTCATAAGACTATTAAACACTATGATCACTCTCCATAATACATTTCCATGCTAATGACAACAACCGCACCACTCTTTTGAAATTCTAGGTTTGATTGTTCGGTTGCTTTGCACACCTATCCACTATCTTCATGCTAAAAGCTGAACATTTTGCATTGCTTGCGATAACCATCGATTGAAATTTTTTCCATAGGAAATGTTAGGGCATTAAGTTTAAGGATAGGTGGCTTCACAGTGCAAAATTTCTGCTTGATTTCTCAATATTTTCGAGTTCCTCTACCAATGGACAAGTTGTTGAGCCCTCAAAATTGTGCTTTCTTTCATTCCACTTTACCTCATTTCATCATTCTTTTATCACTTCATAAGCCTAAAATCAATGAAGAATGATTAGGATTGCTTAAAGGTTACATGCAATTGATTAACATATTGTATTTTCATGATTTTTGCTATTTTAACAATTTTCTGCAAAATAGCTACAGAATGCAGACAGTCCGTAGCTGACCGGCGATTCTGCAGCTGTTTTACAGTTTGAGTGGGTTCCAGGTGTCGTCTGAAGGAAAACCGCATATGGGCATATTCCACGTCATGTCTACATGGTTTTTTGCTCACCATGAAGGAAGAAACGAATTCTGTGTGTGGTTATGCACGTGGAAACCAAAATCAAGAGGTAGACTTCTAGTAGGACTGTCTCAGTCCAACTGTCTACAGCAAAAGTACGCAGCCTTCAATAAGAGTTTTAATTTGAATAGGAGTGGGAAAGACAGTAATCCCTATGTTATCTCAAGTTCTGTTATGTAATTTCATTATAAATATGACTTGGGAGACCAAGCAACGCTGGTTAGAAATCTTAGTTAGTTTTTGGCTTTTGCTGTTAGGTTCCAGAACCGTGAATACTCTGTTTCAGTCTTTTTCTCCTTTAATGAAAGAAACAACATTTCTGTGAACGTGCTGAGTCAATTTTAAGTTAGATTGCATGCTACCAGGTGGTGGAGGGCCCCTACCTCCTGTGCAGCTCTGTTTTTATAATTTAGATAAGTATTTTAGCTCTGTTTTCATAGTTTAGATGAGTATTTTAATTGTGTTTTCATTTATAATTTAGACAAGCTTCTACGGTTTAGGATCATCATTGATTTCATTAAAATATCACAGCTAGACTTGTTATAATCATCTATTCCAAAATACCATTACAATGAATGAGAAATAGCTGTGATTTTGTAGGCTTTAGTTACATTTCCATTTGTTAATTATCATAGTGAGAATTGTATGGACTGTGTAATTTCATAGAGTAATGGCATGTCAATTTCAATAGAATACTCCGGAGTTAGAATGCATATGGTTCAGTTATGTTATTTCATTTTCAGTTTGATAATGACTTTCTTTAGTTTAGTTTTAATTCATTTTGTTTCAAGTAGATTAATGACATTTTAATTTAGTTTTAATCATTGTCCTTTAATATTGATAGATAGCGTTCTAGCTTGATGTTATCCATTGTATTTTAAGTAGTTCTAGTTGTCAAAATTAGTCTCTCGGCCTTCATTATTCACAACTTACTTTTTTTCTGAATTTTTATTAATATATCATCACATGAACAGAGGTCGGTAATATCAGTTTAAGGCTTTGATTATTCTGCAAATCTTTTACAAATTCACCAATAGCCTTTTTCCCAAACATTATTCTAGAAAATCTCTAAATTTCTGAATAAGGCTTAGTAGTGATAAGTCAAGTTGCAGAATAGAATAACTTCAGCATCATAGGATAATTTAGATTTTTGTAACATTGTGAGTTGATTGTTTATTTAGGAGAAAATTTCATTTACACTTAACTTGTTCATTTTCTCAGGTTCATTTCAAGTTCATGTTGTGATTTGTTTCTTTGCCATAGAGTCATTATCAAGCTTTGTATTTGTTGTTTGCTAGTCATAGTTTAGGTTTGATTCTGTTTCAGTATTTGCATTTTTCATTTGTCATCCATAGTTTAGGCTTCACTCTGTTTTGACCAATAGTTTCCCTTCATTAGCACTTAGTTCTTTTCCTTTTCAAAATAAAACCATAAAACCAAAAACATCAGAAAACACTAAACACAACGAAGTAGGAAGAGGTTACTTAGGCACATATAGTGCACCACACTTCAGCAGTTTACTGACCCTGGTTGACAATTAAATGAGCTCAATTTAGGAGACTAGGTTGAGACCAAACACAAGTCTTGTCAATATCTCCATTCTTTTCTGCCATGCCCATTTTGGCAATCTTCATAATGTGTCTACAATCATAAATTCACTTTCCCACACATTCAATATTAATTCATTAGATTGTTGTTTAAGATGAGGCTTCTAAGCTGTGTCGATCTGTGAAGTGCCCAATAAAAGAAGAATGAGAAATGCTTTCCCTCATTTTACATTTAGACTTGATTATGAAACTAAAGACATTGCAGAACTAAAATTCATTTCCCAATAGAGTTCTACGATACACATTAGCTATTTACTGATAAAATTATGAAGACTTGTAATAGCTCACCTTTTGGAAAGAGAAAGGTCCTATTGAAGTAGATATATTTTTAGTCTCTGAGTTTTTCACTGCATCACATTCACTCAAATTAACAATGACAGATTACGAAACTAAAGACATTGTAGAGCTAAAATTCATATTCCAACAGAGTTCTACTATGCTTGGGTGTTATATATTTAGTGATCAAATAATTAAGACTTTTAATAGCTCACCTTGTGGAAAGGTAAAGGTTCTATTGAAGTAGAAACATTTTTAGTCTCTGATTTTTTTAGTGCATCACTTTCACTCAAATTAGCAATGACAGATTTGTCAAACTTCTTAGAATCTGTCAATAATGAAACATTCAGATCCTGGACATTTTCAAGAGTAAAAATATCAGTGCCAAGTGATTTCCTATGTGATCCACTATTATGATAGTGAGTGGCTTGTTCACATGCCTTTTCAACTTGTAAGTTGGCAAGAAGAAAAATATGCAGTGTCTGTGTTGCCACTTCCTCATAACCTGGGTAATTAGAAGTACATGTTATTACACAGAATGCACTTCCAACAGACAAATGCTTTTCAAGTGATGTTTTTCATTTGTGTGGAGAAGAATGGCCACCTTCTTTTAATTCACGTGCTTGTATTGCAGATAACGCTTTTTTTGGTGCACAATTAGCTTTACTTGGCTCAGTGATGTCTTTATTGTATAATATAGTACTCACTGAAGTTGTCTTGAGGGAAACAATATAGCCTTGAAATATCTTCTGGTTCTTGAACTTCAGAAGCCATAAATCGAGTTGTTACACTGCCCATGTAAATTATCTCAGCTTTCTCCATATAAGAAGCTAGTTTATGGTTACATGTATGTGCCATATTTTCACTAGTCCATGGTAACATAGAAGACTCCTCTTCTCTCTGGCTCAAGGTTGTTGATGACAACTTTGTAACACTTACCTGGGCATACTTAGGAGGTTTTTTTTTTCCAAACACACTCATTATCGTTCACCATTTCCACATCTCTGACTGCAAACTCCTCTTCCATGACATTTTTATAAACAGATCCTGAATCTTTCAACAACTAATTATTTTCATTGTGCCTGTTAACTAGAATTTTGGTCAGAGATTTTCATTTGGTAAGCACATGAGCAGTCTAAATTTTTTATAAAATCCATCGAGAATTGACTACTATCTGTTCATCGTCATTTCCTAACAATTGCAATCCATCCAGATGACTCTTTTAAACCCTTGATTGAATTCATGCTTATAAGGATTCTCATTAATGTGAACCAAAGGTTTTGGAACCTCTTGCAATCCAACCACTGCGATGTCTGCTTCAGCAGTCTCCATGGCATGCTTCTGTGGAATAGCTTGACTACTTTCATCCAAAAATGAACTAAACATTCCTTGCATTTGATTCTTTAAAAAAGCATCCTGACAAGCACTTACAAAGTTCTCCCCTGGTTTAGATTTCTCCGATAATCAAACAAGCATTTCTTTCATTTCCTCCACAGAAACTTCTCAATATTTCACTAAATTTTATTCTTTACAGGCATACAACGACAATATTTTCAAATGCACTGTTGCAGTAGCTTCATCTAGGGCATATGTAGCATGCATTCTTACATCATTCTCACTGGTTTCCTCCAGTGACAAATCCAAGACTATTCTCTTTTCCACCAACACACTGCTTTTCACAATGCCTTTGCAGGGTAAGAAATATAAAACTCCTTGTTTTTCCACCAAAGCAACATTTTCCTATAACGGCCCTGTGTTATGCTTCCTTGCATTATCTATGTGAATTGCTCCAACTAACGACTTTAAATTCCACTGGATTTTTGCACATCCAAAAACAACATAAATTGAACAAGCTGCCTCAGTTACTGCATTCTTATAGTCAACCTGTGTTGCATGCATCTCTACATCACTTTCATCATTTACATCAATCACCAACTCCAACCTACCATGCACCATTTACAAATGCAATATCTTCATGTGTAGTTACTCTAGCACATTCACTTCTTTGATCTATAAAGGAATTTAAATCTCCTGTCATTTGTTGTATGAACATTCTTGAGGGACTCCTCTTTGAGATGCTTCACTACAGAGCCTGACATCCAATGGCTTTCTCTCTATCCCAAAGCATCCATCACTTCATAAGAGGATCCATTCAAAATTTTAATCTCTCATGCCTCCTTAATTGATCTATCCCTCTTTCTTGAAAACTCACACATTTCACCTTCTACGTTATCACTTGTGTCTAGATTATTAACAGAACCTACAAAGGTGAAATGCTATCCACTTCTTGGTCTAGCACTCCTTCCAATTTGGCAGGTAAATGATCCTGCCAAGAAGGCTCATTGGCATGCATTGCTGTCTAATATTCCTTGCTTACATCAAATATCAAATCTGGTATTTCCTCGATGTCTGCCAGAAGAGCATCTTCCAGTGGAACAATCAAACATGTCTGATTTCTCTCATCTAACAAATATTTTGGCATCCCTTTCATTGTCACTCTTGCAATAGCCTCCTTTTCACTTGGCACCTTTTCCTAAGACTCCACTTAATTCCTCCACAACATCAAAATCCCCATTAGACTCAATGAATTCTTCCTCCACATTTTCTTTCTTATTTTCATCTAATAAAGAATCCAACATCCCTTGAATCTGTTTGTGTTTAAAATCAATTCTCACCGGATGAGAAGATACATCCAGGGTGGCATTGTCCAAAATTTTTTCAATCCTTATAAATGGAGATGAATATTCTCCTTGTTCATTCCCTGCCTCCATCCAGTTCTTGTTGCCTATACATTTCTTTTTCCTTCCTCCTCATATGATGTACGGGTAGCATTGTCCAAAATTTTTTCAATCCTTATAAATGGAGATGAATATTCTCCTTGTTCATTCCCTGCCTCCATCCAGTTCTTGTTGCCTATACATTTCTTTTTCCTTCCTCCTCATATGATGTACTATTTTTAATTTTCTATTCTTTGCGTATCAAACATAATAAAGCCTCTTGCACACTGTTCTCGTCTCTTTCATTTGAACATAATTTCGATAATCATTGCATTTATGAAGAAAGGATATATTCATGTGAAACCCTGTCTAGCTGATTCTCTTGGCTAATGCCATCACCTTCATCCCATAGAGAATCCGACAATTGAATGTCAACTTGACCAAAGGCATTGCTTACTTCCTGCTGAGATTGAACAAGAGAATCAAAATCTCTCCTTCCAGGGGGCATTACTCTGTGCTTTGAACTTGAAGTTTGCCTCTTTTCCCTTCTCTTCTATCTCGAGACTCCAAAAACTTGCTGCAGCCTATCCTTTCTGTCTCCTCTGCCCACTGAAATTTCAAAAGCACTTCATCTTCGCCCTTATATGCTCCTTTAGTTTGAAATCCAAAATCATCATTTCCACTATTCTTGTTTTCCGTATTTACTTCTGTTGAATCTGTATTTTGTGCTAGGTTATGAGTATATTGTTTTAAATTATTCACTTTAGAACAGAGACCAATCATAAGAATATTTTTATTTTGTGCAGGCCTGCAATCCATGACTGAGGACGAATTGATAGCAAATAATAAACCACATTGCTCAGAGGCATTCAACAAAATTAGCAGATCTTTGGTGTTTTTTCTAAATTCACCCGACTGTTCAGACGCTGGCTGATTCTTCTTACCTGTATTTTCAAACCCATCTCCCAAAATATATAGCCATCTAGAAGGTAATGACTCTTTGAGCCTTTTGAAAATACACCACATAATAATCTCTGCCCAATTGTTTGAGCTGCTTATCAACTCACCAATGTCTGGTCCAAACAAGTTTCCTTCAAGGATCAAATTAATTTCCTCTTTTCAAATAGAGTTTAGAAGCATTTGCACAGATTCTGGAGTTGTTGCTTCTGACCATACATTTAAAGGTCTCAAATTTCTTGATTTATATGTATTTTCACCATTTGAAATGAAAGCTATATTGTGCAAAGTTGTTTCAAGCTCAAAAGTATTATCCTGCCTATAGAAGCCTGAACCCCAATAATCCTCGCAGTGGCCACTTTCACCAAGTAGAATATGTGCTTCATCAACATCGTCAAACCTCAAACCTCAATTTCACTTCCAAGTTTTTCTCTATAACAATTTTTGGGAGTCTTGCTTGCCGGACACTAGTTACAAACTTTCTTTCACTTGAAAATTCACAACAATTGAATTTAAATTAGCCTCACGTAGGTTGTATTTCATTTTTAGTATATTTCTCTTGATTATTTCTTTATACAATCTCCCCACTTCTCTTATCCATGTTCCAGTGTTCCTTTTCACTTCTTGGTGCAATTGCTAGTTATAAGAATATTTAAGATTCTGGATCTATCGATCTGAGATAGATATTGCAATATAAATCTGAAGGATTCATGAGATTACTTCATGTTTGATCATATTTTTTTAATGATAAATGTTATCTTGCGGGAAAATTTCAAAATTTGAAGTCATATTAATTCAGTACATTGATGCAAATTCATACGTTGATACAATGGTGCAAATGCATGGATTTAGTTGTTGAATGATATATGATGGTTTAATAGGAGGACAAGACACTCGCACCCACCATTATAAGCTTAAGATCCAGGATTCTCATGAAAACCAGTCAAAGGAAGGAGCAACGGGCAGGTTAACCTTAAACATATGTAAAGCCATCCTTATTTTCACTAGGCGCAGAGACGTTTCGTTACAAGGTGGACTAGCTGTCATATTCATCAGTTTTGATTTTCTTGTAAGATGTCTCATTTCTGCAGTGGAATAGCTTTTTATTGATGTTCTATGCATTCTTTCTGGTTTATGTCAATGCAGGTGAAAGAATCACTAAGGGCGAATAGAGATGATCATGGGCTTAGCATGTCAAATTTGGAGTAAATTCACAGAAGTAAAGTGCCAACAACATTGACAGGGACATTAGGGTGCAAAAATAATGGAGCAAGAGACAATTAGTCAGATCGCAATTGTGCTATGGGCCCACTCTGCTTTCTAAGCAAGACAGGGAGGATTGGCATTAACTTTGTGTGGTTGATTGATTTCCCGTCAACCCATGATATATGCTGGCACTAATTTGAAGGGGATGATTTGGTAGATGAAACCCAATACAAGCTATTTAGAACAAATGTTTGAGGGCAAGCTATAAGAAAAAAATTGCTTGAGCAGAGATGAATTGGGTTGATCCATGATGGATTCTGAATTGGGTTCTTCGGGTTTGTTCTCATGGGCTATTAAACATAAAGAAGATGAACACTCATGTACCTCTCCTCCACTATGGCATCCTGGATCAAGTTCTTAACTCATATCTACAGACACGGCATGTTCATATCCATACCCCATGTCAGCCAGGGCAGAGGATATTGCCAAAGGCAGACAGGAGCTCATGAAAATGTTTGAAGGAATGCCTGAATCAACTTATGAATTGTCCCTGAGTGATCTGGTGGAGCAGAAGGCTACCATGCAGAAGAGATCAAATGAGGAAGTGCAAACAAAAAAACATAAAGCAGAGGAGAGGAGCTTAGGAAAGCAGGACAAGAGGAAGACAAGTGGAAGCTATATAAATGGGTCAAGTAAGAGTAAGGGAGAAAATACTAAGCTGTTCCTTCTCAATATATTTATTCCCAAAAGCTTGACAAACTGATTTCATTCTACCTCTAGGTCAATACCCACAAGTTTTTCTCAGGTGAAGAGCCATGATTCAGAGAAAGGATCAGGGAATACATATCCTGTTGCAAACCTGTATAAAATAGAGATGTCCTATTCTCCTACTAGTTCTTCAATTGGCTTCTCCAAGGTGTCTCCTAAACCATCTTCTGCCCAGGATGGTAAGTCTTATCAGGTTCTCCTAACTTCTACCATACATACTGGTTATAATTTTTGCCTTTGGAAATTGAGCATGAGTCGATGCTCATTCTGTTGCGGGTACACTTTCTTCTCCAAGACTATTTGCCAGAAGCTTCTTCTGTGTTTCTCTTCACACAACTTCTGAATTTTCAATTTCTGACCATTGAATATATTTTATCTTAATTATGAACTGGCAAACCCCAGGGTTCAAGCTTAACTCCATGCTTAATAACCACCCATGGCTTAAGAATTCCACACCAGTCACTTACAAATTCCAAACATCACAATATATCTACTTACAATTTCACTTATAACAGCCCTAGTGCCTTGAGATGCTATCTTTTACTCTTAAAATGTGGGAATAGAATATTAGAACTTAACGGGGAGGTAGCACCTTCATTAAGAACTGATTATTTTATCAAACCTATCATTAAGGAGTGGAAATATGGAACCTTAAAAAGTTTTCTTTAGATGTTTCTTCCCACATTAGTCTTGTTGTCGAGTGTGAACTTCATCCATGCTTTTTGTTGAAGTTTTATCAGATTTTATCTCTTTATGATCATGTTTTATCCATGTCGGTTGACATCAGAACAATTTTTGGCATGCAAGTAAACTTTGAGAAAGCAACCCCTAAGTCATCCTGAAGTCAAAGTCTTTTTGCATATACATCAAAAAATGTTAGGACATGCTAGTGAAAAGTTGGAAACTAATAATTAACTATTGTCTGTTTTCTTTTCATTTATTTTTTTTAATCACGAGAATCGATAATTAACTACTCTCATTTTTCTTTCTATTTCTTTCTTTTTCCTTTTTTTTTTTTTTTTTCATAGTTCAGTATTAGGAGAATTTCTTTCTTTTTCCTCTTTTTTTATTTTTATTTTTATTTTTATTTTTTTCTTCAGTATTAGGAGAATTTCTTTCTTTTTCCTTTATTTTTTATTTTTTGGGTATTAGGAGAATTCCTAAACTTACTGCCTGCCTCTGAGGAGGCCCAGCGTCATGTCTAAGGGACTGACCCTATACTCCTGAACCTAATGCATTTTGCAACTGCCCACAGACACGCTAGGTGTGTTAACTGAGTTTCAAACCTGGGTGGGGCCTCAATATTGCTCAGAAAAAACTTTCTTCCTTGGACTAATCTGGGGGAGGTCCAGGATCAACCTTTGTGGCTGCCTTATAACACCAATAATATATCCAGCAACCAGTAAGCCAGATATACCAGATCTTATGATTTAGCAATAGCCTTATAACACCAAGAGTATATCTAGCAACCTGTAAGCCAGATATACCGGATCTTATGATTTAGCAAGAGTGGAGACTCTAGGAAATGGGGAGTCTACTCCTTGAGGCAAGATCATAGCAGGCCATATACTCAATGGGATTTGAACCGCGGTCTCATTAGTTTCACCCAGTGAGGCCACATACTCAATGGGATTTGAACCGCGGTCTCGTTAGTTACAACCAGTGAAACTTACCGTTAAACTACATATCACTGTATAATTAACTATTCTCTATTACTTGAAACATTTCTAAAACTTTAAAGTACCCGGCTGATTGGATTGCTAAAACACTGAGTCACTTGCCCTTTCATGAGGTGGGTTAACTGAGTTTCGAACCTGGGCGGGGCCTCAATATTGGTCAGCAAACACTTTCCAATGTAGGTCGTCCACCGTTTGGCCTAGCACAATAGGCCAATTAACAATTGTTTGTTACTTGAAACATTTCTGAAACTCTTAAGTCCTTGGTTGGTTGGATTACTCAAACACTGAGCTACTTGCTCCATGCAAACACTTTCCAATGTAGGTCATCCACCGTTTGGTCTAGCACAATAGGCTAATTAACAATGTATGTTACTTGAAACATTTCCGAAACTTTAAAGTCCTTGGCTGGTTG
This sequence comes from Pinus albicaulis, assembly GCA_034641835.2. Taxonomy (NCBI): domain Eukaryota; kingdom Viridiplantae; phylum Streptophyta; class Pinopsida; order Pinales; family Pinaceae; genus Pinus; species Pinus albicaulis. Next base: position 999,515,615 of record CM076575.1, on the reverse strand, counting down.
GATTTCTCTAACACTGAGCCACTTGCCCCTTCATGAGGGACGCCCGTAAGGGTTCAACATAGATGTGTGTATTCCTATTTCCAACACCTTCTTCAGGCCACACTTTGGCTAAGGTCCCCTGCCTAACCTCAAGCAAAACTAGCTCTATCCTCGTCTTGAAAATTATAATACTAAGATTTACCCCAGATTTTCCCTTGGCCAGTGTGTTGTTGTACTACTGAGCTACATGCCCCTTCATTGTGGGCATCATTAATGGTTTGACCTAGATGTACGGATTTCTATCTCCAACAAAGAAAACACCTAATTTGGAAGTAAAGCATCAAAACTGAACGAAAGATAATGTATAATGAACAAAGTTTTTATGCCAACATTCTACCATATTCCAAAGTTTTCATGTTTGACTTCTAAGTCATTTATATAGATTTTAATCATTGCTTTACGTTTAATTGAGTATAATTGCAGCCCAATTCGTTTCATGTTTAATCATCCCTGAATTAGGTGTGCTCATGCTCCTAAGTCATGAATTTTGGACCTATGTGTGGAAGTGCTCGTTGCTCTGTTTCCAAAGGTTTTGAAAGTGGTCATTTCAAAAGTCATCCCTGTTTCCAAATGTTGTCCTTACCCTGTTTCAGACAACTAAGACTTAAAAATATTGTGCTCTTTGGTTGAATCGAAAATTTTATTTGCATATTAAAGACTGGGAATCCAAAAGGAAAAAGTGGTTCCATTTAAAGATATGTGCAACCTAAATTATCCAAATTCTTTTTATTACACTCCATCCATATATTTCGTTGCAGCATTCCTAGTCCTTTAGTATTGAATTATAACTCTATAAAATCAAGATGGCCATCCATATTCAAAGGCTTCTACTTTTCTTTGTGTTATCTTCTAATAAGGATTTTTATTTCCAAGTAATTCAACTACCAAAGGTAGTACATGCGAGTAGAGAAGTAATTCAACTACCAGTTATTCTCCTACATAGTACATGCTTTGATAGATTATATCAAAAGTCTTACCAATACAATAACATTGATTTTTGTATGTGGACATTTTTGTTCAGGATGGTCCATTACATAATCAAGATGAGGTGCTGGATCATGCAATTGCACTTTCTCTTTCTGAAGAACTAACCAAACCAAATGGTATATGATGGAAATTTCATTTTTTTACAGTTACTTTTAGTTTAATTATATCATTAAGCTCGATGATTTTCATATATTCAACTAAACCTTTGTTGCTTAACAAGACTTTTTCATTTCCATGTTTTAGTGAAACTGTTTATGGTTTGATACTCTCATACTACCTTTATCAAGTTACATGCACCCCCATTAGAAAAAACAAGAGAATTTTGCTTGCCATGACTATCTTTCTTTGTCATTGTTGACTTAAGAAAGTCTTTTAGCTAAGAAACTAGTTTCAAGGTTATGGCATAACTTGTCATATAAATTGAACATAATTTATATCCAAAATGTTAACTTGTAAACTACTTATCCAGTTTTAGGCTTTCCATTTAAAATATACTTCAGTTTGAAATTTGAACGAGTTGTGCCATAGACTTGAATATTAAGATATTTTGGTGTAAGGATTAAAAATTAGCCCGTAAGGCCTCTCAGTTATTCATTTATTTTATCTAATACAACATTTACTATTAAATTAGAACCACTCGGCACAAATGCGTCATAGATCAAGATCATACTTTGTAGAGTGTCGTAGAATAAAAATAGGAGCAAGGACACTGAGTTCTTTCGGTTTTCCTGGTTCTTATTCCTTTGGTGTATCTTTGCACCTTTAGGGGCAATTGCTAGTTTAAAGTCTAATTCTTTAAAGGGTGCTAGCTCAATGTAAGAGCACCTGCTTTACAAGCAGGAGGTTGGTGGTTCGATTCCATCGTGCCCTGATATTCATATATAGGGAATGAAGAAGATTAGTTTTTGGTGACGAATGCTCTTTTGACCATCACCAATGAGCTTATGGTGACATTTTTCGACCCTCACCAAAATATGAAATGGTGACGGTCAACGAAAGCCACCATATATACGCATCAATAGTGACAACCATTAAAGGTCCGTCACCATAAATCGTTGTTGTTTATATGAAATGGTGAGGGTCATTGTTTGTCATTATAGTCATTATTTGTGATGGACCTTGATGTCACCAATGCGTTTATGGTGACGGTCAATGAACGTCGCCATATATATGCACCAATAGTGATGGCCATGAAAGGTCCATCACAAAAAATCGTTGTTGTTCATATGAAATGGTGATAATCACTATCCGTCATTATAATCAATATTCGTGAAGAACCTTGAATGTCACCATAACACATACTTTCGGCGATGCCACCTTTGGTGACATTCAGTTTTTTGGTGACGGAGGCTATTGTCTGTCACCATTGCTCATATGAAATGGTGACGGTCACTATCTATCACTATAAATCATTATTGGTGACGGACCTTGAATGTCACCACAACACCTATACTTCGGGCGACGCCACCTTTGGTGACGTTCAGTTTTTTGGTGACGGAAGCTATTGTCCGTCACCATTGCTCATATGAAATGGTGACGGTCACTATTCGTCACTATAAACAATTTGACGGACCTTGAATGTCACCACAACACCTATACTTTCAGCGAAGCCACCTTTGGTGACGTTCAGTTTTTGGTGATGAAGGCTCTTTTGACCCTCACCAATGAGCTTATGGTGACCATTTTCGCCCCTCACCAATGTGCTTTTTTCTTGTAGTGTCAATATATCCAACAAAATGACTATAGTAGTCTTGATAAAGTTTATTCCACACTGAATACTTCGAATGATGAAGTATTTATACAAATGAATTACTTACAAAATATCTCAAAGTTTGAGATAATGTTTCAAGGGAAAATAGGAAATATAACATAAGAAGAGGGACAACAACAAAATAGTTTGCAATTTGTTCTCTTTTACAAGGAAATATAGAACTGATTATCCTAATCAAAATGATTTCATGATGTGTTGTGAGAATTGCTGGCATTGGATGCATTATCTTGTGGAAGATAACTTGTAGATCACTCTTTCTTTTCACTTTCAACCCTGATACTCTTTATCCTCTAATTTTCACTGTTTTAATGCTGTAATTGAAAAATAACTAGTAGTAACATTATTTTTACTGATACTCTTTTGAAAATTTGATACACTTTGACCCTGAATTTTTACCCTAAGGTAACAGTAAAATATGATTTTTCATGTGATTTTCCTGCTCATTTACCTGTCAAATTCACATCAGATCTGTGAATTCTTGCCATTGTTGAGCTGTTGGGATCTTTATACTCTTCATTTTTCTGTAGCTTTCATCATCCTCTGTGTATTTAGAAATTTTTTTCTTTACTATGAACATATGCTTAATCTCATTCTCCAAAAAGAACAAATTCTCAAAATATTGAAGTAGTACTTTGCCACTTGGGGATCCTTGTGGCAAAGGCTTTTAGCCTGCTCTTTAGCATGGGCTCTAATTTTCTGGTCATAGTCCTTATGTGGAATTAATTTTTCATTTAGTGCATGAAAATCTGGAAGTCCTGCTTATATCAGCAAGTCATACTTGGTTTTGGATTTACTGATTGATATGTTCATATTATCACATTTTTCTTCCAGATTGTTCATAATGTTTCTTTTTGTTAGGAATTTTTTGATCTCAAGAATAGCCTCTGTCATGTCTCGAATTTTCATTTCTTCTAGTTCTTCCCTGTTTTTACTATTCAAAAATGATATGAGATGAACTGCTTGTGGTGGTTTGTTGCCAAGTTCCTTCTTTGTTTTATCAATTTCTGCTAAGGCAGCTTGTGGTAGATCTTTTTGTTCATATATTATTTGAATAGAAGGCCATTGTGAGTGAATGCCTTCAGTGATTCTTCTCCACAAATGATTTTTTATGTTGGCAACCTATTTAGTAAGATTTACCTGTTGTCAAAGAATTTTCACCTATTCCTGTAATCTGTCAGCCCTCTGTTCATGTCCTTTGGAAGTGATGAAGGCATCTCTTTTAGATGTTTCCAGATCTTTGATGGTGCCTTTTAAAGTGAGTATTTCTTTATCTTTTATAGACATGTCTTCCATGGCTCTGATCATTGCAGCTCTTTCTCCTAATGTGTTTATCTGTGATGTTGATGAGGGAGTGGCAAAGATATCTTTAGAAGTAATTAACACTGTAGTTGCCAATACTCCTTGTGGTGCCAAATGTTCTACCAATGTATAGGGAACAACTGTACTTACAGTTGGGATAACTGTAGGAATGCAAACCTACTGAGCTTTCTTCAGATTTTAATTTTCTTTCATGAAAGCTTCTATTTGGCTTTCCATTTCCTTTATTTGGGATGTCATCTTTAGAACAAGTTGTTTTAGTTCATCATTTTTTGTCTTTTGTTGAAGGATTTCTTTTGCCTGTGGATTCTCACTTTGAGACAATTTCGGTTGCTTTCTGAGAGCAGCTATGTCTTCATTCTTCTGTTTGATTATGGCTTTTTCCCCTTCAACGTTTGTTGGGTCAACTTCTGCTTCAATTACTATATCTTCCAATGATTTAATTCTTAAGATATTGGCATACAATGAGTCTTTATCCAATTTCATTTGATTCTGAAGGTTTATTAGTGTTTTCTCAAGCCTAATAGAATTCATAGTCTTATTAACTATTTTAGAATACAACATCTCTGTATTGCCACTGTGGAATTCTATTTGGTCCAATTCATGGACAACATCTGCATCAACTTCCAGGTCTATCTTTAAATAATCTACAATTGTTTTTGGATCAGCCACTGTGGGCTTGAGAAATGACATTACCAATTTGTTTGAAGAATAATCAAAATCTAAGAGGAGTCTATCTTTATTCCCAGGCTTTTATTTAAGGAACTTGGAATATACTTCACTTTTTATTTCTTCATTCTTTTCTCTGATTTGTTTGGACCTGATTTGAATATCCGACTCTGTGTTGTCAGGTTGTTTAGAAGAAGAGGGCATATCAACTTTTGTTTGTTTATCAACCATGACAGTATCTTTCTGATGTACTTCAAGTTGGACATTTCGAAGCTCTTTGAGTGTTTTAGTTACTATCTTTGTTGCCTCATCATCAGTTTCATGATCATTGTTATCTTTAACATTAATTGCTTTGTCCCTTTCTTCATCAGTCAATTTACTTTTCTTATTGTAGGGAATTCTGAATCTCTTATCTAGAATAGTTTCAGTTGTGAAACTATCTTCCTTTCTGTTTCTTTTATGAAGAATTTCAGCTTCTTTGTCGACTGTCACCACCTATGTTTGATCAACTTGTTTATCTTTTCCACTGTTTCCCTGCATGCCCTGTGAGTCATCATCAAATAAAGTATTTGGCTCCCACTCAAGTTTATTGGCATATTATTCAACTTGAGGCTTGGGATCATGCAAGAAAGCAGACAATTTGCATTTCAATCTAATTTGACTTAAAACACCCTCAGGATCATAATTCCACATAAAGCTGTATGGGAATTTGTATTCTTTCAACTTGACATTAATCTCATTTGCTGCTTCTCTGTTGTTCACAATGAATGGCCCAACTTGATTTTTCAGTTTAAACTGAGTCTTTTTTCTGGAAGCCATGAAATTGACTTCATCTGCATTCAACAGCTACCTCAAATATTCCAGAGCAAAAATTCTTGTTGTTACAAATCTAGGCAATTTATATGGAGCCAAGAGTGCACCATTTATTATGATCTCTGTGCAGTTCTTGTACAAGTACCAATCCCCTATTTTACAGCTTGCAGATAGCTATAATATTCTCTTTGTTTCTTCATTAATTCTAGGGGTCTGTTCTTTAGTCAATAAATTCATGGCAGGTACTATAAAAAAGTCATTGAAGTCTGCATAGTTTTATTCTCTGTTCCATTTTCTCAAAATTGATGACCAAAACACAAATGAAAGTACATTCCCTTCTGGATCTATCTTCTGAAACTCAATAGGAAACTTGTTTGCATGATAATACAAAAAGAGATGAAGTAGATATGAAGTATATCTAAAGACTCCTTCTTCTGGCAATCTGGACAGTTGGTAGTGCATGTTTTCTGCAATGAACTTGGAAAAATTGTACACAATGGATAGAGGTTGGCCAGGGCTCAAAGTAGACACAAAACCTAAGATAGCAACATCAATGAACTCATCACTATTATATCCCAGTATGAATGACAGCATGGAGACAATCTGCCTTGTTTCACTTTTAAAGTCAAATGTATCAAATGGAGGATTAAGCTTAGGGATATCAACCTGTGTGGAGCAAAAAGTCTGAAATATTTTGAATTTGGAAGCAAAATCTAGGTCTAGGTAAAGCTGAGTTAAATTCTCTATTGATAAAGAAGCAACATTGGGGTCATGGTTTAATTATAGCGTAGAGTTTATGGTTTCAGCATTAATATAAAATATGACTTCTCTATCTTTATTGACAATGCACCTCTGGTCTAGAAGATAATAAGATTGACACAATCTGACAAAATCAAGGGCCGAATGAGTAAGAGGGACAATGTACTTTGGAAAATTGGAATCCTAAACTGGTATATCTTTATCACTTTTCTCTACAGACTTGCCAAAACACCAGTTATAGACATCAAGTAAATTGAACTCCACTGAAGGGTCTAAAATTCTGTAATCAAGATCAACAAGAGGACTATTTTCTTGCGAAGTAACTGGAGGTTGGACATGCCTAACAACTTCAGTGGAATCAACAGTGAGTGCAGGGGTGGGTTTATCAAGTTTAGAAGATTCAGGCTGAGGGATTTTATCAGAGGCTTTCTTCTGAGGTTTTGGGCCTCCTGATTTGGGGGTTACTTGTTTCTTCTTCATTTTTAGCTAAACAGAGCAAGCTTAGACTGTTTGCTAAGTTCTTGTTTTGGAAATAAGGGACTTTTGAATGATTTTTCTGGTGAAATAGGGTTCTGAGCAGGGTTCTGGATGGAAAAAGGATTTGTAATGCTCAGAGGGTGATCTTGATCGATTTTAGCAGTGAGAAATGACCAGGGAATGGATAAACTTGCTAAAACGGAAAGTAAGTATTCTGGGGAAATTTTGACAGCGTTTCCCCCTGTATTTTGGAGGTTTTTTTTTTATTTTGTGTGCGAATAATTTAGTAAAAAAGGAAATGGATGGTAAAACAATGTTTTTCCTTTGAAATTGAAGTTTTTAAGGATAAGTTAGACGAAAAAATACCTTTAAAAGATATAATTGTAGTCTAAGAAGTTCACGGTTGCATGCAGTCTTCAATTCTGCTGAATTAGGCTATCAGGGGGTATGGTGGCTCTTTGTGTTTTGAATTACAGAGGAAATGGTATTTCAAATGATTACTGTTTCAATAGTAAGTTTAGAAAATGGAAAAAAAAGGCTCGGCAGAGGTTTACACAGGCTTGCAGGCGTGAATAGATGAAATGCAATGGAAAATCATATGTTTTAATGCATTAAACCTTGAGTCGAATCAAAATTTAATTGCATTTATTTCATATATGCGGGGGCGGTTTTGGATTTTCCAGGGTGGTTTTCACGTAGTTCTGAAGTGGTAAGTGGTAAATCATTTTTTGAACGTGATCCAATTATTTTATGACACGTTGATATGGGGTGGTTTTGGAAAACAACGCATATCACCCAGATTTTACAAAACTTTGGTCGATTACTTTATGGGCACGATATGAGGTATCGGCCGTCGGATCTCGCTTTGACAAGCGAAGGGTCACAATTTAAAAGGAAAGGAGCGAGGAAATGAAAGTCATCGGGTTCATTTTAGGCCACTGGATTTTGAAATGAATAATGATCTGATGGTTATCATTCAATGCGATGGGAAAATGGGAATGGAACGGATATGTCGCATTGAATATGGATCGCCAGATTAAAAGGGATTTGGAGATCGGAGGGTTGAAATTCAATCCAATGGAGAAAGGGATATATTTAAGTTTTATGTACAAGCAGACTTTTTCCAATGAAAAAAGCGATCAGGAGGGTTTTAAAAGGGATTTAACCAAGGTTAAAGTTTGGGGTATGGGATATGTATTGGGAATTGGGTTAGGTTGTGCTTTTAACCTCGGGTAAAGGGATTCGGTGAAGGAAAAATAAGAAAAGGGGATAGTTTATTTGAATTTTAGTTTAAACAAAACTTCGTTATTTTTGTTTTTTAAACATATAATTAAACATGTTTAAATACTTTTTCATATATTTTTATTATATGGTAATTAAATCAAAGCGATTTCCTTACCATAGGGGGCAGGATATTATATAAATATATATTTTAGCCATAGGGGTTGTAATTTGGGTATTTTATTTAAACATGTGGGATTTATTAACTTTGGCTAAAATTAAAATATATGGGTTTTTTGGGGCTATTTATATAAAAGGAGTTATATACTATAGGAAAAGGTTATTTCAATAGGGATTTAATATATAAGTTAAAGTTAATATGAAAATAGGACAAGGTATACTCAAAATACATAAACATAACCAAGTAAAGTGAAGTTTAAAAGATAATTTTCATTAATCTTATTACTTTAACTTAAGATATAATGTAATTTTGAGGGTTTAATGTTTCTCATGTGATGATGGAAATTAGTCAAATGGGAATTATAGTGTCTTTAAGTAAAAATGGAGTTTTACTTAGGATTATTCATGGGAATGAATGCATGAAATGGAATAAGGATGTGAGTTTTGGGGATCAATATAGGCATTTTACACTTTCAACTGATTAGTCATAGAGCCTTGGGTCTGGTCCCAACAAAAGTCAAGGAAATGCCTTGAGCCTTCCTGACTGATGGTTTAGAATGTTTCATGACTATGGGAAGGAGAAGTTAGTTATTTTGCAGCCCATGATGAATGATATTTGCATTGAGACTTTTCACCTTATTCTACCTACCCAGCTTATCATGCTAATATTTTTTCTTCCTTTTTAGTAAGGTGCATTTGAGCTAGCAACCTTTACAACATTTATTCTTTATGAAAGAAAATAAAACTATCTAATTCTACACTTATTTCATCCATGAATCCAGATTAAACTATTGGATTCAATTATTTCTCTACATAACTACTGACTTGTCATGATTAAACTATATGACAATTCATTATTCTCTATCTAGAACAAGTGAAATTGAAACATGACAAGTCAAGATTAAATTGTTTAACTCATCATGGACTATGGCATTTATTGACACTCTGCCATAGTCAAAAAGTAAAAAGTAGTGGCAATTATGCTTGCACACTTTCATTTTTTATTCATTTTTCTTTTGGGGTCTTTTATTTTTTCTAAGTCCTTTGATTTTTCTTTTTAGGACTTTTAACCCTTTTTTATTTTTTGATTTTTTTTTATTGTTTACAAAATATGTGAATACAACTTGCAGAAGACAAAGTATGTACAGATTTACAAGATTACCAACAATCAAGTCAAAATTATGAATCATATATTATAGGTCACTAACATCGACTTCACTTGGGGATGGAATTTCCTGGTGAAATTTCAAGAACTCTGAGATCAGTAGCCTTATCCATTGACCTTGGTGATCATATAAATGTCTTATGTTTTCTGCAACAATCATATTTATGAAATCTTATACTGCAAATCTTAGGGCCTTCTCTTCGGGCTTCAACTTTGTAGATAAAATATCCAATCCAATCTACACACAGACTATGAATATTTACAATGATAATGTAAATGAATTTAATTGTTGAGTGACTCTGTGGAATAGTAATGTTTCAACATCCTTCTGTTCACTGGTCCTTCTTGAAGCTCGGTTCCATCCAAATTCCTGATTAAAAAGGAATTATTACCTCTGTAACCATATATCACATAGGGTCCTTGCCATATAAAGTCGATCTTCCCATGTTTACCTTTATCCTCTCTTCTTGAATACCATCTTAAAACTTGATCTCCTATGAAAAAGTCATCTTCCTTAACTCTTTTATCAAAAATCTTTTTGATCTTGTCCTGTAAAACTTGTGACTTTTCATAAACTTCATCTCTGGTTTGTTGAAGGTGTATGGTTTCATTGATTCTTCTTTGAATTTCATTAGTTTCTACCTGTGATTCTTGGATAATCTCCATGACTGGGACACCCAAGGAAGAAGGGAAAACTGCATCTATACCATAAACAATCTGATAGGGTGAAGTTCCTATAGACCTTTTTGTAGTAATTCTATCAGCCCAAAGGGCATAGACCAGCTTCTTGTTCCATGTCTTTTTATTGTCTTGGAGTAGATTTTTGATGATGTTGATTAAACTTTTATTTGAGGATTCGGCCAAACCATTACATTGAGGATAGTATGTTTTGGAATGACCTAAGGTAATAAGGTATTTATGGCAGAAAGAAATCATTTTTTTGGATTTGAATGCTGCTGCATTGTCAGTAATGATTTTATGGGGCCATCCAAATCTAGACAAAATATTACTTTCTATGAATGAGATTATAACTGAGTTTGTAGCTTGCCTAGTGGGAATTGCTTCTATCCACTTGGTAAAGTAATCAGTAGCAGTTAAAATCCATTTGTGTTGACCTGAAGATGGGAGATGAATTTCACCTATGAAGTCTAACCCCCATAGTTGAAATGGTTTTTCAGTGGATATTGGTTTCAGAGGTAATGGTAACAGTTTCTTTTTACCTTCGAAAATTTGGCATTTATGGCAAGAGGTAACAAACTTTTTAATATCAGAAAATAAAGATGGCCAGTAAAAACCAGCTCTGAGTATTTTATCAGCTGTGCTCTTCTAGTATAGATGGCCTCCACAGTCACTTGCATGAAATTCCTCAAGGATCTTGTCAGCCTCAGATTTCAATAAACAATTAAGTAAAATCCCAGTACTTTCTCTCCAATAAAGTGAATTATTTAAGATACAGAACCTCATTGCCTTTTGCTTGATGAATCTTGCCTTGGTTTTTGTCAGTCCGAGAGGAGCTTGTAAATTTGTTAGTACAAAGATTATATCAGAGTACCAGGGTGAGTCTAGATAGGCCTCACTGATCAATGGAGTCGCCATCTCCTCCTGTTCATCTACTTGTGCAATGAAATTAATACCTAAGACATTGCAATTTGATTCAGCCATCAGTTTGGCTAAACCCTATCCTTTAATGAGTTTAGTTGGTTTAATTTCCAGATCATATTCAAGGATTGTGGCTATCCACTTTCCTCTCCTACTGTCTGGTCCATCTTGAGTCAAAATGTCTTTAACTACTGCATTAGGGACATATGCAATGATGTGTGAATGAAGTATATACACTCTGAAATCTTTGATAGCTTTAACCAGAGCGAAAGCCTATTTTTCTATTATGTTGTATTTCAATGGTGCATCTCTGAGAGCTTTACTAAAAAATGCAATGGGCTGTTCAAAGCCTTTATCGTTTTTCTGCAGAAGAACTGCAGCTATGGTGTGTTCGGACGCAAAGGAAAAGATTATGAAATCTTTTGTGTAATCTGGGCTGATAAGGACTGGTGCTTTAGTTAAGGCCTGTTTAATAGATTCAAAAGATTGTTTGGTATTTATTGTGCATTTAATTGAGGAGTCCTTTTTAAGCATGTTGTTAAGATCTTTTATAATTTCAGCCAGATTAGAGATGAATCTTCTTAGAAAATTGATTTTTCCCAAGAATGCTTGGAGTTCTTTAATGTTCCTTGGTGGTTGAATGTTTAGAATTGCTTCAATTCTTGCAGGGTCTATTATAATGCCTTCTTTTCAGATGATGTGACCTAAAAATTTTCCTTCTTCTAGCCCAAAAATAGTCTTTTTAGGATTAAGAGATATACCATACTTTCTACATTTAATAAAAACTTGTCTCAGATGATGCAAGTGTTCATCATTTGTTTTCAAAAAAACAGTAATATCATCCAAATAAATGACTAAAAACTCATGGATCTCCTTGGCAAAGGCAATATCCATGGCCCTTTGAAATGTAGCTCTTGCATTTTTTAACCCCAAAGGCATTTTCACATACATGAAAGTGCCCCATGGAGTAGTAAATGCAGTTTTGGTTTGGTCATATTTGTGAACTAGAATCTGATTGTAACCAGAGAAACCATCTAATAAAGAGATTCTTGAAGAACCTGCTACCCTCTGTAAAATATGGTCCATTTTTGGCAAGGGTTAGTTATCCTTCAAGGATGCTTTATTAAGAATATTTCTAAAGTCTATGCATAGTCTAATTTATCTTGTCTTTTTTCTGGTTGGCACTAAATTAGATACCCAGTCAGAAAATCTGATTGGTGCAATTATCTGTGCATCGAACATTCATTTGACTTCTTTTCGATTAAGGGTAACAAAGCCAGATTAATCCTTCTGAGTTTCTGTTGAAAAGGTTTTTGATTTTATTTTAAAGGAATTTTATGTTGGATAATATTTGTGTTCTAAGTTTTCAAGTCTTCATAGCTCCATGCAAAGACATCTTGAAATTCTTTTAAAAGTTCAATGTATTTAGCCCTTTCATCTGATGATAAGGATTTGGATAGTTTGATTATTCTTGGTTTTTCATATGTCCCTAAGTTATACTCTTCTATGTCAGACTTAAATGGCTCCATTTTTGGCCTTTTGGGCACATCCTTGGAGTCAAATAAATCTTCTAGAGGAGTTAAACCTCTGGGTAAAATATTATTCTTTAAATCAATCAAATCTATTTCATCTTCAATCAATTCCTCTATGTCTACTTTTTCCATTTTATCAATGTCACTTTGAGTAAAAATAGTAAGCTTTTCAAAATTATGTACATCTAAATTATCTAAATCATCTATTTGACAAAAATTTAAATCTATATCACAAGGTGAATCTATGTTACAGTCGTTATCGATTTGACAATTTTGAAATTCTTTCTCATTATTCAAAAAATGATAAATTTGCTCATCCTCTGAAAAAATCTGCAAATATTTCACATTATCTGGAACAATAGGCCTATGTTTGATCTCAGAAGTGTATTTTTGTAATGGTGAAAAAGGAAATTTACAACTGCTGGCAAAAGTTGCTAAGAAATGAGCCTGTATGTTCTGTTTTCTAGGGATGATAGCAAAATTACCTTCTAACAATTCATCAAGTAATTCCAATACTGTTTCTCTGTATCTTGCAAGCTGGAATTATGAACTAAATATTTTGTGTTTATTTGTTTTATAACTAGTTCAGAATCACCCATGACCATTATTCCTTTTCCTCCCATTTTTCTAATAATTTGCAAACCTAAGATTAAAGCTTTGTATTCAGCCATGTTATTGGTGCATTTAAAGTTTAATCTAAAAGCATGTCCTTCAGAATGGCTTGTTTCAATGTTTGTAATCCATACACCGGCTCTAGCTCCAAATTTATTAACAGATCCATCAAAATATAAATTCCACAAAGCTTCATGACCAATATAATCATCCATGATTTTAAGTTTTTTATCAGTAAGTTCAGTTGGATTTTCATTTTGATCAGAGTTACTGAGAATAAAAGAATCAAGATCAGTGCGAGTAGCATAAATTGGATAATTTGTAGGTCTGTCTGCACTACTGATCATGTACTTCATCAAGGTTTCTTTGTAAATATTTTTAGGTTGTCCAAATACCGAGATAGTGGCATAACTTATATCAAGTTGTAGAGATCCCTGAAACTTTTCTCCCCATGAGCGAGAAAGAAGCATGCCATACTTTGGCAGGATGTCAGCTACTACAACATCCATGATCATACTCTTACCGGGATATTGGACTAGATTAACACACAGATATTTAATCAAACCTATACATTGGACTTTGGATGATTTAAATGAAAACAGGTCCTTATAAGGTCTGGTTATGTCTAGATTAAGAGTTTCCATTATAGCTTTAGCCATTAAATTATGGGAAGCTCATGTATCTAACATAGCATTTTGCAATATTTGGTCATGTACAGTAAGACTTACATAAAATGGGGGTACCAACCCATCTGAATGCTTTCCATCTACATTGGGACCAAAAATTAACTCAGGCCTATCTTCACTCATGTTAATAGTATCTTCTTTCTCATTCACATTCAATGCTTCAGAAATCATTGATCTATACAAGTCATTCTTAGCTAATTCAACTAATGGGACAGCTATCTTTAACTTGGATATTTTAGACTGCATGTTGAATGTGGGTTGAGATCTGATGGCTTGAATTGCTTCGTCTTTTGGAACTGTGGTTTGTGATGACTTTTCTTGAGTATCTACAGTTTTACCTTTGTTTTGAGTTTTTCTCTTGTCTTCTATCTGAGTTTCTTGGTTCCTGCTATCTTTAGTCATTTTTTCAAGAATGGTTTGAGGATTAATAGGAGTTTTATCAGATTTAGGATTCTCAATAGAAGACTTAGGATTTGATATTTTGAAGTTAGTAGGATTCTTTCTTGGCTCATTGACAGTTGTTGAATTGGTGGCTTTGGCAGAATTAGCTTTTGGAGCATCTGTGGAAGATTGAGCCACCTCGTCAGTAATATCTACAATCTTTTGGCTTTGCTATTTTTTAGGACTGGTTGGGTTCGAACTCTGTTTGTTCTCTCTAGGAAGAATCTGCAAGAATTTTGTTTTAGGAGCCTCAGTATTTTTTTGGTTTTGTTCTTGTTGGGTTGGAGCGTTGTTCTTTATGGCAGGTTCATTGTTTTTCTTGCTCCCAATATTGTATTGATTGTGAATCTCATTAATTGCAAAATCGTAACCTTGTTATAATCATAGGATTATTCAGATTCTACCTTTAACTATTGCAGTTCAAAGAGTTCCTGGTCCTCCTGTGTGATGAAAATGGTATTGTTTTCATCGATCCCCATAACAATGTTGATGTCTTCCTCCTCCTCAACATTGTTTTGTGAACTTTCTGCAAAGTTTTCTTGGAATGGGGTTCTTATATTCTGATCAGGGGAAGGTTCTTTACCTTTCCCAGGGTTGTTGTTTTTCCTATAGTTGGGATTCCGAATCTGGGATTGATTCTCCCATTGTGGTTTTCTTTCAATTTGATCTAGTCTCTCAACTACTTTTTCTAATTCTTTTGTAATGAAATCAAACTTACCATCTAAGTGAGAAGCTTCTTCTTTAATAGTAACCCTTCTTTCGTTTCTCAGTCTAGCTTTCTTAGCAACTATATTGATTTCTACACCTACATCGTTTTGTTGCATTTGTTCTAAAGTATTTTCATCCCTTTCTCTAAGTTGGTAAGCCATGTCTACATCAAAGAAATCAAGGAATTTGAGTAGCACGGAATATGGAGTGGGTTTAAGGTCTGTAGGAACGGCATTGTAAACATTGTTATATCTGGTGCAGAAATCTTGGACAGACTCATTTGGGGCTCTCTTAACAGCGTCAAACTCAGATAGTATTTGCATAGGATTTTTCTTTTTCTCCCATTTATTTAGGAAGACTCTATGGAATGCAACTAGGTCTACTATACTACTAGCTCCTAAACTTTTAAACCAAGTTTTTACTTATCCAATTAATCTTTGAGCAAATAACCTCATTTGGACATCAGTTTCATCTATCTCATAGACTTCCCAGAAATCATTCATTCTAGTAATATGTTGTTGTGCAGTGATCTGTGAAAGATTATCAAACAGTGGAATATATTTTTGATAGTTCTGGGGCATGTCATGAAGATTCTAAGGTAAGACCAAGGGAGCATATTAGGTTACCATGGCTTGGATTTTAGCTGAACTGGGAGGTACAGTAGTAGTAGTAGGGATAGTGCTGGTTACTACAATGGATGTACTTGAAGAGCTTGGTAATGGGGATGAGAAAAAATTAGTATGGCTAATGGTAGTTGTAATGGGCTGAGTAAACGATGGATATACTAATTTGGGCTGCAAGGGCAGCTCAGGGATGAATGGATCAGTTGATGAACTAGCAATGGATTGTGGATATGATGAATATAGGATTCTATGGTGCAGAGGCAACTCAAGGCTTATTGGCTCTTGAGGAGAATTGACAGTATAATCTGTGAATGAGGTGGCAACATACAGAGTAGAATTTGATGCTGGAAAAACTGTGGTATATAGTTTAGAAACTGGGGGTTTAAATTTAGAAAAAAAAAATTGCTAACTTAACAGTTTCTTCAATTTCTTTAATTTTTGTGACACTTACCATTTTTACTGGAATTTTACTTTCAGTTTGGTCTGATTTAGTAGGAACTGAAATAATTTTGTGTTTTTCACTCACATAAGAAGTAAAAACAGGATCTAAAACAATTTCTTTTAAATCATATTCAGATTTGGTTGTAAATATTCATTTCTCAAACTTCAAGTCAAAATCAATGTCTGATAAGCTTACTAATTCTTTTGGTAAAGAATCCGCTCTTCTCAGGGGCGTCTTAGTTTCAGAACTATCAATTTGTTTTTTCTTTTTTCTTATCTGGTCCGAATTATCTACTATCTCTGGAGGATTAGGATCAGGATTGGATCTAGTGTAATAGACTTTTTTGGGAGCCAGAATGTTTATTGGGTAAATACCCACAACCTTTAAACTTAATCTTAAAGTAGAAAAGATACAGTTAAAGATCTTCCTTCAAGATTAAACTTAAAACTGGAGAGTGGTTAGTTCCGCAGTATGGTCGCCAGTATGTTATCACCCTAGTAATTCTCAGGTTGTGGGATGAGGATTTTTGTAGTTAAGAAAACTAGGGGTAACCAAGAACCGCATTGAGAATTCAGGATCTAGCCTTCCTGAGTTCCGGAGAGGGGTCTCTCCTTAAAATTTAGCTTTGTTTTGGTAAAGGGTTTTAGGCTAGCTATGAGTGGACAGTGGGACTTGTTTTGAAAGTGTGGTGGGAATAAAAACTGTTTCAAGGTAAACCAGAGGGATCTACCAGAATATTGGCCTATGGAGTCAACGTTCTAGGCAAGCAGAGCTAGGAAATAAGACTTAAAGATGAAAATGTACTAAGGGCAGGGTAGATGACCTTCAAAGGCTTTGAATAGGCTTTATTGATGGAATGGGTGAAATCTGAACAAAAGGGCACTTAAGAATCCTTAAGTTACATAAAGAATATTGAAGGAGGGGATCAAACAGGGACCTAGAGCAATTAAGAATTCTATAGTCCGGTTATCAAGCAGAAAACATAATAATGCCAACTAGTTAAAAACATGGAGCTTTTTATCACTAATCCTCTCTAAATTCTCCTAGTTGATCATTAAAGATAGAAACACATTAAAATGAATGTATGGAAAATTTTTGAAAGAAAAACAATGAAAACGGGAAAAAGACTAGACTTATCTTGTCATCATGAGAATCCTGAGTTATGATGTCTTTAATCTCAATTCCAGTCTGCTACTTCGCTAATTGACTCACACCAACTTCAATATATCCAGCAAAATGACTATAGTAGTCTTGATAAATTTTATTCCACACTGAATACTTCGAATGATGAAGTATTTATACAAATAAATTGTTTACAAAATATCTCAAAGTTTGAGATAATGTTTTAAGAAAAAATAGGAAATGTAACATAAGAAGAGGGACAGCAGCAAAAATTTTTGCAAGCTGTTCTCTTTTACAAGGAAATATAGAACTGATTTTTCTAATTAAAAAGGTTTTATGATGTGTTGTAAGCATTGATGGCATTGGATGCATTATCTAGTAGAAGATAGCTTGTAGATCACTCTTTCTTTTCACTTTCGACTCTGATACTCTTTATCATCTGATTTTCACTGTTTTACTGTTGTAATTGAAAAACGACCAGCAGTAACATTCTTTTTACTGATAATCTTTGACAATCTAATACACTTTGACCCTGAATTTTTACCCTAAGGTAACAGTAAAATATGCTTTCCTCATATGCTTTTCCTGCTCTTTTACTTGTCAGATTCACATCAGATCTGTGAATTCTTGCCATTGTTGGGATATAGGGATCTTTATATTCTTCAGTTTTCTATAGCTTTCATCAGCCTCTGTGTATTTAGAAAAGTTTGGCTTTACTATGAACATATGCTTAATCTCATTTTCCAAAAAGAACAAATTCTCAAAATATTGAAGTAGTACTTTGCCACTTGGG
Organism: Pinus albicaulis; assembly: GCA_034641835.2. Classification (NCBI taxonomy): domain Eukaryota; kingdom Viridiplantae; phylum Streptophyta; class Pinopsida; order Pinales; family Pinaceae; genus Pinus; species Pinus albicaulis. The sequence goes on along the minus strand of CM076575.1, from coordinate 999,497,659 downwards.
GATCTTTGTGGCAAAGGCTTTTTAGCCTGCTCTTTAGCATGGGCTCTAATTTTCTGGTCATAGTCCTTGTGTGGCATTAATTTTTCATTTAGTGCATGAAAATCTGGAAGTCCTGCTTCTATCAGCAAGTCATACTTGGTTTTGAATTTACTGATTGATATGTTCATATTATCACATTTTTCTTCCAGATTGTTCATAATGTTTCTTTTTGTTAGGACTTTTCTGATCTCAAGAATAGCCTCTGTCCTATCTAGAATTTTCATTTCTTCTAGTTCTTCCCTGTTTTTACTATTCAAAAATGATATGAGTTGAACTGATTGTGGTGGTTTATTGCCAAGTTATTTCTTTGTTTTATCAATTTCTTCTAAGGCAGCTTGTAGCAGATCTTTTTTTTCATATATTATTTGAATAGAAGGCCATTGTGAGTGAACGCCTTCAGTGATTCTTGTCCACAAATGATTTTTTATGTAGGAAACCTATTTAGTAAGATTTACCTGCTGTTGAAGAATTTTCACCTGTTCCTGTAATCTGTCAGCCCTCTGTTCATGTCCTTTGGAAGTGATTAAGGCATCTATTTTAGATGTTTCCAGATCTTTGATGGTGCCTTTTAAACTGAGTATTTATTTATCTTTAATGGACATATCTTCCATGGCCCTGATCATTGCAGTTTTTTCTTTAACGTTTTTATCTGTGATGTTGATGAGGAAGTGGCAGAGATATCTTTAGAAGTAATTGACACTGCGGTTGCCAATACTCCTTGCGGTGCCAAATGTTCTGCCAATGTAGAGGGAAAAACTGTACTTACAGTTGGGATAACTGTAGGAATGCAAACCTGCTGAGCTTTCTTCAAATTTTCATTTTCTTTCATGAAAGCTTCTATTTGGCTTTCCATTTCCTTTATTTGGGCTATCATCTTTAGAACAAGCTGTTTTAGTTCGTCATTTTCTGTCTTTTGTTGAAGGATTTATTTTGCCTGTGGATTCTCACTTTGAGGCAATTTCAGTTGCTTTCTGAGAGCAGCTATGTCTTCATTCTTCTGTTTGATTATGGATTTTGCCCCTTTAACGTTTGTTGGGTCAGCTCCTGCTTCAATTACTATATCTTCCAATGCTTTGATTCTTAATATATTGGCATACAATGAGGCTTTGTCCAATTTCATTTGATTCTGAAGGTTTATTAGTGTTTTCTCAAGCCTAATAGAATTCATAGTCTTATTGACTATTTTAGAATACAGCATCTCTGTATTGCTCTTGTAGAATTCTATTTGGTCCAATTCATGGACAGCATCTGCATCAACTTCCAGGTTTGTCTTTGAATAATCTGCAATTGTTTTTGGATCAGCCACTGTGGGCTTGAGAAATGACATTACCAATTTGTTTGAAGAATAATCAAAAGCTGAGAGGAGCCTATCTTTATTCCCAGGCTTTTCTTTAAGGAACTTGGAATATAATTCACTTTTGTTTTCTTCATTTTTTTCTCTGATTTGTCTGAACATGATTTGAATATCTGACTCTGTGTTGTCAGGTTCATTAGAAGAAGAGGGCATATCAAATTTTGTTTGTTTATCAACCATGACAGTATCTTTCCGTTGTGCTTCAAGTTGGACATTTCGAAGCTCTTTGAGTGTTTCAGTTACTATCTTTGTTGCCTCATCATCAGTTTCATGACCATTTTTATCTTCAACATTAATTGCTTTGTCCCTTTCTTCATCAGTCAATTTACTTTTCTTATTGTAGGGAATTATGAATCTCTTATCTAGAATAGTTTCAACTATGAAACTATCTTCCTTTCTATTTCTTTTATGAATAATTTCAGCTTCTTTGTCGACTGTCACCACCTGTGTTTGATCAACTTGTTTATCTTTTCCACTGTTTCCCTGCATGCCCTGTGAGTCATCATCAAATAAAGTATTTGGCTCCCACTCAATTTTATTGGTATATTTTTCAATTTGAGACTTGGGATCATGCAAGAAAGCAGACAATTTGCATTTCAATCTGATTTGACTTAAAACACCCTAAGGATCATAATTCCACATAAAATTGTATGGGAATTTGTATTCTTTCAACTTGACATTAATCTCATTTGCTGCTTCTCTGTTATTCACAATGAATGGCCCAACTTGATTTTTCAGTTTAAACTGAGTCTTTTTTTCTGGAAGCCATGAAATTGACTTCATCTACATTCAATAGCTGCCTCAAATATTCTAGAGCGAAAATTCTTGTTGTTACAAATCTAGGCAATTTATATGGAGCCAAGAGTGCACCATATATTCTGATCTCTGTGTAGTTCTTGTACAAGTACCAATCCCCTGTTTTCAGATAGTTGTAAGATTCTCTTTGTTTCTTCATTAATTCTAGGGGTCTGTTCCTTATTCAATAAATTCATGGCAGGTACTATAAACAAGTCATTGAAGTCTGCATAGTTGTATTCTCTGTTCCATTTTCTCAAAATTGATGACCAAAACACAACTGAAAGTACATTCCCTTTTGGATATATCTTCTGAAACTAAATAGGAAACTTGTCTGCTTGATAATACAAAAAGAGATGAAGTAGATATGAAGTATATCTAAAGACTCCTTCTTTTGGAAATCTAGACAATTGGTAATGCATTTTTTCTGCAATGAACTTGGAAAAATTGTACACAATGGATGGAGGCTGGCCAGGGCTCAAAGTAGACAGAAAACCTAAGATAAAAACATCAATGAACTCATCACTATTATATCCCAGTATGAATGACATCATGGTCTCCCTTGCTTCACTTGGAAATTCAAATGTATCAAATGGAGGATTAAGCTTAGGGATATCAACCTGTGTGGGGCAAAAAGTCTGAAATATTTTGAGTTTGGAAGCAAAATATAGGTCTAGGTAAAGCTGAGTTAAATCCTCTATTGATAATGAAGCAGCATTGGGGTCATGGTTTAATTGCAACATAGAGTTTATGGTTTCAGCATTAATATAAAATATGACTTCTCTATCTTTATTGACAATGTACCTCTGGTCTAGAAGATAATAAGATTGACACAATCTGACAAAATCAGGGGCCGAATGAGTAAGAGGGAAAATGTACTTTGGAAAATTGGAATCCCAAACTGGTATATCTTTATCACTTTTCTCTACAGACTTGCCAAAACACCAATTATAGACATCAAGTAAATTGAACTCCACTAAAGGGTCTAAAATTCTGTAATCAAGATCAACAAGAGGACTATTTTCTTGCGAAGTAATTGGAGGTTGGACAGGCCTAACAACTTCAGTGGAATCAGCAGTGAGTGCAGGGGTGGGTTTATCAAGTTTAGAAGATTCAGGCTGAGGGATTTTAGCAGAGGCTTTCTTCTGAGGTTTTGGGCCTCCTGATTTGGGGGTTACTTGTTTCTTCATCATTTTTAGTTGAACAGAGCAAGCTTAGACTGTTTGCTAAGTTCTTATTTTGGAAATAAGGGACTTTTGAATGATTTTTATGGTGAAATAGGGTTCTGAGAAGGGTTCTAGATGGAAAAATGATTTTTAATGCTCAGAGGGTGATCTTGATCGATTTCAGCAGCGAGAAATGACCAGGGAATGGATAAACTTGCTAAAACGGAAAGTAGGCATTCTGGGGAAAATTTGACAGTGTTTCCCCCTGTATTTTGGAGGTTTTTTTTTGGATTCTCTGTGCGAATAATTCAGTAAAAAAGGAAATGGTTGGTAAAACAATGTTTTCCCTTTGAAATTGAATTTTTTAAGGATAAGATCGACGAAAAAATACCTTTAAAAGATATAATTGTAGTCGAAGAAGTTCACGGTTGCGCGCAATCTTCAATTCTACTGAATTGGGCTATCAGAGGGTATGGTGGCTCTTTGTGTTTTGAATTGCAGAGGCAATGGTATTTCAAATGATTATTGTTTTAATAGTAAGTTTAGAAAATGGCGAAAAAAGGCTCGACAGAGGTTTACACATGCTTGCAGGCGCGAATAGATGAAATGCGATGGAAAATCATACGTTTTAATGCATTAAACCTTGAGTAGAATCAAAATTTAATTGCATTTATTTCATATATGCGGGAGCAGTTTTGGATTTGCCAGGGCGTTTTTCACGTAGTTCTGAAGTGGAAAGTGGTAAATCATTTTTTGAATGTAATCCAATTATTTTATGACACGTTGATATGGGGTGGTTTTGGAAAACAACCCATATAGCGCAGATTTTACAAAACTTTGGTCGATTACTTTATGGGCGCGATATGAGGTATCGGCCATCGGATCTGGCTTTGACAAGCAAAGGGTCATGATTTAAAAGGAAAGGAGCTGGGAAATGAAAGTCATCGGGGTCATTTTAGGCTGCTGGATTTTGAAATGAATAATGATCCGACGGTTATCATTCAATGTGATGAGAAAATGGGAATGGAACGGATATGTTGCATTGAATATGGATCTTCGGATTAAAAGGGATTTGGAGATTAGAGGGTTGAAATTCAATCCGATGGAGAAAGGGATATGGTTAAGTTTTATGTACAAGCAGACTTTTTCCAATGAAAAAAGAGATCGAGAGGGTTTTAAAAGGGATTTAACCAAGGTTAAAGTTTGGGGTATGGGATATGTATTGGGAATTGGGTTAGGTTGTGCTTTTAACCTCGGGTAAAGGGAGTCGGTGAAGGAAAAATAAGCGAAGGGCATAGTTTATTTGAAGTTTAGTTTAAACTAAACTTCGTTATTTTTGTTTTTTAAACATATAATTAAACATGTTTAAAGACTTTTTCATATATTTTTATTATATGGTAATTAAATCAAAGCTATTTCCTTACCATAGGGGGCGGGATATTATATAAAGATATATTTTAGCCATAGGGGTTGTAATTTGGGTATTTTATTTAAACATGTGGGATTTATTAACTTTGGCTAAAATTAAAATATATGGGTTTTTTGAGGCTATTTATATAAAAGGAGTTATATACTATAGGAAAAGGTTATTTCAATAGGGATTTAATATATAAGTTAAAGTTAATATGAAAATAGGACAAGGTATACTCAAAATACATAAACATAACCAAGTAAAGTGAAGTTTAAAAGATAATTTGCATTAATCTTATCACTTTAAATTATGATATAATGTAATTTTGAGGGTTTAATGTTTCTCATGTGATGATGGAAATTAGTCAAATGGGAATTATAGTGTCTTTAAGTAAAAGTGGAGTTTTACTGAGGATTATTCAGGGGAATGAATGCATGAAATGGAATAATGATGTGATTTTTGGGGATTAATATAGGCATTTTACACTTTCAACTGATCAGTCATAGAGCCTTGGGTTTGGTACCAACAAAAGTCAAGGAAATGCCTTGAGCCTTTCTAATTGATAGTTTAGAATGTTTCATGACTATGGGAAAGGGAAGTTAGTTATTTTGCAGCCCATGATGAATGATATTTACATTAAGACTTTTCACCTTCTTCTAGCTACCCAGCTTATCATGCTAACATTTTTTCTTCCTTTTTAGTAAGGTGTATTTGAGCTAGCAACCTTTACAGCATTTATTCTTTCTGAAAGAAAATAAAACTATCTAATTCTACACTTATTTCATCCATGAATCTAGATTAAACTGTTGGATTCAATTATTTCTCTACATAACTACTGACTTGTCATGATTAAAATGTATGACAATTCATTATTCTCTATCTACAACATGTGAAATTGAAACATGACAAGTCAAGATTAAATTGTTTAACTCATCATGGACTATGGCATTTATTGACACTCTGCCATAGTCAAAAGGTAAAAATTAGTGGAAATTATGCTTGCACACTTTCATTGTTTATTCATTTTTCTTTTGGGGTCTTTTATTTTTTCTAAGTCCTTTGATTTTTCTTTTTAGGACTTTTTACCCTCTTCTTGATTTTTTTTTTTTTTTTACAAAATATGTGAATACAACTTGCAGAAGACAAAGTATGTATAGATTTACAAGATTACCAACAATCAAGTCAAAATTATGAATCCTATATTATAGGTCACTAACACGCGATCTACTCTAAGTCCTCCTCTGTCAAAGTAACTCCTTTGTCCCGTTCCGGCCATATAGCTCGTTGCTTCTTTCGTGGTCCTTTAACAGGATCACCAGTCCATTTCGTACCTCGAGGGGAGTCAACACCTCCCACATCCAGACCCTATGTGCCCAGATCCTGCTCCGAATCCTTCTGTGATTCTAGGTCCACTCCCTTCCCAGTAATCTTATCCTGTCCTCCAGTCTCTTTGGTGGTGTCGAGTGGGGTGACCTTTGTGGTGCTCGTACCTGCAGTTTCCTTCATACCTGATTTGAAGCCGATTTTATAGTGTGCAGTACAAGTAGTAATAAGGTGGTTAATCTCCTCGTTAGCGACCATGTGCGGGAGTGATACCCATGTTGGATCCTTGTGGCCTTGATCTGTACATTATGCATCGTTACTTGAAACGTTGTGATGCTCTTGTAATTGTCATAAATTGTTGGTGACAAGCGTGGCTGGGAGTGAATGGCAGCTGCGAGCCCACTCTGAAAGAGGACCCATAAGACCTTATTATCTTCAATTTTCTTTTCATCCTTTGAATCCCACAGATTCACATACCATGCCCCTTCGCAAATATCTGGTTCTAGGTCGGGGAGGACCAAAGCTTCTGGGGCTTCCCATGCGACCAGCATGATGAGGAGTAGCAGAATGCCCTTCCCTGATCTTGGGCTTCGTGCATGTTCTCCAGAAATTCAGTGTACAGGAACTGGGACCAATTGAAGCAAACCTCATTTTCGCAGTGGCCGGCTAACTGGTTTACATATGCGAGGACTGTGGCAACCTGGAACTTGTGCATCCTCTTGCAAGATAACAACAAGGTGCCCATACGTGCACCAAGGTCGATAATAGTGTTGATCATGAACCCCCTAGTGTTTCATTCAATGTGATAATCATCACGCACCTTCTCAGTGATTTGTTGTTCATATTTCTTTCCAACACGCTCCATGGGATTCAACCCTTTCATGGGCAGACCAGTGATACGGTGAATGAGTGTTGCATCTATGGGGATGCGGTCCTGAATCCATAAGCAGCCGTCATGGACCAGAGCGAGAAGCTGGTGCACAATCCTATCAGTGATATTGTAGTGGCCAAAATGAGGCATTCACAGAAAATTTAATAGCCCAGACCCAGCCAATCCACTTTTCCACAGCATAGGGATGACCTTCAGTACGTAATTCTCCAACACTCTCTCCAGATACAATTCCGGTGCCAGCTCAGGGAAGGCCTCCAGGTTTGCTAGGTCATGATCATTGAATTTGACTGTGTGGAGCTTACCAAAGGAGTTGCCAATGATGGGGACCTCCTTCGGGATCAGAGGCATCTGCAGATAGGCAGGCATCCAATCGAGATTCTTGGGCGTGCACACCGAGGGCCTACGAGGCCGCACATAGGGTGGTAGCCAGCTTATTGGTTCAACGATCTGGGCCTCCTCCTGAGTAGACACAAGCCTTTTTAAGGAATTAGGCGAACGTGCATGGGGCACCGTTCAAAGGGATTTCACATTTCGAGGGGAGGTGCAGGGCTTCACCTCAGCCCACTTCACAGGTTTCCTTGACACTTGCTCCTGGCCTTTTCCTTTCCCCCTTTGCTTTCCCTTCCTCGGTGTGGACATAACCTCCTCAACCCCAGGGGTGACTTCCTGTACTTCCTCATATTCTTTCTCCGTCAAGGCCACAGTCTAGAAATATTTGACAAGATTAGTTGCATTCATTCTGGCGCGAAAAATGAACTCAGGGTGGCTACTATCAGAGAGGGTAGCATGTCCAGACATTAAAAAAGCACAATAATACCAGAATTTTGCAAAGCATAAACTGTTGAAGATACACGGCATTGTTTTCTGAGCTATCTTTCTGATTTTATAGCCACGGAGATCACCCAACGGCTAGATGAGGCTTATTAGAAACTTACCAGCAAGTAAACCGTAAAAAATATTTGGAAATTGCCTCATTAATTTCCACCTTCTCGCTCCTTTCAATGGTAAAATATTCTTTTTACCCAGTTTTACAGTTCCAACAGCTAGTTTTCGCATCTGTAAATTAACCTTGCACTTCCAATGCACCTCCTATGCTCGGAGCACACCCATGCACTGCCAGCGCACCTCCTGTGCTCTGAGCACACCCTTGCTCTCCCAGCGCACCTCTCTGGGCCTCCAGACCTGCGATCGACCCCTACGCATACCATGGTCCTGCTTGCATTTTTCGCTCTTCTTGCATGTATCCCATCCCATACAGCTACTCCGACCATATAGTCATTTGATTCAGTATGGTTTGAGCCGGATGCTATTGACATAGCCTAGTACCACATCACCACGTAGGGTGGCCAACTGGACCGCTCCTCCGTCAATAATTTCCTTTACCATATAGGGACCTATCCAATGCTGACAGAACTTCCCCGGGTATTTTTCAAACTAGCTATCGTATAGCAGGACCAATTCTCCCTCTGCTAATGTCTTTTTCTGAATATGTCGATCAGGCCATGCCTTAGCGTGGGCCTTCTAAACCTGCTGATGGAAGTTAGTAATGAAACGATCTTCCTCTAAGGCCATGAGCTGCGCTAACTGTTCCTCCATGATATCAGGCTCCACCATGTTGGTAAATACTACAATGCGTAGGCTAGGAACAATATAATCCATTGGCATAATGGCCTCCTTGCCATAAACCATCCAAAATGGTGTTTTCCCAGTCAGCTTCTTACAAGTGGTTCGATAGGCCTAAAGGACTGACGGTATGCACACGTCCCAGTCACTACAATCGACATTACAGACCTTGGTTAATGCCTACTCCAAGATTTTATTAAAAGCTTCTACTGCTCCATTTTTGTACAGGTGATAAGGGGTACTCTTTGCATGGTGGATCCAAAATTCTTCAGTCAAAGCCTGTATTTTTTCATTAACAAAATGCGTACCTTTATCGCTCATCAAGATCTTGGGACAGCCAAACCTGGTTAGGATATGTTCAAAGATAAACAGTGCGTAACGGTGTCTATAGTGTAATCCTTCATACTTATGCTTCATCCCATCTAGTTACATAATCAGTCGTAGTGATGATGTAGCACGCACCTATCTTCTTCCCTAGCGGGTTGATGGGCCCAACAAAATCTATGGCCCATTTTTCAAATGCCTGCAGGGCTACTGCGATTGCAAGGGAATTTCGTCTCTGCGCGATGGTCTTCCCGTCCTTTTTCAAGTGTCACGGGCTTTGCAATAATCGTGAGAGTCGCTATACAATGTGGGCCACCATAGCCTGGCCCTCAAGATCTTCTACGTCATCGCCTTCCCTGCGTAGTGACCTCCTGCTACACCCCCATGGGCTTCACTAATATGGTGTTCCTTTCATGCACCAAAATTTATATTTGCAGCAACTCGTCAGCTCCCAGCTTATACAGATGGCCTGCAATATGGTAAAATCCATTGCGCGAGTTACCAACTCTTTCTTCTATTGTACCTAATACTCTGCAGGTGTTATCCCCATAGTTAAGAAGTGAATGATGTCGGTGAAGTGCGCATCAAATACCTTAATAGCGAATAGCTACACATCAGGAAGTCCCTCTTCTAGGTTGGTCAGTTCTTTGCCACTTTCGATTCGAGATAAGTGGTCCGGCCCAGCATTCAACTTCCTCGGCTTTACAATGATCTCAAAGTCATATTCTTGAAACAGCAGTAGCCATCGATAGATTTACCCCCCCAACATAGGCTTATTCACTAGGTACTTCAAAGCCGAGTGATTTGTAAACATCTAGAAGTGCCCTCCTAACAGATGATGCCGGTATTTTTTCAGGGTGTATACCATGGCCAACCCCTCACGCTCAGTGGTGGAGTAGTTGCGCTCCGCACCAGAGAGTTTCCTACTAGAAAATGCAACTGGATGGTCAATGTCTCTGTCTCCAGGCTAGGTAAGGATAGCTCCTAGGGCGATCCCTGACGCATCTACATGAACATGGAAAACCTTCACCCAGTCAGGAAATATGAGAATAGGTGCAGAGACCATCTTCTCCTTGAGTAATTTGAAGCTCTTTTGACACTCCTCGTCCCAAAAAAATGAAACATCCTTCTTTAGGAACTTTTCCATCGGAGCTGTGATCAGCGCATACCCTTGAATGAACTTCTTGTAGTAGCCTATATGTCCGAGGATAGAGCACAGCTATTTCTTAGTCGTAGGTACTGCCAAGTTGATGATAACTTCAATCTTGGCGGGGTCAACCATAAATCCTTGTCGACAGACTATGTGACCTACCAAGATCCCAAAGGGTATGCAGAATATGAATTTCTTGATATTCAGGGAAATTTGGTGCTTTCTGCAGGCATCCAACATCATGTGCAAGTTTGAGACATGCTTCTTTAACAACCCGAAGATGGTCCAGTCATCAAAATATAACTCCAAAAACTTTTGGATGAACTCCTTGAATACTGCGACCACCACCTGCGAAAATGTACTGGAAAGATCCCCATTCAGTGGCGAACGTAGTTTTGTTGCGATCTTCAGGTGCGATCCAAATCTTATGGTAGCCCAAGAACCCATCTGTAAATGAGTATGCTTCCTGCCCTCCTACGCTATCGAGGATTTCATCTGAGAATGGCGTAGGAAAGGGATCATGTACGCAGGCATCGTTCAATTTGTGCAGGTCAACACACATCCGTATCGCTCCCTTAGTCTTATTCTCCTGAACCACCATAGGACTTACCCAATCCAACTGTTTGACTGGTTTTATGATACCTACAGCTATCATTTTGTCAAGTTCTTCCCTGAATTTCTACTTATACTTGGGGTTCAACGAATAAGGGTGCTGCTTCATAGGGCACACATCTGGTTTTACAGTGATGCATATGACCACTAAGTCCCCTGTAATTCCTTTGAGTTCTGATAATTTCATTGGAAATAGGTCCTGGCATTCAGTGAGGAGTTCCACGACTCTTCCAAAAGTATCATCATCCCAGTAGTCCCCTATTTTAGCTAGCTTAAGTTCCTCCTCCGTCCCAATGTTGACTTCTCGCAGCTTTAGAGGCTTAGTGACATCGACGGTATGCAGTGGGGGTCCAGCAACTGCACGCTCTCCCTTCGAATCCAAGATAGAGATATTTTGCAGGTCTTCATCACATTTCTCTGCTGACAAATTGCGATAATTGAAAATATCCTGCATCTGCGTCTCCCACGTTGGTGCTCCGTGCATCGCACAAGGGCGTGATTCATCAAATACTAAGGCATCTATATCCTGCAAAGCTTCGTCGAGTACCTCCATTCTGCCTACCAAACCAAATGTCCCAAAAAACTCATCCTTCATGGTTTCCCAATGGCGGGTGCGCTGGTGTAGTTCTGCATCTAAATGCCATGTGGTGGGGATTGGCCCCAAGGCATGAATGAATAGGTGGACCCATTCGTTCATAGTTCTTCTGCACCATTCCTCCATCCATGCGGACAAGTGTTTGCGTGGGTCCATTGGGCCAAGGAAAGTCTTTATGTGTAGGTGAACCAGAGGTTCAAACCTTAGGACCATCATCTTATGACACTCTTCCCAATCCTGGAACGTCCCCTTATGTGTGTCCCACCACCTCGCAGAGATTGCGCGCATGGCTAGATTAAGGGCCCACATTCTTCGCTCCCTTGGGACTTCAGCTTCAAATGTTCGTAAAAACTCCCTAATACTAGCATAACCATCAAATTATGGCAGTTCTCTTACCTCCAAGGAGATACACCGAAATTTCTTTTTGATTCTAAGACATCGCATCATAGATACGTCATGTAACCGATTATGCCAATTTTCTATCTCCCCATCGGATTCATAGAAGCATTTGTTGTCCTTCTCCCAGCAAAGAACACCATCAACCATAATATTGATCCAATCCTTGTCTTGAGAAGTTAATTTATAGATGTGATCCACATCCTCTTCTTCACGTACTGGTTCTGTATACTGCTCTCCTTCCGCAGGGTCTAGTGGGACTATCACCCTTGTACCCTCATTCTCAAAGACCATGATTTTTTTCTTTAGGTTGATAATGCCTCCCATATCTACAGCCCAATCCAGTCCTCAGAGCACAAGATAAGGGTCCACATCTTCCACAATTTGAATTACTTCAAAGTTGGCGTGTACCTTAACTCCTGCGATATCTACCATAATCTTCGATAGTCTCCCCAATGGTATGATCTTCTGTTGGTTATCCATGCGCAGCTGTATAGTATAACATTCTAGCTTAAGCTCTCCCATCCGCTGCCAGGTTTTCTTGGGCAGTACGTTCGCATCTGACCCCAAGTCTAAGATAACCTGATCCATTTCATAGTCACCAATCCGCACCATTAGCCGCATCTCCTGACCAGTTCATTTCTTATGCTTGTAAAGTTTTTGCACATCCTTAACTTCCGTGAGAGGGTTAGTTCTTTTTGCGCAACTGTCAATTAGTGCTTGAATATTTTCTATTTCCTTTTATTCCCGTAGCAGCTTCAAACATGCCTGTAGAAATGGTTTAACTTCGTCGTCTGTTCTTAGGTTTGTTGGAGCCTTGGAAGTAGATGCCTCATCCTTAGTAAAGTCGTTGCAAGCTATGAAAAAGGTTTCCTTCTCCTTCTGTAGGTCTAAGATTTCCTGCTTGACAGCTGCTTTTCGGGTAAGAGATTCAGCCGCAACTTTCTCCTCAGCTCCCCCAGTAGCCATGCCACTGCGCATTATGACATTAATACTTGGTCCTTCATCACACGGTTCTCCCTTAACCCTCTGCACATTTTGCGTAGGTGTCTGTTTGTTTACCAATTATATGTTTATACTATTATGTTGAATGCTACTATTATTACACCGAAATCTATCCTATAAACTCACCAGCAATTTATGACAAGTACAAGATCATCGCTGTGTTTCAAGTAACAATGCATAATGTACAAATCAGGGGTTTTAAGGATCCAGCATGGGTATCACTCTCGTACATGGTCGCTGACGAGGATATTGACCGATGTATCCATGTTTTGTGTAGGTGTCTGCTATTTTTCCCACTAATTTTGAAGGAATGCTCTTCGTGGTAGTCACTTTAGTGGGAATATGGGTCTATATAAATATATTATAGTCACTGGTTACAAAGCGACTTCCAAGGCAAGTAGAATGTGTTAAAGCCAACCAATCATGTGACTCTATGTATATCATATCTAGTATAAATCATATCGAAATCTATCCAACATGTTATTCTTTGGGCATCACAGTTTATAGGATAGAGTTCAGTGTAAAAATAGTAGCATTAAAAATAATAGTAGAAACATATCAACATTTGACATAATGAGAACAATAAAAATAGAAATCATATAATAATACACGAACATATAAAGTTCTTTCATGATATTTTCCACCCTGGGCTCTGGTACCAAATTTCCTAAGTGGAGCAAGGAGGTTAATGTTGTTACTTCCAACGAAATCTTGGGCCATTCCAATAATTGTGCTAGCAAGACTCTGCTCATCATGATGGTAAGCAGAATGCTCTGAGACATAACCCAAGAATTGAGAAACCTTTTCTTTCATAACAAAATTTCTCTTGAAAGAGAAAAACAATATTTTCCTTTGCCCTGGTTTCAAACCATCAATCATGGATGGGATGGATCTTTGAAAATTAGCCATGGAAAATAGGATCAGTTCTATTATTTCCCCGTAATTTTTTAGATTGGTAAGATCAAATGAACAGTGGTAACATCAGACCAGCCTTTGGAGTCCTATGACCTAGCTTTCTTAGACTCAGAGAGGGCTCTCTCTATTTTGTGCAAAGGATGTGAACGTGCTTGCTTTTAGTGTTTGATTTTAGGCTAGTTGTTAAGTTTAGGGTTTTGTTTGTTTGTTTTGGTTGGGTAGATGATCAAGTAGAATAGATGGAGTGAGAAATATTTAAGTCATTGGGTTATGGAGTCTATAAACAGTCATGGAAATTTCAACAATGAATCAGGGTGCATCACAGGGAAAATCTAACATGGTCAAATGGATTTTCAAGGTTTGTGTGAGATGAAATGAACATCAAGTTTGTGAACAAAGTAGGGCAAAGGGAATTTAAGAATCCTTTGTCAAATACTTTAACAAGAAGGGCCTTTGACACCATTAAGCATAAAGAAGTAATCATAAGACAAGGAAAACCAATAACTCTTTGATTAAACTCAAGAAAATAAGTATTTAAGACAAAAAATCCAGTGAACTATAGAAGGCAAGAAACTTATTTAACTTCTAGTGATTTCACCTTCAAGGTTAGAAAACATTTAAGATAGACATATAACATATATCAAAGAAGAGGGAACTCCTAAACATCATTGATTATAGCCATAAATACTTCCAAAGCAACCTTTCAAGAATGGAAAAAGGGCATGATCGAAACATAACCTCTTTGGCAAAGACTAATTAGTGATACTTCAAAGAAAGATATTAAGAAAAATGTTTTAGTGACATCAAACAAGCAGGGCTAACCATAAAAAATCTTTGATATCTACTGTATTGAATCATTCATAAGATAAACAAGCTTGAGTGGGTCTAGAGAACAACTAAGAATTCTCTAAACTAACCTAGCAGACGAAAACATAGAGGCAGTGAAGAACAAACAGAGCTAAGGTGCCTTTGAAAAACATTTATTAGTCTAAAACCTTTGTCCTACTACAATATAGAAGGATGTAACAAAATGATACATAAGAAAACAAGAACTGAATAGAAGCACATCACCATTAACCATGCTCAGGGATCCTGCAAGCAAGCCTTCTCCATCATTAATCAAAACAAGCCATTCACAAATCCCACAACACCAATTTCTCTTCAATCTCCAAAAACTATGTATTACTCACAAGAGTCATCAAATGCCAAAATTTTACAACAAAGCCCTCATGCTCTATTTATCTAGCAAAGGAAGGAAAAAATCCTAACTAGGGTTTGAAAATGTCAAAAATAGTCATAAATGTCATTTATGCCTAAGAGACCATGCAAGGCCCAAGGCATAAAATATCTCATGAAATAAATGCAAAAATAACTCCTAGCACCTAAATTTGGAGTGATTTGCCTCAAAAAACACTAAAATATCAATTTTCCATTAACGAGTGTCTTTTTTTGACTTTTTGGCCAAAAACACACACTGAGGTCTGAACACGTAGCGCCTGCATGGGAGAAACTGGGTCCACTTACAGCCAGATTTTGATGACCTTCCCGATGTCGGAATTGGCTCCGTGATGGCCCGTTGGAAATCTAGCTGAGTCTACTTTCCAAAACTATCCTTGGTTTTTTTATTGGGCTCCACTAATCTATCCAAAAAGTGAATCTCCCAAAGCTTCTCTAGGCGTAGCACCTGCTCTGAAAATGAGGCAGAAAGGTGAAAAATGAGGTGTTTTTTAGCCTTTTGAGGGACCAAAAATGCTCCAAATGCTCTGAAATTTGGTGATCATACTATAATTGAGCTGTGGATTCCAAAAATGCAAATATTTCCTCCTAAGGATGCCTGAGGTGAAAGCATAGCGCCAAGGGTGTTGCGTTTAGAAGCCTCAAAATTTGCAAAAAACCAAAATTTGTCAACATTTTCCCAAAATTGGTGGATACCTTCCTTATGGGGTTTGAGAGGCGTGTAGAGAATTTTTAGCCAAGATTCCAAGGTTTTCTTGGTCTTTTTCCTCTTTGAGTGTTTGTATTTTGGCATGGGCCTTTTTTAACTTAGCCCTTGCAACTTGGTTTCACTGGGCATAATGCTTGGTCATCTTCCTTTGGAGATCAAGATCCTTATTGACCTTCTCCAATTTTTACTCCAAGTGTGTGTTTGCTCTTTCTAGCCATGGCTCCTGATCATACTCTATCGCCATGGCAAGAAGCTCATCTAGAGGAAGCTGCTCTGCCAAGCCTGATTCTTGTTCTCTTTGTTTTGCCAAGGCCTTCTTCAAACCCATGGTTCTTGGTCTCCTCCTAGATTGTCCTTCTTCATCCTCACTTTCCTCATAGGTGCCCATGAAATCTTCTATCCTTACTTGTGCCCTTTGATATTCTTTCCATGCTCTGATAGCCCTAGCCTCATAGATGGCATTTTGTGCCCCGATGTGTTTTTGTTCCACCTCATAAAAATGGAAAACATTCCTAGCCCTATCTAAATTGGCTTCCAAGTATTTGATTTGGGCATTTTTTCTCTGAAGAAGGATGCTGGTGATTTTCTCTTCATTTTCCTCATCACTATCAACATGGATGATGTAATATCCCCAAAATAAGGACTGCTCAACCATGCATGTATAAAAAACACATTTTCAGAAATATATGCTATAAATAATGAAATAAACTTTTGGATCCCTTATATCAGATAATATACAACCTAAATCCAAGAATAGAGCTAAAACAAATCAAACTAGGTGGGTTAAATAGACCTCCCACACCTAAGATAGCTAAAATAGGCTAAAACCCCAAACTACAACACAGAAATTACTGCATAAAAGAGACTGCGTAGTCTAAAGAGGGTTTGTACAAATGAATAGTAGAGAAAATTAGATCTGATATTATATTAAACAATATGGCTCAGAAAATGAGATCTAGTCTCCTTTATACAAAAGCTAGAGAACCCGGGAAGGGTTTCGAGGAATACACCGGATTACAAATGGTGACCTTCAGCAATGAGACTAAATAATCACTTCAAAAAGAAGCACATGAGTATAGAAGGCTATAAGAATATAGATCTGATGCAGATCTAATCAAAGGTATTCCCCCATAGAAGGATCAACCCTCCAATCACAGGAAAACTCCCGACATTGCACCATCCTAATGCTCTTAATTGATGTTACTGCCAAGGGCCTAAGCTTGTACCCGCGGAAGGGTAACCCGAAAAGGGGAGTGTTAATAAGTGTGATTTCATTAAAGAAGAAGAAGAAAAGAACTAACCTAATAACAAGGGTGTTTACGTGAAGGGAAGGTTTCAAAATTTGTTATGGCTCTGGTGCCCTGTACATAGCAATGATTTACAATTACTAGAAGAACATATAAAACCATGTAGATAAAAAGTAGTCAGGGCTTTTGTGAATGCAAAGTATGTAGGAGCTTACTGAATTTATCATGCAGCTTCGACCCATTAAAGCCAAGAATTTCCCTACAAATATCCACTTCTCATCAAAACCTAGTTTTCTTCACTCGTAGGTACATGTAGTTCCAAATTCATAAAAAAACTAATAAGAAACCCTGTGATTGTTCAAAACAACAATATGGAAAAGAATGTTGGGAAAATAAAATGTATAAATACTCTATGAAAACGAGCATTTAATAGCCAAGGAGGAAAACTCTCATCGAAAAATTAGCCTTACCTGTTTCAAGGAATTCATAATCGCATAATCTATGGAATGGTGAGTGAATCTGACACAATATGAGGAAGAGTTACAGAACTCGTCGGAGAGCGAGAGGGTGCAACTGAGAGTCAATGGCAAGGTAGGGGTGGGAAACCAATATTTACGATGCTATTGACCCATTAATGTGAAAGGGTGTTATATTCCCCCAACGATGGGAATATACAACCCCTACGCATTAATGGATCAATAACACAGTGAATATTGGTTGCCTTCAGTTATAGGTAACTACCGCACCTCTACGACAACCAATATTTACTATGTTATTGACCCATTAATGAACAAGGGCTATATATGCCCAATGTTAGATTTAAGCAAGTACATTATCCAATGGTGGGTATATACAGCCACCACACATTAATGAGTCAATCGCACCATAAATATTGGTTTCCATAATTGAAGCTGGAAACTTCCACAGTTGGATCTAGCCTTGGTCAAATCTGCCATTAATATCTTAACATCTAACCACGCTAAGAGCCCAAAGTGAAACTTGGTACAACACATTACACCAATCTAAAAAGTCCCATTGTCATAGATATAGTTGCTAATATATTAACTTTAATAATACCTCATCAAATACCATTCGACTCCAAAACATCATATATAACAAAGATATAATAAATATGTTTCCATATGACAAAGAAATAATAAAAATAATAAATATGTTGAGGATGGAAACATAGTATGTATAAAATTATATAAATGATAAATTAACCTTTATTACCTTTTTCCACATTTTAATAAACTAAAGAACGCAAAAACAGAAAATGAGAAAACTTAGTAGAGCAATACGACGCCTAGGCCACCAACATTTATTTTTAATAATATGATAAAGCATGGGATTACACCAATTGCGAATTAAACATAACATTATCCCAAGATGATTATAAAAAAAAAGAGACCAACCTTGCTCGGTGAATTCAAATATTGCTTTACCATAGCTATATTGAAATGGAACTTCCAAAATAACGAAATGTTATGAGAACGTAGTTAAATCCAAGTTAAAAAAAAAATTATCAATCCACAAAAAAATTAAATAAATATTACCAGTAACTACAAACAACGACGCATAAATGTTGGCGTATCAAGGTATTTAAAATTCAACTCTTTTGGCTTGCCACCGAAGCCAACCAAAAAAATATATTTTCGAAAAGTGCAATTTTACATTCACAAAATTGTTGTATTTGTTGCAAAAATGGATGTACTATACTTTTGCAACGGAATTGTCCTATTTTCCTTTACTTAGTGGTGGACTGTTTTGCCAACCTACGAGCACGCATGAAAAAATAAATCGATTAGTATAAATGTGGGGTTACCCATCACCACACTCTTCCCTTGATGTTAATGAGTGATTAGCATACACCTATAATAATTGATGTTAATGAGTGATTAGCATACACCTATAATAATTGAAATGTGCACTTATATGTAACACCAAATTAAATCTCCTTTCTTCATTCTCATATGACGAGTTATTAAGGTGTTGTCCCCCTTCATCATTCTCATATTCATACTCAAACGAGGAGTTTTTAAGGTGTTGGATAGAACTTTTATCCGTATGATATGAATAAAACTTGTATTTATATATAAACTCCGATTTTATAATATTAATAATTATTTTTTTAATCATAATAGGAAATATTTTTTATATATTTGTCACATTAATATAAATTTAAAAATTTGAGAAAATAATTTTTTTCTTTTTATTTAACTTGAAGTCAATAAAATGTCATGAATAGAAATACTAAACTACAATTCATATAATTATATATCTTTCTATACACAACTAAAATGAAACATAATTTTACTTCCATATTTAGTGGAATATTAGCTTTTTTATCAATCATTGCTAACTCATTTGAAGTAACAACAACATTCAAATGTAGAACTAGGAAATTGATATCATTAATAAAATTATCAAAAGAGAGAGCATTGTTGACACTATACCATTTCTTGAGGAATATCCTCTAGTTAGTGTCCAAGACCTCGGTAGCCCCTTCCTTCATTCAACAAAGATATCCATTTTTCTAGTCAGCCTTATTTCTGGCTAGTTATTCCTCAAAAGAATCTATATGATTTCCTTTTGCCTCAATTTCATGGTCCTCCCTATGTTGAATGCTTGTTCTAATACTCCATAGTTTAAGGAAGAAGCTAAAGTTGGGACAAACCAGAGGTGATTTAACACCTCCGGTCCACCCCTTTCCGGCACGACCTCGCTCTCCGGCCCAACTACCTCCTTGCTTTTGAGAGCCCCAATAACTTCCGCCACCTCCGCCCCTGCACCTCGTCTTCCTCCCTCCGCCCCTGCCCTCGGTCTTCCTTTCTGTAATATGGATGGCGGGCGCTTCAAGGGCTTCAATGCTAAAGAACTATGTTCAGCAATGATTTGTCTTTTTTAACCATTAAAGAAATCGGTTCAACTTTTTGTTTTCTTGTCACAAATAATAATGCAGTGGAGACTCGCGAAATTTTCTTTGTGGTTATGGAGGCCTACAAAATCGGCACCTCTGTTATTGGCTACGACTTCCGTCACAGATGATAAGGCAGTGGAGGCTCGCGAACTGTTCTTGCAATTTCTGTTGTTGCCCACAAGCTCTGTCATGGACAAGAAGGCAGATGAGATGGCAGTGAAAGCCCGTGAACTGTTCTCCACCCTGATGGGCAATAGGGAAAATACATGGATCAATCAAATTTTGGACAGATTTTACGCAATAGGTAAAAAGGGGAGACGAATCTGGTTGAAATTATTATTTCAGACAATTGGCAGAAGGGAAGAACAATACAAATTCAAAGTGAAATTACATTGAAATTTCACTTTGAATTGTTTCTTAGATTCTCTAGTGGAGTTTGGTTTGGTATAAAAATTAATCCAAGAAATGGTTAATGGAGAATTAGTTTATTGTTTTTTGACATTTTGTTTTTATATACATATATATATATAGATAGATGCTGGAAGCATATATGATAATAATCTTTAGCAATATAGCAATATAAGGCATAACAATGTTGATTATAAATTATATATATCATATTTGAATTTTATATTTATGTATATGCGTTGCACTTAGATTTACAAAATGCACTCAAAGATACCAATATCACTAGCTCAAAATTAATGGGAATTAATTTATTGAATTTTTAACATTTTGTTTTTGCCATGTACTGCAAGCATAAATAATACAAGCAAATGATGTACAACAATGTTGTTTATAAATAACAAGCATAAATAATAAAGTGTAAAATAATGTTGTTTATAAATGATATATTTGATATTTGAATTTTATGTTTATATTTGAGTTAAGTTGCTATGGTTGAGTTGAGAGGTTCATTATACAAAGCGGAATGAGAGGATGTGTAAGTTTGTCCGTTCTTGTGTGTTAGTTTAAAATAAAAACAAAAAACAAAAATTATGTTTTATATATATATATATTTATGCTATAATTAAAAAATTGAATATGTTGTAAAGTAATTCAAAGTGAAAAAAATGTGTGAATGAGATGTTTAAATCTTATACTCTTCAAAAATAATTCAAGAAGAGCTTTAAATAAACTATTTGAAGATAGGTCTATATCAACTTCAAAAAATTAAGTTTTTATTGGTCAAAATGTTTATTTGGTCCTACATATACTTTATTTAACTTTCAAAAATACAATTTAAACAATGAAAAATAACACATTGTATTTTGCACTCTAAAAAAGTTTGCACTTGAAGAAATTTGATCTGTTTGGGCAAATTGTATCCCTCTAGGCTCATGTTAGATCAGTACTTAAGATATATCTATCCTGGTAGATAACAATATCCTGGGCACTCCAATACACTGCACAATGTTGGTTACAAATAATATATTTGATATTTGAATTTTATTTTTATGTATTTGTATTGTTATAGATAATACTATCTTTAGCAATATATTAGCGGAGTTATATAAACCAACTTAGTTCATCTGAAGTTTGGATCTACCAAGCACTTAGAGGGATCAAATTCGTTGAGGTGCAAATATATTTGATCCAGCATAGTTCATCTCTACCAAGGGCTTAGTAGATCCAGAGTTAAGATAGATCTAGACCACTTATTAAATTAAATTTTGGTTATTAATCATAATTAACATTATTTTATGTGTATACAATATTAGCACAAATTTAAAATTTAATTCAAAGAAAATTGTGTTGGTAGTGTAAAAAGGGCCTAGAATGCTCTTAAACATAATATTATGAGATAAGGAAGGAAATTATATCCAAGGATGTGATAAGAAATTAGACAAATATAATTCAATAATATAAGATGTTAGTTAAAGATAGATATAATGAAAAATTGATTTAATAAACAGTGCAGTTTCTTATAATAAAATAGATCATTTTTCACAAAATATAAATGTAGATGATATTCATATGATTACATTTTCGTTCAACAATGTAAATATCATTAGTATATCCTTAATGCTTGCCACTTATGAACTACTTTTTGGAGTGTAAAACTTGAGAAAAGATTTACACCTCAATGGATTTGATCCCACTTCATTCATAAGTAGATGGATCTAAGTTGGTGAGTAAATATATTCAACTCTACATCCATATTAAAGTATGGATATAATCCAAGTTCCTCACCCCAATGCTTATCTATTTATTGATAGTTCATCCACTAACTTCCACTATATTGTCACTCTCCCTCTACTTCTGAGAGCTATCAAATTTACTTGTGAAAATCATAAAATTTATGGTAATTATTAATCTCCCAAACTTATCCCATATTTGAAATAAATGTAATGATTTATAGATAAATACAAAATTCCCTCTTCATATAAAGCATCATCCAAACATGTCCATCACATATCCTTCTTAATTATCTATTATTTTCATCTTACCTATTTACCTTTTTTTTTTTTACTAGAACTATAGAAAAGCATTTAATATGTTTAGTGGTTATACAACATATTTAAAAGGTAGAGCCACATTCTCTTCAAATAACTTATATATAGATTGCATCAAGTTGGACCATTAAATTTTCTTTTGTTGTATCACCTCTCAAGTGATCAAGTCCATTTGTATTAATGAAACCATCACATATACTATAAGAATTATAAAATGCTTATACTTTCATATATAGGAAGATGCTAACTATTATTTAGGTTTATTAATCAAAATTTATCTTTCTATTAAAATAATTAGAAATATAAATTAAAATATACCAAATAAGAAGGAAAAGAAAAATAGACCAAATAATTATTAATAAAAACAACCATATAAACTTTTTGCATTTTCTTGTAAACATATAGAATAGTTTAATTGTAGTAGGCGAAAAATACTAAGATATGTCTCCCATAAATTTAGTCATTATCTCAATGGAAAATCCCATAGAAAAATGACAATATATTGAATTCCCCTTGAATTTGTTGTGACCAGCCCAAATTATTAAAATCACTATTCATTTGTATAAAAAAAAAAAACAACCACCATATAAACTTATATTGAAAAACCCATATATTTAATTTTTTATTTTTATTTAATGTTATTAATATATATATATATATATAATAATTCACATCACTTTTAAAAGATAAAATATAATAATTTATCTAAATAAAAAATTAATAATCTAATTTTAATTATTAAAAACTAACTTAATAATATACTTAATTTAATTTCAAAATTTATTTTTCAAACAAGATGTATCTTTATTGGTTTTACTTTTACTAAGTTATATACTCATAAGATGATGATAATTAACGCCCACTAAGACCAATATGGTCTATTGCACTTTAAAAAAAAGTAAGAATTTAATTGAGATTCTTTAAAATTTTATTTATGTGATAAAAATAAAATAAAAAATAAAAAAAGTGAGAGAGCCATTCCTAGATCACCATTTTTGTGATTCTTTAAATTGCAATTTTATTAAATCACATGCTCATAAAGACTCGACCATTTGAGCATTTTAAATTACCTTTTTATTGTATTATTACTTATAAAGCCTTATTATATTATTTGCAAGTATTTTCCCAAAATTAATGTAAACTCACGGAGGATTTTGTGCCTAGAGATTTTTGATGGTGGAGGTTTCCACCATCAAAAACACGATTCAAACACTCCATATTTTTTGAAAAAAAAAAAAAAAAAAAAACTTTATCAAGTACTCATATAATCATTTTTTTTTTTTTAAGAAAAGAAAAGAAAAAAAAGGTTGACATCAAGCACTCCTATCATATTTTTTGAAAAAAAACAAAAAAAAAAGTTGACATTTTTTGGTTGTGAGGGAAAAATTGATACCCTAGACCCTTTTCCAAAAACCTTCTTTGAATCATTCTTTTATTAAATCTATTTTTCATTATATCAATTTTTAACTAACATCTTATATTATTGAATTATATTTGTCTAATTTCTATCACATCCTTGAATATAATTTCCTTTCTTATCCCATAATATTATGTATAGCAACATTCTAAATCCTTTTTACACTACCAACACAATTTTTTTTTTAATTAAATTTTAAATTTGTGCTAATATTGTATTTTTACACATAAAATAATGTTAATTATGATTAATAACCAAAATTTAATTTAATAAGTAGTCTAGATCCATCTTAACTCCCGATCTACTAAGCCCTTAGTAGATCCAAAATTTAGATGAACTATGTTGGATCAAATCTATTTGCACCTCAACAAATTTGATCCCTCTAAAGGCTTGATAGATCCAAACATGAGATGAACTAAGTTGGTTTATATAACTCTGCTAATATATTGCTACTTATAATATTATCTATAACAATACAAATACATAAAAATAAAATTCAAATATCAAATATACTATTTATAAGCAACATTGTGCAGTGTATTGGAGTGCCCACAATATCGTTATCTACCAGCATAGATCCATCTTAACTACCGATTTAACATGAGCCCAGAGGGATCAAATTTGCCCAAACGCATCAAATTTCTTCACGTGCAAACTTATCCATCTTAAGTACCAATCTAACATGAGCCCAGAGGGATCAAATTTCTTCACGTGCAAACATTTTTAGAATGCAAAATACAATGTGTTATCTTTTATTGTTTAAATTGTATTTTTGAATGTTAAATAAAGTATATATAGGACCAAATAAAAATTTTAACCATAAAAACTTAATTTTTTTGAAGTTGATATAGACACATCTTCAAATAATTTATTTAAATCTCTTGTTGAATTATTTTTGAAAAGTATAAGATTTAAACATCTCATTCACACATTTTTTACTTTTAATTACTTTACAACATATTCAATTTTTTTAATTATAGCAGATATTATATTTTTATTTAGAATATAATTTTTATTTTTTATTTTTATTTTAAACTGGCACAGAAGGATGAACAAACTACTCACACATCCTTTCATACCTCTTTGTACAATGAACCTCTCAACTCAACAATGGCAAGTTAACTCAAATATGTAAACATAAAATTGAAATATCAAATATATCATTTATAAACAACATTATTTTAGAGCTTATTATTTATGCTTGTCATTTATAAACAACATTGTTGTACAACATATTGCTTGTATTATTTATGCTTGCACTACATGGCAAAAAAAAAATGTTAAAAAGTCAATAAATTAATTCCCATTAATATTCCGCTAGTGATATTGGTATCTATGAGTGTATTTTGTAAATCTAAGTGCAACACATATACATAAATATAATATACAAAATGTTAAGAAGTAAATAAATTAATTCCCATTAATTTTCAGCTAATGATATTGGTATCTCTGAGTGCATTTTGAAAATATAAGTGCAACACATATACATAGATATAAAATTCAAATATGACATATATCATTTATAATCAACATTGTTATGCCCTATATTGCTGAGATTATTGTCATATATGCTTCGAGTACATGTATATAGAAACAAAATGTCAAAAATCAATAGACTAATTCTCCATTAACTAAAACCTAATTTTCATGGATTAATTTTTGATACCAAACCAAACTCCACTAGAGAATCAAGAAACAATTCAATGTCCTTTCACCTTGAATTTCTATTGTTGTCCCCTTTTTCCTGTTGACTGAAATCTAAATTTCAACCAGATTCGTCTCCCCTTTTTACCTATTGCGTAAAATCTATCCAAAATTTGATTGATCCATGTCTTTTCCCGATGGCCCATCAGGGTGGGGAACAGTTCACAGGCTTTCACTGCCATCTCATGTGCCTTCTTGTCTATGACAGAGCTTGTGGGCAACAACAGAAGTGTCGAGAACAGTTCGTGAGCCTCCACTCCCTTCTTATATGTGACAGGAGTCGTAGCCAATAACAGAGGTGCCGATTTTGCAGGCCTTCATAACCATAAAGACGATTTCGCGAGCCTCCATTGCATTATTAACTGTGACAAGAAAACAAAAAGCATATGCATTTGCTGAACCGAATTATTTAATGGTTAAAAAAGAAGAAATATGTTCAACAATGATTCGTCTTTTTTTAAATAAATTTTTTTTTTAATGCAAAAAAATTGATTTAAAAAAAGACGAATCATTGTTGAACATAGTTCTTTAGTACTGAAGCCCTTGAAACGCCTACCATCCATGTTACAGAAAGGAAGACTGAGGGCAAGGGTGGAGGGAGGAAGATGGGGTGCAGAGGGTGGCAGAAATTAGTGGGGCACTCAAAAGCAGGGAGGGAGTTGGGTCGAAGAGCGAGGTCGTGTTGGAAAGGGGTGGACCAGAGGTGTAAAATCACTTCCGATTTGTCCCTGTGTTAGATGATCCAAATATAATAATGTAAAGTTAGGATAAAAATATTTATTAAATTAGAATATGTAATAAATATTAGAGACACTTAGGAATATAATATTGTTAGCAAAGATAGGACTCTAGAATTGAGTCGTGTATTAGGCTCTAAAATAGGAATAAAGTTAGTAGATTGGATAGAAGATCATTTATTGTAAATGGACACTTGTTATTTTTTCAGGTGGTCCATAACTAAATTAAGTTAGGACATATAACATATAAATAGGTTAGTTTCCTAATTGCAAATTAGTGAAAGTTTACGTTAGGTAAACTCTTGCAATTTGTTATGTAATTTCTTCTCCATTATTAATAAAATTACGTGTCCGAGGACACTTTTGTACTAATGTGGTATCAGAGCCACCAGTAATGCAGATGACGTAAGATTTCAACAATGCAGGCTTTTGGAAAAGTCTACCAAACAAGTTAATTGGTATGCAATCTATTCAGCATTTATTAAGGAAAATAAATTTGATTTTTATGATTATTTATCCATAGATTGTTTAACCTGTGATTTTATGTGAGCATCTTAAATTCCTTTAGAATTTTCGGTTATGCCTCAGTCTTCATAAAATCACGGCCATTTGTCTCTTCGTTGTCCCCTCTTCGCCACAGTTGCTTTGAAATCAAGAGCCTTTTACTGTTTCTATCCCCTTTTACATGGCGTGTTTCAAATTCCAAGTATGAGCTTTTAAAATCAGCCAAATTTTTATCAACAATTTACTTTACAGGAGACTTCTATGCATAAATGCTATAAAGTCACGGAAAGAATTTCGTTGGTTATGGAGATCTTTCTTTGAAGACCCGTTGCCACTAGCCTCTCTAATTCGGAAGTGCCTACTGAATGTTATCAAGAAAATTGATGTTACACTTTCCGAGAAGCTTAGTTCGAAAACCTCGGTTTTGAAGCTTTTGAATCCATTTTTTGACCCTCTGGATTGGATCAACTACAATCTGCCTCTGCGTATTCACCACATTGAGCACATAGGTTTGAAGATCTTCTGTTTTGTAAGCTCCAACATCAAGGTTAAGCTTCAAATCATTTGTATCTGCTTTAAATGCTTCTGAAACACCCAGAATTGGATCTGGAGGTGCCATTGTCACTCCTTCAAAGCGGGAGATGTCCGTTGCAATAGTCATATTAATTCTGCTCACAACCTTGAATTTCAAAGAGGTACTATCTTTCCTCTTAGCGAACGTGATGCAGGGGCATTAGACACAACAAAATACTTTGTGCATAAGTATACATAGGGGGGTCTTATGTATTTAAATTCTCATGTAACTATTAGTCTTTTGAATAAAACAGTGAGGAATTGTAATGTTCTCTAACCATTCGAGAACATGAGAGGAAGATGATCAGTTAGGAACATGAAGAGATAGGCAGTTTAAGTTATTTTAGAGAATTAGGCTAAATTTAGGCTTTTTGAGAATTTCATGGGTTTGTCGAGCTGTAAGGGACCTGAATCGATTCAGGTCATCCCTGTGCATAAGCGTAAGCCTGAAAGATGGTTCAGAGGTTCAGGGGTCTGAGATTTTTGTTCGGTGCAGAGTAGTAGGAGGATAGAAGGGCCATCAAACTGAAGATCAGGCCAGGACCAGGGAAGGTTATGTAATTTGAATTTATTATAAGAATGGATTCAGAATTTTGTATGCTTTGATTGACCGAAATTTGTGTGAATAGACCTTGTGATGGGGGATTTAATTGGCGTCCTGTATCTCATGGGAAACTTAATATTATTGTTGAATTCGAATTTCTGAGTTATTATATTGTAGGGGAGTTAAATTATTGGTCTCTGTGGGAGAGATTTTTATCTTCTCAGAATTCCAATTGATGTTAATATAACTCTGTGTAACAATTTATGAATGGATGAATTTGTGTGTAATTGAGTGAATTCGGAATGTTGGAGAGCGTTAATTACGCATTTTATTGTGTACTTATAGTACAATAATAGGAGCAGTGGTTTTACATATCCGTGACTTGCAGTTGACCATTTATGGTCTTATTGTATAAAAACTACAAAAGCTTAGAAGTAGAAGTCCATTCCTACGTTGATGAATGAACAGAGAGGTATTAAATATAAGCCAATAGTATGTTGAATTGCTTGATAGAACCAGACAATTCGAATGGTCAAACGAAGGGTAGCAGTATGGAATGGAACCCATTCTCTGCGTAATGGAGGTTTAATATTGTGGGCCTGAGGCATTAATAATTATATTACAAATCAAAGTATAGTGTCGAACGATTGGAAGGGAACCTGACACTATTTGGTCGAACGCGCAGAGAGGGAAGGTTTAATGAAACCATAAATCAAGCAATGGACCGAATGAGAAATGGTAATAGAATGTACTCAGAAATGAAGGAGCGGAACCTTGAGTCGGAGGAACAGAACCGTGAGGGGCGTGAATAGTAACGGCGGTTTCAACCCACAAATATCGGCGGTCTCACGTAAATTAAAAGTGGTAAGTTGGATCAACAAAAAAAACGCGATATGGGGGAGCGCTTGACGCGTGGCAAAGGGTGGTATTTGAAAACCACTTACATCGCGTAAAAATGAAGAATTAAGTCTCGCGTATTTTAGTTTCAGGACCACCGTTGGATTCGTGAAATATTTGGTGTTGAAGCACGAGAACGGATCCACCATTGGATCAATACTGTAGTTGCATAGAGGTTGTTGTGGGCCCGAGAGTTTAATATGTCGGGCCTTTGAGTTTTAAAGAAATTCAAAGGCCTTGTATCCATTAATGTTTTTATCAATGGTTAGACTATTGTTGAAAGTGAAGGTAAGATGCAGGGCCTGAAGGGTTTCATATATGTTTGTTTTGGGGTTGAAATCTAGCGCCACGGGGTTTGTTTGGGCTTCAAAATGTCATACAAATATCACTCATTACCATACATTTTTAACCTATGCTTCCATTATATCACTCATTATTCACTACCATTTCACTTCATTTTCCCTATTATTCATCATTAATGGGTCTCATTTATATTTTCCAAATATTATTTATTTTCAAGCATTTTTGAGAAAAATTCTTGATTAAATATTAGAAAATAATATATTTTACTTCATATATGGAAAGTGGATTTTTTTTGTGACATGTGTAGGTTCCAAGGAAGCTTCCAAGACACCTTTATGTGGCCTTGAATGATCAAATTCGAATTTGATAAGATAAACCTCATGGAGAAGATCAAGGACAAAAGGGGGTTATGTGTCTAGATGGTTGAGAGATGTATGGAACTAAAGAGAGATTAGTGGATAATCATTATGAGTTTGTTACTCATCCCATTGTATAAATAGGAGTACAATCTCCTCCATTTGTAAGTTTTGTAATCTTAGAATTTTGGAGTATGTAATCTTAGAAGCTTAGAGTTGTAACCTTAGAGTTGGTTTGTAATGGAGATTTTGAAATAAAGAATCATACTTCGATTTTGCTTCTACATTTGAGTCTCCTTTGAAGTGGTGTGCTTGTGGAGTTATGGAGGGCCCCCATGGCGTCACTTGCATGCTTATTTGCTTATTTTAGGTATAACTTAATTTATGTTTTTGTTTGATTTCAGCTTTTAAGTTTTGTTAAATGTTCTAATATTGGAAGGATCTTTTTTGAAAGTGTTTTTGTAAGAGAACCATAATATCTCAGACAATTATTAGATTTAGGTTTGTTTCATTTCAGCTTTTAATTTTTGTTAAATGTTCTAATATTGGAGGAGATCCTAAAATTCAAGTGTTCTTGTAAGAGAACCTTAGGATCTTGACAATTGTTAGATCTAGGTTTGATTAGTTGTTGAAAGAGATCTTGATGAATATGTTCTTGTAAGGGAACTTTAAGATCTTGGACAAATTAGGAATCTTTCTAGATCTATATATTTTAGATAAGCACTTCTAAGTTTACCTTCCCGGGTTGACGTTAAATTGAACTCTGATTGACATCATCAATTAGAACCAAACATTTTGGCACCTTTGTCGGGGATCGAACCCGGGTCACCCGCGTGACAGGCGGGAATACTCACCACTATACTAGGTTATGATTGTTATTGTTATGTTATAATTGTTATCTTTTTTTAATATATAATGAAAATAAAAAAATTGTTATGTGTTTTGTGACAGTTTTTTTTTTTTTTTGAAGGATTTAAAGGGTGAATATTGGCATGTGAAGGATATTCGCATAAAAAAAAAAATTGGTGGCATGCAAATTGAGAGAATCATGAGAATTATAGGAACTAGTTGAAACTGCAAGGGTTGGTATAAGTGCAAAATTAAAAAAAAAAAAAAAACACTTTCCACAAAATTCACGCAGGTTTGAAATAAATAATGGAACACTTGGAAAAAAATTTCGAGGATCGATTTATCAAACATTTGGAGAATTCTATAAATGATGATTATCTTATTTTGATAGCTTCAACTTGGCATTAAACACATAACATCTTTCTGTTGAATGCTTTTATGTGACATACTAATATGCAGAACAAAATAGATCTTTCTAATGCCAATCTTTTTGCCGAGCACATTTCATGAGTTATCTGACGCAAACAGGGAGTATTACTTTTCACGATTATTTTTTTGGATTGATACTAATATCATGAATTGAGTTAATTTCAACACTTTGATTTTTCTTAAATCTATTTTATTTGGTATGAAATTTTTGCGTAAGAATCATGAAGGAAATGCACATTCCTTCTTGAACACACTTATGTTTCTTTCTGCCAAGTTTTTTTTACAGGTTACAGGATAATCAAGTGATCATTAAGGAGATTACATTGTGACGAAAATTGCTCTTCCAAAGACTAAATTCATGAAAATTCTAAAGACAAATCCATGTCCACAACCACTACCTTGCACCTCCCTTTTTGAAAAATATTTTGAATTCCACCAATTGTAAATCCATAAAGCATGATATTTCCATATCCATTTTTCAAAGCAAGAGTTCTTATTCATTAACCATGCATTTCCTTTCATCCATTCCTAACCCACCAATAAAAGCACAGAAGTTTACTTACAAACTTCTTGCCATTTTCCATTTCCATTTCCTACCATTTTTCATTTTCGCCAATAAAACCCTACTTCTATATATATCATTGAGTCAAATTCCTAGAGTCTAATTATCTTTGTAAAAACACCTAGAAGCTTGCATGCCTTAATGGAAAGTACTCTTGCCCGTGAACAATGGGAGTACATTAATATCCCTTGTTCGTTGGATCTTGTAGGTGACTCGACCACAACAAACTTATTCGTACCTACAAAGATGTGTTAGGCATCTTGACTCCCATTGGAATCAATGGTGGGAGCTCTCGTGTTGGCTAGTGGCATTCATTAATGGCCACTAAGTCAACAAATTCTTGCTATGTTCGACACCAGTAGATTTTATCACATAGTAAAGATTTGTGCCATCGACAGTTGAAGACTTGAAGACCCATATTTTGTAGTAGATGAAGCAGATTTCCTTTCATTGTTTTTCAGATTGTCATGACTTGAGGACAAGTCAATAAATAAGGCTGGGGGGAAATGTAACTTCTATATTTTGTATACCTTCCAAGCCTTATACATTTTCATCCATATTCAGCAGACTCATCAGATTCATCAGATTATCCAGCAGACGATCCAGTAGCAGATACGAAAATACAGATCCATCTTTCATCCACAACTTGCAGAAGAAGCTTCAGATCAGAATTGCAGCAGCTGAACATGCATAATTCATCCACTTCGTTAGGTAAGTAAGGTATGATGTTTTCTAACCTTTAATCTTGAAATTCTTTTTAATGCTAAAATTATGATATTTGGAAAATATTCCACTATTTCACTATTCCCTTTCTCATTAAAAATTGCCAAAAACCATCAGTTGAGGAGGGGGGGGAATTTCACACTTCATTTTTTTCTCTCATTCATATTACATCTTAACCCACATAGTCTTCCCACAATAAAAACTACTACAAAATGTTGAGCATATTAAATGACATATTAAAAATGATGAGAATATTAAATGACTTCTTAAAAATGATTGATCTCAACAAAGTAAATAATGATTGTAACACAAGAACCAATCATTAAACAAAGATCTCAACAAAGTAAATAATAATTGTAACACAAGAACCAATCATTAAAAGCTGCAAATTCTTTGCAAAAATAAAAGTTATCCAAAGATGTGAAAAGTTAAAAGGAAGTCCATGATTGAAAGATGCTTGTTACACAAGAACCAAACATCTTGTAAAAGGAAGCTCATCCAAGAATCAAATTAAATAAGTCATTATAGTAGCTTGCATGAGGACATGCAAGAACTTCAGTTGGGGAGTATGTTTGGGCTTCAAAATGTCATACAAATATCACTCATTACCATACATTTTTCACCTATGCTTCCATTATATCACTCATTATTCACTAGCATTTCACTTCATTTTCCCTATTATTCATCATTAATGGGTCTCATTTATATTTTCCAAATATTATTTATTTTCAAGCATTTTTGAGAGAAATTCTTGATTAAATATTAGAAAATAATATATTTTACTTCATATACGGAAAGTGGATTGTTTTTGTGATATGTGTAGGTTCCAAGGAAGCTTCCAAGACACCTTTATGTGGCCTTGAATGATCAAATTCGAATTTGATAAGATAAACCTCATGGAGAAGATCATGATCGCATGGAGAAGATCAAGGACAAAAGGGGGTTATGTGTCTAGATGGTTGAGAGATGTATGGAACTAAAGAGAGTTAGTGGATAATCATTATGAGTTTGTTACTCATCCCATTGTATAAATAGGAGTACAATCTCCTCCATTTGTAAGTTTTGTAATCTTAGAATTTTGGAGTATGTAATCTTAGAAGCTTAGAGTTGTAACCTTAGAGTTGGTTTGTAATGGAGATTTTGAAATAAAGAATCATACTTCGATTTTGCTTCTACATCTGAGTCTCCTTTGAAGTGATGTGCTTGTGGAGTTATGGAGGGCCCCCATGGCCTCACTTGCATGCTTATTTGCTTATTTTAGGTATAACTTAACTTATGTTTTTGTTTTATTTCAGCTTTTAAGTTTTGTTAAATGTTCTAATATTGGAAGGATCTTATTTGAAAGTGTTTTTTTAAGAGAACCATAAGATCTCAGACAATTATTAGATTTAGGTTTGTTTCATTTCAACTTTTAAGTTTTGTTAAATGTTCTAATATTGGAGGAGATCCTAAAATTCAAGTGTTCTTGTAAGGAACATTAGGATCTTGAAAATTGTTAGATCTAGGTTTTATTAGTTGTTGAAAGAGATCTTGATGAATATGTTCTTGTATGGGAACTTTAAGATCTTGGAAAAATTAGGAATCTTTCTAGATCTATATATTTTAGATAAGCACTTCTAATTTTACCTTCCCGGGTTGACATTAAATTGAACTCTGATTGACATCATCAATTAGAACCAAACAGGGTTTATATAATATTCCAACCCTTGGTTGGAGAACGTAAAATATTGATGCATTTGTTTATAGAAATGTCGTGGGCAAGTCTAAAGGTATGTAATTGATTGCTGGGGCCTTGGTTTAGTGAAGTCAAAATATTAAAAAGCCAGATATATGTGAGGGTCGAAGATTTTCTTGGAACTCGATAAAAGAGACCAATTCCATATGGTGGGTTTATAATAAGGTTTTCATTTGAGGATAGATGATAAGGGCTTGTAGTATATGGTTTCATAATCATTGAGATCTTAAGTAAAGAGTCAAGCTTTCGCATGTTAGTAGTTGCCAAATTTAAAATTATTTGGGTAAAACTTTGGAAGTGCAATTTAGGTGCAAGAATAAAAGAGATTGAAGTGTGACCGGGCATCAAAACGCGTAGCCAATCCGAAGACCATCCAACTTATTCTGAGATAGATTCAACTGAGAGTTATAGATGACAGCCATGGGCTTGGCTGATGCAGCAACAAAAGTAGCCATGCAGCAGCGAAGGTAGCCATTTGGCTATCAGAACAAAAAAATATATATATATACGAACAAAATTAATGGTAGACAAAAATTTAATGCTGCCAACGCTGCCAGGCCATATTAACGCTGCCCAAGCTTGCCAATGACATTGCACTTGGTATTTTTAAAGGATGAATAACTAAAACCATTGATTGAAAAGCTTCCAGCACTATTCGTGAAGAACACACTATTGGATTGACAGGTCTATTAATTGAAAAGCTTCCTTTATTTTCAACACATGCCATTTATATAATGCACGATGTCAAGGTTGTTATACTTATCTAGATGAGGGAAACGATTGATGGGAAAAGAATCTAGCTTACAATATATATTGATGACATTGTTCATTAATGAACAATGTGGGTTTTGTTCATATGGTTTGACCATGCTAATAGTCATATCAATGTTTCGTGAACAGGTGATGCAATCACATTAGCATTCATCATAGTTGAACAAAGATGGTTGCAAGTAATGAAAACATCCATCAATGTATTTTGTATGCACAATATGCTATTGTAATTGATATGTACCAGTCTAAGTCAGTGATAAGTACATTACAGGAAACTCTCTGAGACTAATCATTGATGATGAGCATCGTAATATTTTGTAAAATTTGGAGTTATAAGGGAGATAATTGTATTTTTTTTTGGGAGCAATAAGGTGAAGTAGAAACTTTTTTTTGGAGGAATAAGTATAATTTTTTATAATTGAGAAATAAGGGTTATTAATTGTAACTCAAAGTACCTTTTACTTTGAGGGGGGGCAAATATTTTTTTTAAGAAGAAATTTGTAAGGGCATTTTCAAGTGGTCAAATTTTGCAAAGATTTCATTGTAAGCACTCAACGAGAAATTGATTAGAGCCAAGTGCAAAGCTCAGTCATTTTTCTCCTTTTTAACGACTATACGAGGGTCAAGGTCAAGCCCCGATAGATCGTTTTTTTCTTTGTGTGGCATGTTTCGTGTGATGAGTTGCTCATTCTTTCTTGTGCTTGATTATTTTGGTGCGCTGCTTCAACACTACAATGTCGAAGTTAATTAATATGTTCTCTGAATCTGATAAGCTAGAAGGGGTGAAATCTTATAAGACATGGAAACGCCTAATTGAAATCACTCTCATATATAATGTATTGTGGCATGAAATATGTGATGGCAACATCAAGCCTAATAAAACGACAGATGCAGCTTCACTTGCAAAATGGGAAATTAAAAATGCCAAGGCATTAGCTCTTATAAAAGCTTTATTTAATAATTAAATGTACATACATATTGAAAATTCCTCAGACGCATGGACTGTTTTACGTACCTTCAAAGATCTCTTTGATACAAAACTTGAATCAAAGAAGGTTGATCTTCAATTAAAATTGCTTCAACAAAAATTAACTGAAGGTGGTGATGTTATTGAGTATATTTCACAGCTTAAAACATCAAGCAAGAAATAATAAATGTTGGTCTTCAAGCTGTCAATGAAAGTTTCTTGACCACAATTTTAATCGCTGGACTGCCATCACCATATACACATTTTTTGGAAACTTTGCAAGTCACTCGAAAGTTAGAGAAGATAAATTTTGATGAATTGAGTGACATGTTAGCCCAACATGATAAAAATTTTGGAAAGAAGAAACAGAATGGAGAAGATGTCTTCTTCACCGAAGCTAGCTCAAGTAACTCCTTAGCTGATAGTTCAAGAAATTGAGGAAGAGGAAACTTCAATTAAAATCAAGTAGCCCAAGGTCGTGGTCGCAGTCAAAACAGAGGAAACAATTTCAACAGGGGCTAAAATTCAGGCAGGAGCAATTTTCAAGGAAGAGGCAACAATCAAAGCAGAGGATATAATCAAGGCAGAGGACAAACTCAGAACAGAGGCCAAAGCAGAGGCAGAGGATAGTATCAAGGTAGAGGACAGTCTCAAGGCAGAGGCAAAGATTTCAGTCAAATTGTTTGCAGGAGATGTAACAAAGTTGGCCATTATGCAGAAGATTGTAGAACTTCTATTGAGAAAATTCCCAAGTTTCATCCAAACTCTGCATAGTTTGCAAATGATGAAGATGATCCTGATAGTTCCAAATATGTCTTCACCAATACATAATTAATAGCTTTACAGGTTTCAACCTTTCTTAGAAGTATTATGAAGATGCATGGATTATGGATACAGGCGCAACTCAACACATGACTTTTCAACGGGATTTCTTTTGGAGCTTCCAACAATGCCATCTAAATTCAATCTATCTTGTTGATAAAACAAAACATACTCCTTCAGGCAAAGGTGTAGTTAAATTTTTTTTACCTGGAATTGGAGAAAGAATGATTTCAAATGTATGGTATGTCCAAACATTTAAGCAAATTTGTTATCTTTAGTCACGATTCGACAAGCAAGACATATGGTGATTATGGAAGATGGCTTATTTAAAATTAACTCAGTCAAACAGAACATGAAAACAATAATGACAGGTTATGAAGATGGAAAAATGTTAAGGATGAAAGGGACAATTATTCCAAGAAATTCTGACTTTGCAGGAGCATCAAGTACAGACATTTCACCGATCAGATTATGGCATGTAAGATATGGCCATCTCAACTTTGAAATTCTCCCTCAGTTACAAAAACAGGGAATGGTTAAGGGACTTCCAGCATTCAAAAGGGGAAATTCAAAGTGTGAATCTTCTGTTTTTGGAAAACAACATCGAGAGACTTTTCCTACAAGTTCATGGCACGCAAACAGGCATTTGCAGTTGGTTCATAGTGATATTTGTGGAACCTTACCAACTTCGCTCGGAGGATGCACATATTTCTTACTCTTTGTTGATGATTTTAGTAGGATGACTTGGGTATATTTTTTGAAGCAAAATTCAGAAGCATTTGAAAAGTTCAAAACTTTTCTTCAGCTTATTGAAAATGCAGTAAAGGAGAAGATTAGCACTTTTAGAATTGACAATGGCGGAGAATTCACTTAAAATGAATTCAATATGTACTACATGGATAATGGCGTAAAATGACATCTTACCAATGTCTACACTCCGCAGCAAAATGGAGTAGTAGAAAGAATGAATCGTACCTTGTTAGGAACGGCAAGATCTATGTTAACTTTCAAAAATTTAAGTCCTTTATATTGGGCCGAACCAATTCATACCACTGTCTACTTGAGAAACAGATCTCCCACTGCTTCTTTAGACGGAATCACACCTTATGAAGCGTGGTTTGGCTTCAAACCTTGGGTAAAACATCTCAGAGTTTTTGGATCAGTATGTTATGCCTTAGTTCCGAAGGAAAAACGAACTAAGCTTGATGCACAAAGCTTGAAGTGCACAATTATTGGGTATTCTGATGAGAAGAAAGGGTACCGAATTTTGTTGAATGGGAAATTTATTGTAAGCAGAGATGTTATTTTTGATGAAAATGAGAGTAAGAGTGCTAAAGAAGTTGAAATTCTTCTTCAAAAGTTAGAAACAAAAAGTGATAAAAGAAACGGAAATCTACAAAGTCAACCAAATTCACAAAATTGGTATGAACTTGAGTTTCCTTCATCTGAAAATGATTCATCCAGTCTGTTTTCTTCACCAGCGCCATCTGGGTCTTCTAGCAGTTCATCCAACTCTCCTAGCAACAAAAATTCTTTTGGCAATGACTCTCCACCCCCGGAACCTACGGTTGATCAACAAACATCAGTTTACATCAACCCTCTTTTCAATGATGGTGATTTTTCACAATCTCAAACCAGTGAACATCAATTACCAAAATGGGCAGTTCAACTTTTGAAAGATGTAAGGCCTAATGAACAGAATAAACAGGAACAAGGGGATCACAAAGCAACGAAGGAAATTTTTCCTTGAGAGAAAATGATTTTACTGAACCTTCTACTTATCAAGAGGCAGTAAAACATAAAGAATGGAAACAAGCTATGGTTGATGAATATCAGGTAGTTCAAGACAATAACACTTGGAAACTTGTTGATTGTCCTCAGAATGTTAAACCCATCGAATGCAAATGGGTTTACCTAATTAAGTACAAGCAAAATGGTGATATCGACAAGTATAAAGCAAGACTTGTTGTTAAGGTTTTTGCACAGCAGGAAGGGATAGATTATGAGGAAACGTTTGCTCCTACAGCTAAATGGAACACCATCCGACTCACACTTACCTTAGCTTCTCAACAGGGATGGAAAGTTCATCAAATGGATGTAACAAGTGCTTTCCTCAATGGTGATTTACAGAAAGAAGTGTACATGACACAACCACCAGGTTTTACCCTGCTTTAGCTTCTTCCATAGTTTAATAATTAGGAGTCAAAGACTATCACTACACGAGTATTTGAAAAATGGTTTCAATCAATTAAAAAACATATAAACTATTGCAACTTTTTTAATATTAATGATTTTTCTATATTATTTTATAAAAAAAATGTAAAATTTAATAATGCAAATGCTATTGATATTTTTTATATTCCAATAAATAACAAAAGTATGTGGAATATACCTTTCTTATATTTAAAGTAAAAAGACTATAATGATCTCATTTCTTGAAAAAGTTTTTATTTTAAATATTCTATTATAATTTTAAATTAATAATTATGTAGTTACTTTTTAGAATAAGATATGAATAGAAATTTGATCTATATAAAAAAAATCATATTTTATAATAGTAATAATTATGTCATATTTTATAATAGTAATAATTATTTTTTAACCATAATAGGAAAAAAATTATATTTATGTCACAATAAGACAATTTTAAAAATTTGGGAAAATAAATTTCGTCTTTTCATTTAGCTTGGAGTCAAAATACTTCCATATTCAATAAAATATTAGCTTCTTCATCAATCATTGCTAGCTCATTTGAAGTAGCAAAAACATTCCATTGTAGAACTATGAAATTGATATCATTAACAAAATTATCAAAAGAGAGAGCATTGTTGACACTGTACCATTTCTTGACGAATATCCTCTAGTTAGTGTCCAAGATAAATAATTTCAGCTTCTAACCTAGGTAGCCCATTCCTTCATTCAACAAAGATATCCATTGTTCTGGTTAGCCTTGTTTCTAGATAGTTATTCCTAAAGTGAATCTCCATGATTTCCTTTTTCCTAGATTTCAAGGTCCTCCCTATGTTGAATGCTTGTTTTAAGAATCTATAGTTTATTAGTTAGGATCCAAGGATTATTAATACACAAGAGGTATAGCAATTCCAGTTCCCATAAAAAATCACCATATAATGAATAAAAGGGGAGTACAAAACCAGCCCGTTCAACTCAATCACTAGCACTTACCTTGCAACATTTCCAACTAGAAATAATTTTGACAAAGACTTGATGAGTGGGAAAAAAATCTTAGTCAAAGCTACAATTTTGGGAAGCCTCTGCTAGCCTTTTTCTTTTACATGTTATTGAGAGTGGAATTACCATTATATATGTGATTCCTTAAACCTCGAATTTAATACCATCGTAAGTGAATTTAGGTGAAAAAAGTGTTGATTGCATTAATATATCATTTGCGATCCTCCTACAAAGTTGTCTCACACTAAAAAATGTCAAATAAAACATGTATACAAGATGGGAGTTGAGATTATCACTTACTTTAACTGAATTCAAATCGTTAGACTTGACTATTCCCCATGAGTTTATTTCTTTTTTAAGTATAGGAGGATGGATCTAGGTTCCAAATCTTCCCCACTTATAGGGAACGAAATCAACTTACCCTCCATACCATTACCGAAAATAACCAAGGGAAAATAAGAGTCGTGCAATCCTGCATCACAACCTTCACTGTCACACTTGAACGTAATAACTACTTCATTATTCATATACATGACCATTCCGAGGTGTTATGTACATGTTATGCCATAATCATTCACTAAACTATAAACCACTCTTCATTCCAATCATATTATGTATAAGTTTATGTATGTGCCTAATTCATGTACCAACCTCCTTGTTAAACCACCCACCATTGACTAGGAATGAACCAAATTTCAGAATTCTACCATTGTTTGCTAAGAGGTTTGCCTCATTGTTTTGTCTCAAGACATGAATTGGAAAGTTCTCTGTTGAATTTTGCAACATATGCCTAATAATTGTGAATATGGTAGTTAAATTTGGGTCAACAACATAATGTCCCATTTTAAGATGGAAAATTATAATTGAATAGTCCCCCACGATTAGTAGTTTGTTGAGATTCAAAAAGGAATATAGAAGCAACGCCTAGAAAATTAGTATGATTATACTTCATTTTTGGAGGCATGTTTGAAGCTCCATGAGAAGGATAGTTCAAGTTGTCCAATGGGGCGTATTATCATATCCCCGCACCTACCACCCCTAGATTATACTTTGAAGCTCCATCAAAATATAGAATATGATATTCTATCAAGAAATCCATTGAGCTAAATCCTGCGGTGATACTCATAAATTCCAGCCAATAGATTGATAAGTAAGATGAGAGAAATCAATATGAATTAAGATTATTTAACCATTCTTCTTCTAACTTATAGAGCTATTGAGAAATTGTATATTGATAGCTTTGAAGTTAAAATTCTTAACAAGAAAAAAAAACTTCACTAACTGCCATTTTCTATGGCTAGGATCATTCCTAAAAAAAATATCACACCTTTTTTCTGATTGTTATCATTATTATAACAACCTCCCATTTATATATTATAAACCATAAGTAAATGAGGACCCTATTAAATTTTTAATGATATTACTTAAATTTCCTAAGTTATATTTCATGTTCTCTTATATATTAATATGTTTTTAACTTTTGGAAGGCATATTATTGAGCTTTATAGAAATTTTAATTCTATTAATAATACTATTTCCAATAATAATTTTGGGTTGAGTGTTATATCATAAAAGGACCATACTACATGTCTTAAAGAAATAATTTAACCAAAATCCATTTAACCATTTTTCATAATCCATCAATATTCTTAATGCATGAGAAAAACACCGAAGTTCGTTATTTGTTCATGATAAACATAATACTAATATCCTTGTTCATGATACACATAATACTAATATCCTGGTAGCTGATACCAAAAATAATGTACCAACAATAAATAGACATTTCGAGATCCATCAATACTACGTGGATTATACCCAAGTTTATCCATTTCACCCCATACATACATATCCCGATATCTGAAGCACAATCTATTAATTAACAACTTTCTGTTAATTAACAACTTTTCAGTTTCTATCAACACCAGGAAGATAAACTACTTATTATCACTTATCTCCTCATTCTTGAAGCACGATCTATTATTTATCATTCTGTTAATTAATATTCTTTCATATTCTATTAATAGGATTCTCCAACCAGTGGACAAACAGACAGAAACAGAAATATGTA
Organism: Pinus albicaulis; assembly: GCA_034641835.2. Lineage (NCBI taxonomy): Eukaryota > Viridiplantae > Streptophyta > Pinopsida > Pinales > Pinaceae > Pinus > Pinus albicaulis. The sequence goes on along the minus strand of CM076575.1, from coordinate 999,456,338 downwards.
TTAGGAGTTGTAAGCTTTGGGATATTTTATAATGGGTTAAAGTGCAAATTGAAAGACGCTGAAAATAGATTTGTTGGAGTCACCCTATTTCCCAACAAGACAAACCAAACAGATAGAAAACAATTTTGTAATCTGTTAGACCACTGAGGCTTGGGGAATTTCAGGACAAACAAATAGATATCTGTGAGACCATTACAAGAAAAACAGATAGAAACAAGTTTGGTAATATTTTGGCACTGGATAGATCTCTATTAAGACTTCTAATGGTTTAAAAACCAAGTGCAAATTGATGGAAAACTTCCACAAAGATTTGTTGGATTTGGCACTGGATAGATCTCTATTAAGATTACTAATGGGTTTAAAGACCAAGTGCAAATTGATGGAAAATTTCCACAAATATTTGTTGGATTTGGCACTGAATAGATCTCTATTAAGATTGCTACTGGGTTTAAAGAACAATTGCAAATTGATGGAAAATTTCCACAATATTTACTGGATTCACCCTCAATTTTCATCCAACATGCTGTAAGGAATGCGAAACTAATTAAAATGTCTCTCTTGTGGTATATCTGGCAGCTTATCCAATGTCCACATGCATATCAAACAAGAATTTAAAACATTTGTGCAAATCTTATTATTAACAACGTCTATATCTATATGAGTTGCAGGTCTTTCTCCAAAAGTGTTAGGGAATACCTTATTGAATTAAAGAAACTCAATAGAACAAACCGCCTAATTCCCTGAACCCACACTTGTAGAGCAGAGTCTAAAACAAACATCCAAAAAAGGCTTTCCTCAATATGATAAGATAATCAGAAAGAAAATTCATACCTCTAAAATAATCTTAAACAAAAGAATTGATAAGATAATCAGAAAGGGTTTTCATACCTCTAAAATAATCTTAGACAAAAGAAGATGCCACAAAACTTCCTCCAATAATAATGAATCGACCATATTCCTCCCAAAATAATCAGGATTTCCACCTCAACTGTGATGATTAATCCACCACCCTTCTAGAAAACTCGCCCAGGATTTGCAGAGCGTAATATGAATCCACCAGCGCCCAGGATTTGCAGAGCATAATTGGAATCGACCAATGCCCAAGATTTGCAGGGTGTAAGTGGAATCGACAACGCCCAGGATTTGGAGGGCATAAGGGCGTAGTTCCAGCAAATTTTCCCATCCCCATGAACAAATAGCTAGAAATCCCAACGCCGTGATTTTGAAAGAAGAAGCATCAAAAGAGTGTGATTTTGAAAAAGGAAACAAATTAATAAGCATAGAAACACACACTTCATCAAACGTAGAAACAGTGTGATTTCAAAAGAGTGTGATTTTAAATGTTAGGGAGACATCATTCTATAATAAGCATAGAAACCGACATTTCATTTAGTTTTTAAAAAAAATCATAAAACTTAATTAAATTATTATTTTATTTATTATTATTATTATATTGGGGTGATTCATTTTAAGATTCCGATTATCTAGTGAAAAAAAAAATTATGAAATAATTAATATATAAGTTAGTCATATATACATTACAAAAATATAACAATATTCTTAATCATAGAGATTCATTACCAATTTATTATATAGATTCTTAATTTATAAATAGGCTTTGTTACAATATCCTGGGTCAATACCATAGTTTATTAATACCAAATGTCCTAAATTCAAAAAGACCTTTCATATCATACTTGTTCATATCACATTTTTTTAATTAATGAATTTAAATAAAAGGAAAAAAGACATAACTACTTTGAAAATCAATCTCAATCTTTAATTTGCCTGTACTATTAGGAATATTCAAGAATGTTTTATGGAAATTCAATTATTACAATCCAACTAATTAATATTGATAATTACATTAAAATTATGGAAGCCCAATTCCAAAATAATATACATGCATATTAGCATAATAATTAAATCTTATTTAATAAGTTATCTATAATTAAACATGATATTAATGAAAGAATTAAGTTTATTATTCAATTTTTAATTAAGAAAAATAAGAAGTTGTAATTATATGGAGGATCTATTTTGTAATACCCCTCTAGTGAGATGTAAATATTTTAATTATAGTGCTAAGGGCCAAGTATCAATGTGTGATGTATATAATTTTTTTCTAATTTTACAATAATAAAAATGTTGCATTTGGTCAGCTAAAGAGAATTTCATTTTACAAACAATTAAGAAGACAATTAGGAAATTTTGAAGAAGGGAAAACCGCAGATGTAGTTGTTTGAGGAAGGCACGCCGCTATAGAGAGGAATCTTATGTTGGACTTGGTAAGGTATCTATTAAGGAAAAATTGAGGAATATGTTGGACTTGGTAAGGTATCTATCAAGGAAAAATGTTCTGGATGTGAAATTAGTTCGAGGGGAGTTCTGGTAGAGGTACTGGTTCTCATTGGTTGGGTGGAGCAACCTTTTTCCCATTGTAATTTTGCAGCAAGCCCACTTGGTTCCATCATATAAATACAATTCTCTATTTCTATGTGTGTTTCATTGCATTTATGTTATGTAATTATGAGACTATGAATCAAACAATTGAGCCTTTTATTATTCTTTGGGTTAGGTTAGTCACCCAGGTCAATGGACAAGATAAGAGTCCTTCAACTAGAAGGTAACACCCTTGAATCCTAGATAATAGGTCTAAAGAATGTTGTAGGCTCTGGGCTGACTAAACATATAAATACAAATACATATAAAAGACCTCCAAACATAAATAAATGTGTAAATAAATGTTCAATTCAACTGTGTTATTGGTGTGAATTCTCTTAATTCAAATTTTTTTATCCTACAAACTTGAATTGAGTACTTTGAAAATAAAGTTTTTAAGTTACCAATTCAAATACTAGTTGTATGCAAAAGTGCTAAGTGTATAAAATAACACAACGTAATAGCTTATCATAGGAGCACCAATAAAACAACATAAAATTAAATAAATCGATGTTATATGTTGAGCATAACCAGGTTCGTCATATCCATGTGTATACTTTTTCTTACAATGATTGTACTAATAACAACGAACCCAAATAAGCCCCAAGGGATAGCTTAGTTGATTGATTTATAGTTGCTAAGTAATTTTCCATTAGGACATCACGGGGTCAAATCAAAAATAAATTCAAATATAATTGTCAGAAAACCAAGGATTTTTTCACTTGATAGAAAAACAAGTAAATAAACTTATAACTTTTAGTAAAATGTAGTTAAAATTTGGTACATGTAGTTGGCTAAAAAGACCATAGTTTTCTCACACATTGTACCTAGATAATCTTCATAAGACTTATTGTATCATCTACATATTTTGAAATGAAACTTGTATATATATATATATATATATATATATATATATATATATATATATAATCACATGAAGCCTCGAAGGGCTTAGGAAAGTAAAGTAAGGATATGGTTGTGTGCGGTTGTGGACAATATATTATGAACACATGTTTCTTTTAGGCTATACAAGTACCTGGTGAGGTTATTGAACCCTGGGCTGAAGGGTTTCAATGCCCAGACAAGGCTCTCGACCGAAATCTTGAAACATATATAAAATAAAACGAAATGAGAACTCGATCAATTAACTACACTGCACCATCCTAATGCTCTTAACTGATGTCACTACCAGGGGCCTAAGCTCGTACCTACGAAAGGGTAACCCCAAAAGGGGAGTTTTATTAAGTGTGCTTTCATTAAAGAAGAAGAAGAAGAAAAGAACTAACCTAATGACAAGGGTGTTTACGTGAAGGGATGGTTTCAAAATTTGTTATGGATCTGGTGCCCTGTACATAACAATGATTTACAATTACTAGAAGAACATATAAAACCATGTAGATAAAAATTATTCAGGCCTTTTGTGAATGCAAAGTATCTAGGAGCTTGTCAAATTTATCATGCAGCTTCGACCCATTAAAGCCAAGAATTTCCCTACAAGTAAACACTTCTCCTCAAAACCTAATTTTATTCGCTCGTAGGTACTTGTAGTTCCAAATTCGGACAAAACCTAATAAGAAACCCTAAAATTTCTCAGAACAAAATATGGAAAAGAATTTGAAGAAAATAAAATGTATAAATACTATACGAAAGCGAGATTTTAGTAGCCAAGGAGGAAAACCCTTATTGACAGATTAGCCTTACCTATGTCAAGGAATTCAGAGTCGCAAAATGTGTGGAATGGTCAGTAAATTTGAAACAATGTGAGGAAGAGTTACAGAACTCGCCACAGGGCAAGAGGGTGCAATTGAGAGTCAATGGCGAGGTAGAGGTGGGAAACCGATATTTACGGTGATATTGTCACATTAATGCGTGGGGATTGTATATGTCCCTTTGCTTAAATCCAACGGTGGGCATATACAACCCTTGCACATTAATGGGCCAACACCACAATGAATATTGGTTGCCTTCAGTTATGGGTAACTACCACACATCTATGACAACCAATATTTACTGTGTTATTGACCCATTAATGTGCGAGGGTTGTATATGCTCACGACTGGATTTAAGCAAGTACATTATCCAACGATACATATATATAGCCCACACATTAATGAATCAATAACACCTCCAGTACAATAATCTAAAAAATCTCATTATCATAGATATAGTTGCAAATATATTAACTTCAGCAATACCTCATCAAAAACTAGTCAACTCCAAACATCATATATAACAAAGATATAATAAATATGTTAAAGTTGGAAACATAATATGTATAAAAAATATATAAATAATAAATTAACTTTTGTTGCCCTTTTCCACATTTTAATTAACCAAAAAACACAATAAAATGAGAAAGTCTAATATAAAAAAGAACAATACAACACCTAGACCAATAACATTTATTTTTAATAATATGATCGAAAATAATAAAATGTTATGAGAACGTAGTTAAATACAACTAAAAAAATTTATGAGTTTAAATATGTTACATATTTCAACTCAAAAAAATTAGATAAATACTATGTATAGGTTACGAGTAGCTACTAACAACGAGGCATACTCTCAGTGGTGTATCAAGGTATTTAACAAAAATAAAATAAAGTTAAAATCATATAAATTCAACTCTTTTGATTTGCCACCGAAACCAACCATAAAATATTTTCCAAAAGTGCAATTTTACATTCACGAAATTCTATTATTTGTTGCAAAAATGGTTCTATCCGTAATACCCTTTTGCAACCGAATTTTCCTATTTTCCTTTACTTAGAGGTGGACCGTTTTGCCAACCTACGAGCAGACATGAAAAAATAAATCGACGAGTATAAAAGTGGGGTACCTATCACCACACTCTTCATGTTAACATGTTAATGAGTGATTAGCACGCATCTTTAATAATTGACAAAAGTACTTATAAGTAATACCAAATTAAATCGGAGTTATCTATCAACACAATAAAATATAAGTAGTTGGAGTGTTTGAATTGTTTCTGATAAAAATGGATTTAGCACCATCAAAAATCCAAAATCCTGAAATTTAACAATTATAATTCATATTTTCAAAAATTTCTATAAACACAAATTAAATTAAAAAAAAAATCATTCTTAAACAACACCAACACGAATTAAGTCTCCCTTCTTCATTCTTATATTCATACTCGTACTCATAGAAGTTATTAAAGTGTTATCTCCCTTCTTCATACTCATATGAAGATTTAGTAAGTTGTTGGATGTTAGGAACTCCAATTTAATGTGATGTACTCTAATATCTATGGTGCTTTTCATTTCCACTTCAACTTTTGATACCTTCACATTCGCTCACGGTTTGGTGATCTCATATATGAAAAAGTCACTTAAAATTAGTCCATTTCCTTTCCACTTCCCTTTTTTATACCTTTGCATTTGCTCGGGGTTAGGTGAGGCCATACATGAATGATTCACTTGAGTCAGAATAAGGATCGAAGATACGTTAGGCTCATGATGAAATTGACAAATAAAGATAAATAATAAATTTCGGTACATGATGAAACTAAAATGTTAATATGAAGTGTAAATTATGGGCATTAAATTTTTTTAATTTTGTATGAGTAGTTCTAAAAATCGTTGAGAATGCATTATATTTTTAATATTTTGTAATTAATTTTTTTCGTTGTGAATGCATTATATTTTTAATATTTTGTAATCAATTTTTTTCTATTATTGTATTTATTTTTTTTTAAATATTTTATTTTTTATTTTTTTTCTTTCTCACCCACACTCACATACAACTAGTTTATCAAGATAACTACCAAAAATATTTATGGAAAGGAGTCATATTTTTCATGAAGCAATATCTTTAAATATGCTTTCAAACAATGAAAAAACATGTATTTAAAAACACAATTTTAACCTTTTTTTTTATTACCAATCTAGATTCATCTTAACTTTGGATCTATTAAGAAAGGGATCAAATCTTTGGAGGTGCAAATCTATTTTAGAGTGAAAAGATATTTGATCCTTCTTGACACTTGGTAAATCCAGAGTTAAGATGGATCTAGACTGGTTTAATTATTATTAATTATAATTATAATTATTACTTTAATGTTTTAATTTCACCATTTCAATACATCATATTCCATATGAATACCATGAGTTCTTTAAATAGAAACTTGCAAATACTATATATTTTAGAGTTATTCCATCAACTCATTTTATAAAGAAAATAGTAACTACTTATTAATTTGAATTGATGATGAGATAAGATACTTTTATTGGTGTCCAATGAATGACCACAAAAGTAGGTCAATGGGACTATAGAATACAAATAGTATGAATATACTATGGGAGTGCAAGTGTAGTTCATATAAAATGCTGAAAATAACTCCAACTGAAACCCTTCTTCTCGTACTTTTCAATCATGTTCATTAGCTAGCTTTAGTAGGCCTTGACATCCACTATTTTTTCCTCAACTCTGAGATTTTTCAGTTTCCTGCATATTTATTATACCTACAACTTGCTTATATTCTCTCTTAACTAGACATTTATATCTTGTCTCTTTATCTTTTTCTACCTTCAGCATTAATAGAAGAGCTACTTACACACTCTTTATCTTTTTCTTCTTTTAGTGTTTATCTAGAAGTTGTTTTCACACTCCCATAATGTACTTACACTGTAGATGTAGTATTTTTTAGTCCTAGTGACCTAATTTTGTGGTCAATTGTTGGATATTAATAAAAATTTCTTATGGTTCTTTTAATTTTATATCATAAATATCAAATAAGCAACAAAATATGTGTTATGATATGTTTGTCTCTAAAATTTTCAGTCTTCCATTTGTGACTGCCCTCTAAATACAAAATGAATTAAGTCCATACAAATAAGAATGAAACAAGATTTGAGTATTTTTAGGTTTTATATTCTTTGAGAAGGTATTAATATGCATAGCCATAAACAATACATAACATTGAAAATAGAAACTGAAATAGGGTATTCGTATGCTAGTATTTTAGGATTTTGGGTTCAGGAGCATGAATTATCTTGTTCGTACATTATATTGCTTCAAAATTTCAAATTAGCTTCTTAGATTTCAGAATTTAACTCAATTTTCCCCTGATAAAATTGAAATTTTACAACAATATCGACAAAATGGAGTCTAGCCAATGCATCAAGTTCGTCAAGCTTGAGAGAGAAAAGAGTGTGCCACCATAGCTAGCCACACAATCATCTAACTCACCCCTTGGACAACAAGTTTCTAGAGTCCCATTGGCAATTCCTAAGACCAATAAGGAAAAAGAGAACAATAGATAGAAAGTTAATGTTTTTGAGCTAGATTTATGGAACAAGGAGTGGGGAAGCTCCTTAATCATGATAAACAAAATCCACCCACCTCTAGTTTGATATTAACTACAACTATTAACTACAACCCAATCTTTTGTTTTGATTATCTTACTTCTATTTCATGTGGGATTTTATGGTGTTTTAAATTTCAAATGGTTTATCTCCCTAAAGATCAGAAACTTCCAAGAGGCTTCATATTATGAATTTTTCATCTAAGATAGTTCTAACAGTTATTGCGAAGGCCACTGCCTCTTGCTTGTGCTTGTAGTGCCTACCTAGCAACTATATTTTGATTCCTTGTATGCATATATTTTTTATATTAACCATAAAATAGGTAACATTTTTTAAAAGATAAAAATGACACCAACCTGAGACTTTGGAAACCACTTCATTAGTTGAAATATTGTACAAAGGAACACCTGTCTCACTAGTGATGGCATGTGCCAACTTGGTTTTCCTGCATCCTAGTGGCTTGTGCAATAGAACACCCTTGGTTGATGAACTCCCAACTTAGGATATATCTGTGGATGATACATAGGATAAATAACCTCCATTATTTCATTTATCACCCATCCATTCCAACAAAGTTCTTAAATGTTACTCAATTAACCACAACAACAATATCCAATATTTTTTTTTGCTTTTTAGTTTGAAACACTGCTTTAGGTTTATGATTTCCTCCCGTTTCATCTACAATTTTCTTTTGATTTTCACTACAGAGATCAGTAGTAATCCCCATTTTATTGGAAACAAACTTGTTATTGACATTAAACTCAATAGTAGCTTCAAGAGAAATTCTAGGGTTGGGCCACCAACCTCGCCATTGTCCTAAGTACTTTTTGTCTTAGAAGGCTCCGGAATTAGGTTTAAGATAGGGTTTGGAGTAAGGATATGACTAGGGATTGCATTAAAATTATAAATTCTTCTCAAAATAAAATTCATAAGCCCTGAGAAAGGTCTTTGGTTTGACTCCCATGGAGTGTCATTGTCATAGCTTCTCTCCTTTGATTTCAAAGTCTTAATGCCCTACCCAGTTCTCTGGCTGCGATACTTGACCTCATTTTTTTGTAAATTTTCCTCTGTGAAATCTACCCTCCTGGTGTTTCTTTAATTATTTTTGGGGGTTTCGTAATTGTTGGCCTTGGATGATTAAAGGGTTCAAATGGTGTGCAACACCATTTTTCTGAAAGGATTTTCACTATGACGCGCTAATTTGTTTTCATATAGCTACACTATTGAATATATATTATTATTTAAATATATTTCTACATGTTAGCACATAGTAAATTAATAACACTCAATAGGAAAATAGAATCCTATATAGACTTGTTTTGGGAATAAAAAAACAAAGTGGAAAAATTAATTGCTTGCTTATAAACAAAGACTTGCATAAATTTGGGTGATTAATAACCACTAGTAAAGCTACACATTTATAATTTTACTCCTAACACTTATATATATAAGTGTTAGGGAATACATAAATAATGGTGGAAGCAACCCTTGTTAGGTATATTTATTTATATCTTATTCATATCCATTTTTTATGCAAAGACTTGCTTAATTTATACTAGAAAATAAATGATAGTAAATATGTTATTAACTAGAGTATGAGTTTTTTTTTTCCACAGAAAAAAATCGGATTTTCTATATATTAGAGAATCACAGAGCATATGCAAAAGCATTACAAAAAACCAACCTGATACCCTTCGAGAAGGGAAGTAATAAGGCGGTTACGACTACCTTGTGTACTCATCGCACTACAAAGGCTGCCATAGCAGAAAAAAGACAAAAAGTCATCAAACTGTTCGCTTCCTGTCATTCCTATCTCCCGGCATGATGCCGAAACAGAGATGAGGAAGGTATAAGAAGCCAGGACTTCAGAAGATCAAGGAACATTTACCGGATATTGTGCAATGGTACATAAAAACACTGCTGGGGTCGGTAGTAGTCACTGTTCCGAACCCAGAAAATTCTCAAAAAGCAGCATAATAATAGTTTTGTTTTTAGACTGTTTTTGACTGTTAACACAGGCCTCCTCGGACGAGGAAAACAGCCTGTTTAGTGGAAAGTCTGTCAACATGGTCCATGAAAAATATACAAAAACATTACAGTAAATATGAAATATAACCCGAAAGTTTTTTAAAACAACACAAACTTTGCAGAAAATAAAAAAACATAATGCTGACAACACAGCATCATCCGAACTCTGGCTGATCCAGAGGAGTGATCACCCCCTTATCCATCTCAGTTACTGCCCAGGTCCCCAGAGCTTGCTGTACACCTGCTTTAGATAGGGTATCGGCCTCCTGATTTCTTTCCCTGTAAATGTGGCAAACAGTAATATCATGAAAAAAACTTTTGATATTCATAATCTCATTAAGCAAAGGAAGTAAAATGTAATTTCTGCATTGTTGGGTCCTGTTGAACCAGTTCACAACATTCTTTGAGTCACCAAAAATCTGAACCTGTCGCATTTGTTTCAAGGAGAGCCAACATAGTAAGTGATGTAAAGACTTGAGTTCTGCAGAATTATTTGTTCCCTGTCCCAGACCTACTGATGCTCGTAAGGATTTATCGGTGTTTTCATGGATAACCAAACCAGCTCCACATTGACCATTTTGATCTGCTGCACCATCGAAAAAAGCCCATGGAACAGATTCTCTGATGTATTCTGTCTGTATGAAGCGAGAGCTAGATTGACCTGATGAGGATGGAATGCTGTCGAAAATGGCTACCCCTGTCACAGCCAATTTCCCGATAGGGAAAAGGAGATCTTTGAATATTAATTGATTTCTTGCTAGCCACATGCCCCAAGAGATCAAGAGAGGTAGGGAGCGGATTTTGTCATCAGAGGTTGACTGCCACCATCGATGCCAAGCTTGCTGTATACTGTCTCCTTCCCATTTGAGAGGTGAATTGATAAGTCTCAAAGTTTCTGCCCACAGACTGGCATTGTAAGGACAAGTTAGAAACAAATGCAGAGTAGATTCCTCATTTGATTTACAAAGAGAGCACCAGCCAGGGCCAATTTTCCCCCTTTTCTGCAAGAAATCCCAAGTAGGTACCTTTTTCTGGAGGATGCACCAGAAGAAAAGTCTGGTTTTTGCTGGACATTTTAGCTTCCAAAAGGGCTTAGACCACCAGGCAGGGTCTTCCCATCCTTGTTGGGACATCATCCATTTGTAGCCCATCTTAGGGGAATAGATTCCAGTCTGTGCATGCACCCAAACTAACTCATCATTTCTTTCTGAAATCCGCACAGAAGAGTTTTGAAGGTCTGTCACATAGAGGCTCCATTCCTCCCTCCACCTTTCCTCCAAAAGAAGATCAGCACCTGTCAGCCACCCTTGTCTCCATATGGATGTTGTCCATGGGTTTGCCACTTGATTCAAAAATTGATAGCCCCTTGCATTCAAAAACTGTCTCAGGTCGTTTGATAGGGCATATCTTTCCGAGCACCCCACCCAGGGGTCACAGCCAATTCTCACCCCATTACCTTCTCCTACTTTCCACGCAAGACCTTGTTCTATGATGTGTGCCGAAGCTACTACTGCCTTCCAAACTACTGAGGCGTTTTTGGAAGACTTTGTAGGATTGCGGACCCATTCTAATACTGAGGCCGGGGCTATGTACTTCCTTTTTGTAACCATCGACCATAGAGAATCAGTCGAGATAAATCTCCATGTTAGTTTTGCTGCTAGGGATTTTGAAAAGGAGGACAGCTGCTTGATTCCCCAACCGCCCCAATCTTTTGGTCTCGAGATCTTATCCCAAGCAACCCAAGGTGTCACATGTTCTGATTTGGTTCCAGCCCATAAAAATCTGCTGCACAATTTATCTATAGAGGCTAGTATACCTTTGGGTACCCACATTAGACTTGCCCAGTACACCGGAATGGCCATCAGAACTGATTTTATTAGGACTAGCCTCCCTGCTCGAGACAACCATTTATGGCTCCAGAGATTTAGTTTCTTTTCTATTTTGATCAGGAGCCATTTCCAATCCTGATTCCTGTAGGAGTCAGGTTTCAAAGAAAATCCCAAGTATTTGAAACTTTCCTGCAGAGTTCTGACTTCAAAGGGAAGAAGTGCCCCTGCGCTACCTCTCTCTTCCAAAGACATTCCAGATACTGTGAGGGTCGATTTTTTCTCATTAACTTTGAGTCCTGTGGCTTTGAGGAAAAGTTCCAGAATGTTCTTGAGAGCTCTACAGTCCTCTGTACTGCCATTGCTAAAAAGGATGATATCATCCACAAAGAGCAGATGAGTTATCCATAAGTTAATAGCCACTTCAAAACCTTTGACTTCGCCTTGCCTTTTTGCCCTGTTAATCATCAAGCTTAACCCTTCAGCTGCCAACAAAAAAAGGAGTGGAGACAGGGGGCATCCTTGTCTTAGACCTCTTCCCGGATTGAAGAAAGATGAGGCTGCTCCATTGATTAGCAAGGAGATGGATGAAGTAGTTATGAAGCTCATGATCCATCTTACTATATCTACTCTGAACCCAAGGTGAGTTAACAGAAAGCGCAAGTACATCCAACTTATTCTGTCATAAGCCTTTGATAGATCTATTTTTACAATTGCCCCTTTCTTTCCGCTTCTTTTTAAGGTATGCAGGGTTTCTTGGGCAATACCCACTGCTTCATGAATCTGTCTTCCATCCAAGAAGCCAAACTGCTCTGGAGAGATATGTCTTGATAAGAAAGGCTTCATTCTGGAGGCAATTAGTTTGGCAATGATTTTATAAACACAGGTGCAAAGGGAGATTGGTCGAAAGTCATCAAAGGAGGTTGGCTGATCTGATTTGGGAATAAGGGAAAGAAAAGTAGAATTGAAAGGTTGATAGATGGCTCCAGTGGATCTCGATTCCTCCACCACCCCAACTAGATCGTCCCCCAGGAACTCAAAGAAATGAAGAAAAAATTCTACTGTCCAACCATCTGGCCCAGGACTTTTGTCCTTCTGCATTTCCTTGAGAATGTCTTCCACTTCCTGCTTAGAGACTACTTCCATGATAGAGTCATTTTCTTCTTCCTCAACATATCTTGGGAAAAATTGAGCAACTCTGATGATCTCTGCTATGGAGACTTCCTCTGGAGCTTTGAAGAGATTTTTGAAATGATTTACTCCAAGGGCTGCCAACTCTTCAAAGGATTTTGCCATTTCCCCGTCCTCTTTTTTCAGTTCCCAGATAGTGTTAGCTATCTTTCGACCCTTTGCATAATTATGAAAGAACTTGGAGTTTTCATCTCCTGCTTGCAACCAAATAGCTCTGCTTTTCAATCTCCAACTTTCCTCCCTAAGCTGGAGAATTTTCCTCCGAGCTGCTTCCAGGTCTTTTATTCTCTTCCGGGATTCGAAAGATTCATAGCCAATTCCATCCGACTGTTCCAGAAGTTCCAGCTCAAAATTTAGATTCTTGAGTTCTTCTTCTTCCTTCAAGTGCCTCTGTTTCGCCCAATCTTTTGTTGCTTTCTTCATTCGCTTAAGATTATTACAGAACCAGGTGCTTCTGCTTCCCTCTTCTTGAAAGGTGTCCTTTCTCCATGTATCATGGAAGAGGGCTTCAAAGGAGGCATCCGTCAACCAGGCGGAATTGAATTTGAAAGGGATTCCAGGTTTTCCTGTGGTTCCTTTTAATTCGAGAAGAACAGGGAAGTGGTCCGAGATACCCCCTTCCCCAACCCAGTGTCGGAAAACTGAAAGCCATTCCACCAGAGGTTCACAGAGAAGAAAGCGATCAAGTCTTTTGCCCACCCAATCTGCTCCAACTCGTCTATTCCTCCAGGTGGGGCGCAATTTGATCAGAGGAGCATCCACCAGAAGTGAGGATGCCAATTTATTTCTGAAGAAAGAAGAGAGGGGATCCGAGTGTGCATTATCTCCCCAGGACTCCGAATCTCCAAGGGAAAAATTCAGGTCACCCCCTATAATGAGATTGGGATGGGAGAGACAAGAGAGATTGAAGAAGGAATTCCAGAAGCTTTCCCTTTCCATACAGGGCCCATAGATGTTTAAAAACAGGATAGGAATGCACAACTCTCCAGAGTAGAGTTCCGTGGCCAAACAGTTTGGAGATCCCCAAGAGGAGACTTCCTTAAGCTTCCTCGAGTTAAAGCCTGTTGCCACACCCCCCGACCTGCCTGAGGCATCCAGAGCTGAAAAAACCCAGCCAGGCAAGAGCTTCTGAAGGGAGCAAATTACATCCTCACTTTTCCCCATGGTTTCTTGTAGATAAATAACATCAGGATTATAAGAGTGAACCAGGTGTTTGAAGGCTAGCTTTTTCGGCTGGCTAGCTAAGCCTCTGCAATTGAAAGAAAGAAGGATCATCAGGGACAGGGGGGGGGTGGTGGCTCTGCTCTAAGCACCCCAGGAAAGGTTTTCTGCTTCCCGTCGGCTATGTCCATGACGGCTTTAAATTGGGCTTTTGAGAGATAAGATTTCCTGCCCCTTAATTTCCTTGGTCCTAATATAATGGGGTCCGAGGCAATACCTCCTACTGCCATACCCTTGCCCCTTCTATTAGCCAAGGGACGGAGATTATACGGGGGATTGTCCAGGGATTGAGCGCAAGAGACATCAGCCAAGGTAACACCCTCACAGAGCTCAGCAAGAGAAAAGGCCACCTCTGGGGTTGGATGAGCATCCACAGGAGAGGAGGGAATAGAGATAAGCAGGCTATCGGAAGACGCTTTTGAAAGATTAAGTGCAGAAAAATCATTAACAATCTACCCCGATGGACCAGGCAAAAACGAAAAAGACTGTAAAGATGAAACAGATGAAACATCACAAGAGGAGGATAATGAGATCATACCCGCCAAAGACGCCCCAGCGAGCTCGTCTGAAGGTGGAGCTAGGGAGACCGGCGGAGTAGCCTGAGAGGAATAAGCAGCGATGCCTTCCGGAAGGGGGATCTGCTCCATAGAGACTTTCGTTGTTCTCATCTGCTCAGCTACAGTATCAGGGGCCTTTTGCTGGACCCCCCGAAAACCCTGTGCAGAAGGTCCCTGGGCGCTGAAGGATTTCCAATGTCTGCGACGGCGTCGGTGTCCCAGTGGAAATTCCTTCGCAAGATGGCCGCACTGATGACACCTTAAACAGCGGAACGGAAGATTTTCATAGTCCAAAATTTGTAAGAATTCTAGTTCCCGGTATTTTAGGGTCATTGCATCCGCCAAACCCTCCTTTGGATTTAAGCTTACCAGAACACGTGCCATACTTCTATCCTTGGTTGTGAGGTAGGATTTTTCATAATCCAGGTATTTCCCCAGCGTATTGCCAATTGAGACGAACACAGATTCCGTCCAGAACTGAAGGGGAAGTCCCGGGACTTTAACCCAGACAGGTGACTCGGCCATTTTCTCCTTCTGCGCATCAAAGAGAGGCGTCCATCTACGAAACAGAATTGGGCGCTTCCCAAAGCTCCAAATCCTTTCGAGAACCCAATCCACATGTGTTTTTCTCTCGAAATGTAAACTGAACCATCCCCTTTCCAGAACCAAGATCTCAGTAGGCTTCCCCGGAGCTTCATTCCACTCTGTATTAACCCAATTCTTTATGTATTCAGCCGAATACTTTCTGCCTCTGACGTGGCCAACCAGGACAGTCTCTGTCGCGTTCATTGCGTCCTCTATGCCAATGTCTGCTCCCAAGAGGCAAAGTGGACGATTTTCTTTCTTCTTTATGGGCTTGGACTTCTGTCGTTTGTCCCCGACGACCTCCTTCGAAATGCCGATTGTTCCTTCAGCATTTGGGATTGGGGCTTCCGGCAGATCCACAGGTATCGACCCTTGACCCGCTCCTTCAAGGACGACGGGTACTTCACCTTCCTCAACCGACCTCGGAGGGTTTCCTTCGATCTTCTCCGCCTCTGTCGCACAGTTAATAGAAAGAGGGTTTAATGTGCAAGTCGTTTGCCAAGTCGTTTGCCGTAAACTCTTTGCAACCCCATCACCATTTGTGGTCCATATCTGTCGATTTTGGGCCCCGACGGCTTGTGGTAGACTTCTTGGCAGTCCTCCTCCCCTTTGGAACCTGCCTTGAAAAACTGAAACTGGAGGCCTTGGAAAACCTTGCCATGGATGTACTTGATCTTGTAGAGGTTCTCCGACCTGAACCTCTTTCCCTTTTGCTTGTGAACTTGTCGCACCTTGAAAAACGAGAGATCCTACAATATCTTCCAAACCACCCGAGAGATTAGGGCATGATGTATTACCTTGTTAGTTGTTCGCCGAGCTGATACGGGAGAAGAGTTTTAGAAATTCCGCCCTATCTTCGACGGCTCTTAGCTGTCCTTGACTCTCCACAGGGATCGCTCTCTCCTTCCCAAGACCATACCACGGGCTCAGAATGTCCTTATCTCGACGTCCCGAAAGAGCATTTTCGGCAAAAACCTCGCTGCTGGGACCAGGTAGGGCTGAGTTCTTTGGGAAGAACAAATCAAGGTTCTTCGTTGATATCTCGTGACCCCAACACGTCAGGAGGTCTTCCGGCGCAGGGTCGAGCTCCAGGAATTCACTATCGTAACCCATTATAGCCGCACCTTAGCAACTAAAAACAAAATAACGCTTGGAAACCGCCACCGATTCGGAAAACTTGTTGTTAAGAAACTGCTCAGTAAACAAAACAAGTTACATGAGTTAACTTCATCCCAGGGTTGAGAAACTCGATCTCCCGGTTCCAACCTTTCCTCCTCTGCCTCGGGGTCTGAGAAGATAACGTCGGTTCAGGTCAGCCGGTACCCAGCCTGACATACTAGCTGTCGCCGTGATCATTGAAGTGCCAGAGTCATCATTACGGGGGCCGAGACCTGAGAGAAACGACCGCCATCGCCCTGTGCTCCATCTTAGGGTTTCCCTACTAGAGTATGAGTTATCTTCAAAGATTTTATTTTAGGATAGGTTTCCCGTAAAGCTTAGGAATAAAATATCACTGTAAATATATCTTGAACTCATGCATGAATATTGCAACCATATCCACCATGATTTTTGGGAAAAGTGAAAAGTTGTAGTTTTTGTATTAATCAATTAATTATAAATAAAAGTAGTTGTCAATGGAGGAAGATGAATTGCCCGGACGATCAAAAGTGGTCAGAATCTGGGAAAAATAAATTTAAGAAATCTTACAGTGGCAGTGTTTAAATCATGTTTTGATGGTGGAAATGGATTCAACACCATAGAAAACCTCAAGAGCACCCAAAATCTTTAAGTTTGATAGCTATAACCTAGATTTACAAAAATCCCTACTAGATTTTATTAAAATCTTGCCGAAATTTCCAGGATTTTCACAGTAAAAAAGTAGGCTGGTTAGACTACGGCTATATAAAATTATTGAGATTTATATTGATTTTTCTTTTATAATTATTGTGTTGTATTTTGTTTTATAATCTAATTAATGTGAAAATCATATGCCCATTTATTAGTTAAATTAAATTTTATTAAGAATGAAAAAGAACTTTATTATTAAGATATAATAAACTTGACTGTTGAATTTGTGTATGTAAGTTGATGATTGAAATAAATGCTCTAAGAAATGAGGGAAAGTTCTATTTTTTATTCCAAATGTCAGCGATGAACTTGCAATTTCTCTATTGATGATAACCTATTTTAAACCTCTTAGCCATGACCAACCAAAAATCATGAGATGATTCTCATATTTATGAAGTTATGTTATGAGATTGTATTGACATGTCACGTTCCATTTAATATGTGATGTCATGATATGATGATATTTCAGGATGTAAAGCATGTGATTATTACATGCAGATTTTATGACATGCATTAGCATGCAATTTTTACTATTTAGAATGTTGTGATAAAAATTATGTTATGTTCTCATGATGGCATGCAAGAGTTGGCATATGGATAATTTTTTATGATGTTATGATTATAACTAATGCATTGGATGCATGTTGAGATGATGTGCGTGATAGGAACTTCATAATTGGGCCGAGAGGGCCGACTTATTTGATGATCTCATAGGAGCCCATACCTGTGAGGGAGAATAAGTAACACCATATGGACTAGGGACATGCTCAATCAACACTACATATGCCAATGATTCCTTTGTCTTATATAGCACTTGCTGGATAGCTCTCGAGGGGCTATGAGACCATCTTGAGGAGACTGAGCATCTAATATTGTAGGTCAAGTGTTTGATAATGGATTGGGATGTCGAAGTCTAGTGGGGTTGTAAGGACTTCGATGCATGGGGTTGTGCACCTTAGTGAGTGTGGAGGGAGTGGGACAACCTTTCAAGATGCTTGGTGTACTACTGAATGGAGTACTGAGTCGGGTGCTTGCCTTGGGGCAGATGAGGTCTGAGTCGAACACGAGCCTTGGGGCCAACCTTGGACTATGGTACAAACCAATGAGGCTTATGCTTGATTCCAAAATTGGGGAAAATGACATAGATTCATTTGGATTTCCCGGGTGTTGTGAAAACTTTCGATTCCTGCTGGTTATATTAGTTCAATAGAGGGTGTAGGGCAAACGTAAATTAATAAACAAATAAATAAAATAAAATGTTAAATGATTCAACTTAACTTCAGGATGAAGTTCCTTAAAGAGGAGGAGCATGTAATTTCCCCTAATAATAATAAAAATAATAATAAACGAAAAAAAATAATATAGTATTAAAATATAAGTTAATAAATAATAAACAATAAAGAAAAGATAATAATGGTAAAAAAATAGTAAAAAAATAAAGAAAAGATAATAATAGCAAATAAATAATAAATAATGAAGAGAATATATAATAATAAATAAATAAAATAATAAATAATAAACTGGAGTTATATATATATATATATATATATATATATATATATATATATATATATATATATAATTTGTAAAATAAGTAAAGTTAATAAAAAGGTAAAAAAGAATAAAATAAGAAAGAGTTAAATTAAGAGAAATATTAAATTAAGTAAAACTTAAAATAAAAAAATTAAATTGCATGTTGACACATGGAATGTGTGCATGAAAGCCCTTTTACATTTGTTATACGGAATTCTAATCTATGGATAAACTAAATTCCCTCAGTGTGGTGTTCCTTCACTCAGAACAACAGAAGAAAGACAACTATTCTTTTCTCTAAGACAAATAGATAAACAAAAAGGAAACAAGCCTACTTGTGATCATTTCACTGTCATTCTCCTTATGTCGTTGTTATCGTCGCTCTCAATCCAACTAAAGCTGCTAGATTGATTCCTGCAATCAAAGATAGAGAACAAAAAACAACATACAAATATACAAATATCTACTTATCTTAACCAAATCGAACCAATTAGATCTGAGAATACATACACAATTGAGAATGTAATTCACAAGATATAAGTATACACATGAGAAAATGAACATATATCTTTATTAAGAAAGTGGGAGGAGAATATTACAACCAATAGATCAATTCATCGTCAACCTGCTCCAACTTCATTCTGTCCTCATCTCAGCAACATAATAGTTATTCCAACTCTCATAAATTGAGAATCCAACAGCATAACATTACACAAATTTCTCCCTCCCTAGCACTTAGATGAGTCCTCAATTTATAGGGAAATTGAAAGTAGTTTCTCAATAAATGGAATTGAATGGATTTATAATAGTATGTGAGACATTTTTCCAAGTTCATAGGTGATGGATGAACACTTGTATTCGAAGTATGACACCTATGAGCTCTTCTAGAAGGCACTGGACATGTGGATATTCTTGGAACACTGATGATTTCGCTGCCAGGATACCAACGCACCCTTAAGTGTCAGTAAGTGCACTGTAGTGCACCTTTGCATGGAGGTAAGTGCACTGCAATGCAGGTAGGCCCTTGCAGAGGAGCGTTGATGAGTCAATGGGTCATATAATCTATACTTCAAACCTTGGAAATCTCACAATTGAAGCCATTAATGGAATGTATTCACTTAGGGTATATAGCAACTGAATTAGGGGATGTAGACCCTAATCATTGGTCTTAGGGAATGATGCCCAAATTTACCTGCAACAACTGCCCCTAAAGCATGAAGTCAAAATAATAGTAATATTTTAGTGAGATTCTTTATGATGTGATAAGTAGGATCTAAAGCGGACGGTGACCTGCATCAATTTGCAATACATTACATCATGATATCTTAGATCTTGGACCTGAGTTTCCGAGGAGGCATACCCATGCTCAGCACATAAAATATCATAACATGTACATAATTCAGAAAGTCGTCTACATCGTAATGTTGCCAAATATAGGCATGCCTACAGGTATAGGCCCATGTTTGGATGATGATCTATATGTAAATCCATTGTGCAGATGATGTGTACAATTCATGAAATTGCAACCCGGATGGATGAAACTAGATTTGAGGTCTTCTTATCTCATTCACTCAATCATTCAAGTACAGGTCTAACCATGCGAATATATGATATGAAGTCAAACATGGGAAGACATCGTCTGATTACTAGCCAACAATGTGAGTTGTTAACAGACGCGAGAGAAACCACATTTGATGTTAGTGGTTCTCAAGGTACTACAGTACAAATTGTAAGGCATGAATAGATGATTTTATGTCAAACGCAAAAAAAATATTTTGGGCTAAGGTCCGGAAGCGAGAAACCTGTCAATGATGTAGCAAGCTCCAAGGTACTAGAAAGATATTTCTAGGTTAACTTCCTGGATGATGAGATGATGTCGACAAGAAACAAATTTATCATGAAATGGGAGTAATGATTTTGGAGACAAAATGTGACTTGCTATAGCAATTTTCAGGGATAACAGTCATGAAAATGAAGGTTTATGAGTATTGCAAAAGATGAGGAATTACTAGATGACTTCTTTTGAACATATCGACGACACTGAAATGAGTTGGTAGCATTAACCAAAAACCGAAGTGATGGTACGGTGGACCATAGGTATGATGAACCATCAACCCAAAAGACTCGGTGATGAAGTGAAAGTGTCATGTTCAAGAGCGACCTTCTACCATAAAGTGTTCTGTTCTTTTTCCAAAATATTCTCCAGTCATTGCTTGATCTATAATTCGACCCTTCAGGTGAATCCATTGCTATTTAATGATTTAACGAGTCTAGTGATAATGACAATCAATCTTGCCATGCTTGAAAAATATGTATTTATTTTATGTTTTAACGAGTCTAACGACAATGAAAACCCGATCCTTTTTCATGTTTAGAGAGTTTGAAAAAGGAGACAAAAAGAAAACTCCATAAGTCCTTTTTCATAAATTTGTTGCTCAGGTCCGAAAAAGCATAAAATGATACCTTAGAAAACCTCTTAGCCATGTTTGACTAAGGTTTTCCTTTTTCATAAATAATCTATCCCAGTCTGGAAAAGGGTTAAACTTATATTGAGTAGACGTCATTTCATTTACTTTTGCGAGCTCGAAAAGACAAGTGCTTGACAGAATTTTCATAATATTGCAGTCTGAAAAGAGCTAAAAGAAGACTCCACAGGGCTCCTTTTTCACATTTATCAAAGCTCGAAAAGGAGATAAAAGTGCACTTTAATTCCTTTTCGTTTTTATAAAAGCTCCAAAAAAGAGAATAAAAGTATGCTTTGTGGCCAAATCATTATTGAATAGGTGTGCACACTAAGCTTACTTTATCAGTTGTACAACCTATTCAGAGAACCATCAAACGGATTATAAATACTTGTTTTATAGAAAAAAATGAATAAAAACCATAGTCGCAGCATTAAATATGATTTAAAATAATCAAAATGACTAATAAAAATCATTTTTACCATTCCATAGTTACCATTTGAAAATTAGGAGCTCTGACCAGTTTTTCCCTCGAACTTCAACAGTTGATTGTGACAGTTTCAGTAGACGATTTCTCTTGTTGTTTGCTCCAGATTGGAGCTATGAACCTCCTATTTCTTTTAATATCATTTATGTTGCATTTCATGGTATATTTTTAGGGTTTTGATCCCCTTAAGTTAAATATATTACGTTATTAGGGCAACACACCCTTGAATGTCGAAAGGTGCATTGCAATGCACTGAAATTGAAGTCTAGGTGCACTGCAACGCTCTGCCCCCTAACCTGGGATGCGTTGGGCGCATTTCTCATTTTTTTTTTCTTTTTGTGTGCCCAAAATTTCCAAAGTTTTTTGCATGAAATGGATCCTAATGAATTTTATGGTTGGCTTTCAGGTATTCATCGAATCAAAATGACGATTATGTGGCGAGAAATAGAACATGAAGAACAAGATATGATTGCCCTAAATGATCCGGGTACAATAAGAGCCCTCGGGGATTATGGGTTTCTTAAATACTTCATATTGTCAGGGATGAAGAAACATATGGAACTATTGGAGTTCCTATTTCATTCATGGGATCCGATATTGCATGATTTTCACATTAGGGACAAAGTGTTCCCAATATTGGTTGAGGATATCTACTTTCTCACTGGATTATCGAGACGAGGTTCTCTTATTTCCCTTGCAGGATCTGATCTTGGAGGAGAGATAGTGAGAGATTACATACACCAGCATTGTCGGCTAGGTACTGAACCAAGTAAAGATGGGAAAAAAAATATCTGTGGTGCATGATTTTCCTTTGAGAACTATCCTTTTTACTATTGCAAAGCTTGCTAGTTCCGTAATACTACATGTTGCAAACCGATCATACATGCAGTATGCTCTTGAGTGTTTAGAACCAACAGTATTCAAATGGGCTCAAGTAGTACTCTTTTAGATGAAATAACAACTGACTAAAGCAAAAGGTGGCAGGAAGAAGAATTTAAAGTATGGCTCGATCCCGATTTCCTTCATTTTAGAGTGGGTTCCATTGATGCAGCCGCAACATGTTACACTGAGTATATCTGGTCTTAGAGATTCTCAGATGCATAAATGGGTTTAATTGATGTCAAAAAATGTCGGTCAAAACACCATCATATTATCTATAGCATTATTTTCCTGGTTCGGATGACAGATGGTCACCATAAATGAGTATCCATATGTAGGCGTAGATTTACGTGGAGATCCAGACTTGATTCTACCAGATGGTGCTCAATGGGGTGCAATTGGTAAGAATTTTTTGACCATGTTTTTTGATTTTTTCTAAGGTTTCTACATGTTTTTGTATTTTTAGGTTTCCCAAGACTAAACTAAAGTTTTGATGTACATGGATGTGGGTCGTGTTCGACTAGTGGGTCAACCAAAGCAGAGAGCAGATGAGCCAACAGAGAGGGATATTAGGAGAGAAGTCCTTTGGGATTTATATTTGATTGAGACTCTTTCTAAGCTGCAGTAGCACGTCGAGGGATTGACTCTTGGGATACTTGATTGCCAGATCGAGGAGTTACCTATGAGACTTCAATGCCATAATATTGGAATTACTAACCGTTGGATGTGGTTATTGCGTAGGATAGCTAGAGAATTTTCTTGTTATCACGAGCATCACTAGTTTACTTTTGACATTTTTGCATACATTTTGAGATCAGATGACCAATGTGTCTTGGGTAAAATTTTTGTAAAAACCTAAACTATCTATCAATTTTTTCAGTGTTTTCCCATGTTTAATGCACAATCTTATTCAATTATGTGATGTGAATTGAAAATGTGTCTTTACATGTGTTTCAAATGTCTGTTTAAAACATAATTCGCTAAGGAATCAGTTAATGTGTTCAAATTTTTGGAAATGTGTTGATATTTAATGTAATCAAAATGTCTTTCCAAAAGTCGAACTCTTAGGAACATACGATGCAGTGTTGGATTTCGGACAGTATAAATGCTAGTAAGTTGCAGTAGAACAAGTTGTGAGTCTAACATAATGATGATGCGGTTAATACCAAATGAAATGGCACCAGAGAGAAGTTCGATCAATGTGCTATACTCAACGATATTGTTTGTGGATCGACCGATACAAATCCCTTGAAAACTCACTAACTTGCCACCTGGGGTGAAAATGGACCATGCTGCAGAAGATAGGTTCTGCGTACTACGACTAGCACCATCAACATACCCAACAAATGGTTCCAAAGATTCAGTCATATGCGATGAAATGTAAAGTGGATTACTAACTTCAAGAAAACTCTAGAAAAACAAACAAAGACAGTAAATGCAAATCAAATCATATATACAATATAATACAAAAGTTTACTATGCTCAATTAAGCATAGTAACGTTTTAAGATACAACACATTTCAATGTTGTGCCAATGGAATTCCATCATAATCAACTAACTTGTAAGCGCCCTTAGCCAGAACTCTTTTGAAAATGTAGGGGCCATGTCATAGTGGCTCAAATTTTCCCGTTCCTATCAAATCAGCTTCCTGATCATAAATCAAGACCAAGTATCCCTCTCAGAAGATGCGAGGCTTGACCTGTTGGTCGTATTACACCTTGATTCATCTCTTATGCGCTTCGTTGGCTAATGCGGCTTCATGATGCATTTCATCTAGATGGATGAGGTTAAAAAGACACGCTTCTTCATTAGCGGTGTCAGGTAGCAGGTTAATAGTGATTTTTAATGACGGAATTTCACATTGGATTGGTAAGATAGTTTCCATACCATAAAACAATTGAAATGGGGTAAATCCGGTTGCATTTCTCACCGAGGTTCGATATGCCCACAAAGCCGAGTACAAGATTAAATTCCAACTTCATTTGTGAACTCCTATCATTCATTGAAACATTCTTTTCAAGATCTTGTTAATGGATTCAACTTGTCCATTGGATTGTGGATAGTAAGGAGTAGAACTATCATGTAACAGTCCTAATTTGGTAGTCCACTCATTCATCATGTGATTATAAAAATGCTTACCATGATCTGTAACTATAGCTTGTGGTACACCAAACCGTGAGATGAGATGATTGAAAAAGAACAATGCAGTTGTTTCACCTATGTTATTGAATGTAGGCATCGCTTCGACCCACTTGGTAAAGTAGTCAACTATGAAAATAATATAACCATGCCCCTGAGGCGAACAAGGGTTGCAGGTCATGAAGTCAATGCCCCATTTTTCAAATGGTCCCACAGTGATGACAGGATGCATTGGTGCTGCCGGCATGTGGATTTTATGATCAAATATCTGGCACGCATGAAAACTTATGACCATGAGGATGAAATCGTGAAATATGGTAGGCCAAAAGTAACAGGCGCAAATAATCTTTTGTGTGGTAGCTTATCCAAACAAGTTTCATGACAAGCACCAACATGACAATCATTTAGAAATTTTTCGACCTCCTCATGAGTGAGGCACCTCCTTAAAATCGTATCGACACCATGACGATAAAGTGTATCACCGACAATAAGATAATATTTGGCTTGGTATCAAATACGTCGTTGTTATGTGCGAGAGGTATTGGACTGGAAAGTTTGGGTTTGGAGATAAATGATAAAATCCCCATACCAAGGGTCAGATGACCCAATCAGAAATAGAGACTCATATGGAATTGATGGTTCCGATGTAGTTTTAGTACTATCAGAGGGAAGGTCGCAGAGAAGCTCAGCCAAAATTAAAGACTTCTTTGACTTGGATTTGATGAATTCCAAATCAAATTCCTGCAAAATGACAATCCATTTTGAATATTTCCCCCCAGCAATTTACGTCACTGAATGTAAGTCATAGGGTTGCAATCTGAAATGACAATGGTATTTCGAAGAAAGATATAATGGCGAAATCTTTGGACAGCTTGAACAGCTGCCAAGGCGAGCTTTTCGACGTATGAATACTTAAATTTAGTATCATTGAGATTACAACTCAAATAATATATCGAATGTTCTATCCCATATTCTTCTTGGACCAAAACCATAGTAATGGTCGTATTTGTCGTGGAGATATATAGAAAATAGTCACTCTGATAATTAGGATGATACATTAACTATGCTCGGATCATGGTATCTTTAAGAGAATCAAAATAAGCTTGTGCAACCTTCTCCCAATGGAAGGGAATCCCCTTTTTCAAGAGACGAGTAAATCCTTTAGCCATTTTGGCATAGTTGGGTATGAACCGCCTTAGGAGGTTAGCCTTTCCTTGAAGTTTCTGTAACTGAAGTAAATTTGATGGCGTAGGAAAATAAAGAATGGGCTTGGACCTTCAATGGGTTGATTCGAATTCCATCTTTTGAAACGATGAATCCAAACAAGCGACCAGAACTAGCACAAAAGACACATTTGTGTGGATTGAGGTGTATTTTGTAGTGTCAGCTGCGTAAAAATATAGCTCTCAAATGTTTCGAGTGATCAGTCATTTTTCGTGAATGCACAGGTAAATCCTCTAAATAAGGTTGAACAATGTGCTTAATGTCATTGAAAGCATAATCCATCGCTCTCTGAAATGTTTCCCCAGCGTTATTTAAACCAAATTGGAGTTTACAATAAGTGAATGTGCCCCAGGTACAGATGAATGATGTCTTATATTGGTCCTCTGGGCAGATATTGATTTGATTGAATGAAAAAAATTCACACCCGACACATTTGTCAATAATTTGGTTGATAAAGGGACTAGGATAGTTGTCTTTTGGACAAGTAAAATTGACATCTCGATAATCGACACACACTCTGATTGTCCCTTGTTTCTTCATGATAGGAACAATGTTGGAAACCCAATCAGTAAGAGGAACAGGGTAATTGAAACCAGCATGCAAAAAAATTTCAACTTCTT
Organism: Pinus albicaulis; assembly: GCA_034641835.2. Taxonomy (NCBI): domain Eukaryota; kingdom Viridiplantae; phylum Streptophyta; class Pinopsida; order Pinales; family Pinaceae; genus Pinus; species Pinus albicaulis. Next base: position 999,429,968 of record CM076575.1, on the reverse strand, counting down.
CTTTAATGGCAACAACCTTCTTCAGATGAACAGGATGAAGGCGTTGACTTACCGGTCTGACATTAAGGTACATTTTAATTGTGTGTTCAACGATACTAGTATCTATGCCTAGAATTTCCTTACAAGACCAAGCAAATATATCTCGGAATTCACAAAAAAGAGAGCAATAAGTTTCGATTTCGGATGGAGAACAATACATGCCGACATGAATGTTTTCTACAATGTCAGGTTTGGTTGAAATATCGATAGAAATGGTTTCTTCAATATTTGATAATTTTCTCTCAGATTCGATGGCATTAATTGGAATTAAATTCGAAAATAAAGTAGAGATCGTAGGGTGATATAGTTCAATAAGATTAACTTCTTCTTAATCCTCAAGATGGGAACGATGATGATGATATTCCCATGGTTCTCCTTCTGGCATCATGTATTCCACAATGCTTTCATCAGTGAAGAAAGTGGATGAAAAAGGATCAGAAGGAGTACCAAAAACTAATGAACGATCAACCCAAACGATTGACGATGATGATTCAGGATGTACCACCCAAGCCAAGTAAATTGATTGATACGTCGACTCAATTAGGCTTGGCAGCAGAAATTCATCCAGCATAACAACTTCAAAATCATTGGTAATATTCCTTAAGTTAGATGAAGTGTAAGATATCATGCAACAGGTCTCTATTCTTTCAATTTCCGTCGGCATCACAGGCGATGGTAATGAAAAGGTGCCCATTAGGGAATAATCCTTTAAGAGCCCTACACCAATGTTTTGAAGTGCTAGCTGGGGTGCGTGAACTAACGGAACGCTTCCAGATACCTAGGAACTAGAGGCAAAGGAGAGTTGATTGAGACTGTGATAACTCCTTTATGAGGGAAGGTGATCATTCTAAAGTAAGTATATACGATCGTAGTCATAGCATAAACCCATGGCCTTCCGAGTAAAATTTTGTAATCAAGGGGTCCGTCAACGACCTCAACTTACGCAGTTATAGTTTTCCCCCCCAATTCGACATGTAGGTTATTGATGATACCGCAAGGCTTATATGTACGACCATCAAAAGCTTTCGAAGTCGTACACGATTCAGATAAGCGAGGCGAGGTATGTGATTTCCAATATTTTAGAGACATAATACAATTAGATTCTCTCTCATCAATAATATTGCGATGAACGAGGTGATTGATAAAATTTACTTGGATTGAGAATGCTAATTCAGCTAGTAATTGTGGCACATAGCCCGTATGATTAAAGACTACAAGATTGGAATTTGTCGGGTCGATTCCACCAATTGCCGAAAAAAAATCATGCTTCTAGGAGGGAAAATTTTGAATTACCTCAAGTTTCGACATGGCTAAAGGTGACTGAGCCAAATCTTCAACTATATTATAAGTTTTAGCTGCTCGGGCGCGAGGATTTAATGTCAATTTGTGGACGACTCCCTTAAGTGGCTTTATTTTTAACTTTGGAATAGCAGTTGGTGGAATTGATTCAGTGGACAGATTCGTGTTCGAGGTAGTAGGTTGATCAGTAGCCTAAATACCGTAATATTTATTTTGTGTAGACACCAAAACATCAGTTTTTTCCTTTGTGACAGATAGCATAAGCACTTGGGAACTAGAAGCGAGATTCGTAGCAACCATCTTTGTGTCTAGATTCGGAAACGGATCTATCAACATAGCGGATGCAGTTGAGGCCTTAAGAAATTTTGAGACTTCGGTGTGGTGAGGACATTCTCGAAAAAAGTAATCATCATTACATATCAAGCAAGGGTAACGAGGTTTCTGATTATTTCTAGATTGTTGATCAGATGATCGTTCCTGCGGGGTTGAATTTTTCCTTTTCTTTGCTTTCCACTTTTTCTTACTTCCAGGTTGCTTGTCACATTTTCCTTTGTCAGATGACATGGCATGAATTTCAGAAGAAGGTGCAGGATCAGATGCGGTAGAGGTGTGAGTTCTTGTAGAACTGATCATATCGTCATCGGCATGAGAGTCCTTAACAGATGGAGGAGGAATAGTAAAATTTGATTGCGACGTGTTTGGAATTTTATCATAGAGCGTGCCAGACTAAGTGTAAATCAAATATAAGTATTGGGATAGATGGAGTAAGGATTTAATAAACCACTCGATGAGGATCTAATCAGGAACAAATTTTTTGAACATTCTACAACAACGACGCCACTCATGAATATGATCAGAAATGTGAGTAGAAATTGTATGTTTGAAATTGGTCAGCAGTTTCATTCCAGTTTCATATCATATGGGTAACTGGAAGTGGGTTAAAAGGGTAGCATTGAAGGCAGTGAAATTATCAAATGAATCTCGTGGTAGTTCAGTGTACCATTTTGCAATCAGACTAGTAAGCGTACGCTGGAAAAGACGTAGTCGAATGGAGTCATCATTTAAGGAGTTTGATGAGCACTACAAATGATAAGTCATAACATGCGTTGACGGGTATTCTCCATGGTTTCCATTGAATTTAGGAATGTTAGAGATTAATTCATGTGGTATCACCAGCCACCAAGGAGAATAGCTGATGGGATCATGTGTAAGCCGGTTTAAATCAGGTAATTATAAATTTGCAACAAAGGGGAACTATCGATTCAAGCCAGGTTGAGCATAACCAAGATATGATGAAATTTCTTGGGCAATAGGCCTTTGAGCACCAACATAAGGAATTTTATACTAGTAACCTAGATAAGGGTTGTTTAGATGACGAAACGCTTAAGGGATCTGTTGACCAGGACCTGGGTAAGTTGCTTGTTGTTGGAATCGTTGTTGTGGAATTTGAGGTTATGGCTGCCAGGTAACTGCCCACCAATATTATAGCCCAAAATAGAATAGATTGGACTAGGTTGTGAATAGGTAAGACCTGTAGGAGCCTTTGACATCCCATAAAAGGGTAATCCATCCTGTGAGTGAAAGATTACGAATACAGGTGGTTGTTGTAAACCAACCAAAGGATTTGGAGTCTGAAGGCCTAAAAATTGAGGGTAATGGGTTGAAGGACTCACCTGAGACGGTTGAGGTACAAAAAAATGAGCCTGTAATAGGGGTAACGAAGTATTAACAGGTGGAGTAGATGTGGGTGCAACAGGTTGAGCCGTTTGATATGAATGCACAATTGTTTTTGGTTGAACGGACATGATAGGCTGCCACTGACAAACAATCATTCCAACATTTGGGTGACCATAAAATGAAGAAGTACTATCAGAATGAGTGACCATATGTTGCCCCCTAGCATTAGGATTATAATAAGATGGAATATATTTTTTCTCCAAATGGTGGGAGTCCGGGTGAGACTGAACTGGATGGAATATACCCAGATGGACCAGCTTGATGTTCCATTGAAGATGTGTAAAAATGATCAAGTCGTTCAATACTCAGTAGAGATGTACGAGATAAAATACCAAAAGATGACATGGGTGAAGTCCATGGATTTGAGGATGCACCGAAGTAGGTTCCAAATAATGATTGGTAACCAGGTGGGACGAAGGACCACCATGAATATGTGACTTGGGTGATGTGGTAAACATCGACGGTTTAGAAACAATAGATGTTGTTGCAACTGTAACAGACGGTAAAACTAGAGATGTTGACTCAATCATGGTCGAACTACCTAGTGTATACTCTATAGGATCTACGGGAACTCGAATTGAAACAGGATCAAAAGAAGCAGTGTAAGTCAACTGAGGAATAGACTCATAAAGATAAATCCCTAACCCAAAATGAGTTGAAGTTGAGGGGTGTGTTTCTTGTTGAGGTGCTTCCTCAATTGAAATTAAACCAGGTGGAAGGATTTCACCATCAGGTCCGAGATATATTTTAGGTGGTTGACTGCGCGAAAGGGAAGACTCAATGGCTACAATCGACTTCGGGATCTATATATTCTGGTAAAAGAACGATGGGATTCGGATAAACTTCCAGCTGAGCAATGTCGGGTTTTGGAGGTATGGTCTCACTGATTGGATGTGCAGTTTCCATAGGTAGTTGTGAGGACTCTGTTTTCAGGACAGTAGATAAACTAGGATGTGTAGAAACGACTCGAGATGACTCTGGTATATGTGATGAAGATGACACACCATAGGTACTAATGGTACTAGTTTTGGTAGAACAAGGTCGCCTTCGCCGACAATAAATGGCTTCCGGTGGTAAAGGTGGTTTAAGTGCTATTCTACACGAATGATGGGGGAAGGGATGTTCTTCTTGCATGATGACTAATTGATTTTATTACAAAATAAAATAAACAAATAAAAAGGTGATACTAGGAAAAAGGTTTACCAAGTAACTGTGAACTGCATAATACCTCCTAGCGAACCAAGAAGTACAAGCAGGAAATGTCCCCGAATGGTGTGTTCAGTGTATCACAAGTTACAAGGCGACTGAATTAGTTACCTATGGATGGTAAGCAACCTAAAGTTGTCCTCCCAAATATACCCGAAGGTATGTGGAGGCCCAAGTCTGTGTTAGCGTTGTCTAATGCAAAACCACACAATGAGAGCACCCCCTTATACTTTTCGTACTATAACACCGCCCTATATACCTGAAGGTACATGGACAAGCTCTGATATACTTACATACATGGAGTGGGATTTCACACTCAGAATTTATCGCAGACAAGTTAGCAACAACTGCTATGTTTAACGATGACGGAATACGTCTCTAGCCTAGACATTCCAAGTGTTATTGTTAATGTTACAATGCTTTCTTAGGTTGATTGAGGTGAATTTTATGTTGATCTTGTTTAAAATTTTATCTTTGAGGTTCACCGCGTGATGTAATGATAAATTCCTAAAATTAAAACTAAATGAGAAGAAAACTTTTCAATTCATTTTTTCAATGAAAATCTTAGCTACTAAGGGGAAAGAGCAATAAGATTTTGAGCATACAACAAAGAGCACAAACTAAATGAAGATTTCCCTAACTTGTTCCTATGCAACACACACAATCTCTAAATGTACATGCATGTTTTTCTTTTCAGTTTCCTTTAATGTGAATGAGTAAAAGAAAATAAATGCACAAATCAATCAAACAAATGTTTTCTTTTGAGAAATGAGGAATGGAACAACAATTTCTCTTGGGAAAATGAAGAATGAAACGACAATTTCCTATAGGAAATGAGGAATGAAACAACTATTTCCTTTTCGAAAACTGAATTGATCTAATGAAAAAATTAACTACTTTGAATTTCATTTCCAATGATAAATAAAATAGCTAATGAAATATTGAACAAACTACTTTTCAAAGGAGGAAGAACAAGTAATGTTTATTGGTCTCTAAGAGAAATCATACATCTAAGAATACAATAGACAATTGGCTAAAACTGAAAGCAAAGACAAATTTTGATGGAATTTGGTTGGCTAAGGGGGCAACACACCCTGTAAGGGCAGACAATGCATTGCACTTCACCCCTGGAAGGAAGACAGTGCATTGTACCCTGACCAACAGTGCATTGGGCGCATCTAAGTTTGGGAAATAAGCAGCTAAACACACTTCTAAGGAAAATTGTTCATTCAAATGACTGATAAGGTAAAGTAGAGTCTACGAATGATGGTAAACAGAGACCGAAACACCAGGAATGATGGATTTATCCCTAGTGGAGGCACCAATTCATTATACGGAATTATAATCTACATATAAACTAGATTCCCTGAGTGTGGTGTGGTAAGCCCTAGTATTGCACCAAGAGTGTTGCAACTCCTAGGGGCTTCCCTACTTTACTTTATCAACCTAGGGTTCGTACAAACTTGGAGGTGACATTGCTATATACACAAAATATGCATTCTTTTCATTTCATCCTCTTATGTTTTGCCAAAGGGTGCTATCTCTTAAACTATGATAAATACTAAGTAAATTACTGAAAGGAAATGATAGAAAGGAAACTAAATCAATTTGCAGAAAGGAAATGATTGAAATGAAACTAATTTAATATACAGAAAGGAAACGGCATAAATAAACTAAATTAATTTGCTGAAAGGAAATGATTAGAAAGAAACTAAACTAAGTTGCAGAAAGGAAACTAATTTAAACCACACTTAACTTGGCCAATCGGCTAAACACACCCTACTTATCTTATTCTCTATCTACCATGCTTCTATCCATGCAGCTAAACTATCCATGACTTAATTCTGATTGAGAAAATGTTGATTTGCAGTTTGGAGAAGAAAAGGGGTAAAAGGTGCTAATGGAGGGCTTAACACATGAAATGGGGCTTAGAAGTGGAAAGAGGGGATTTGAACTTTATTATAGCACAAAAATGGATTTGGAGCAGAATAATTCAAAATTTTCGATGCCAGAGATGCGATGAAGAAAAAGTCTCTAAGTGCAAAATGCGACGGGTTAACGACTGCAACGAGTGAAATGCAAAATGCAAAATGAAAATAGGAAAGAGTTGCGATGTGTGAAATGCGCTAAGTGATTCGGTGGCGGGATCGGTGGCGGAGCGGGATCGCAATATCGCAATTTGCGTTTGGAAGCGGTATGTGTAAAATCAAAAGAAGGAAAATGTGCGAAGTACGATTGCGATGGGTGACGTGGCGATGGGACCGGCGGTAGAGCATGATCGCAATATCGCAATCAGCAGATGGGAGCGGTAAATGTTAAAGGAAGGAACTAAACATTGTGATTTGCAATTTGTGATGTACGGTAGCGGGAAGTTCGAGGAGTAAGGACGGAAGGTCGAATTTCGATGGCTTTCAAGCATTTTGCATTAGAAATAGTAAGGCAATTGTGAATGATAAGTATTGAAGTGAACAGGAAAATAGTGTGATGTGTGATTGCGATGGGTGACATGGCGGTGGGACCGGCGGCAGAGCGCGATCGAAATATCGCAATCGGAAGATGGGAGCGATAAGTGTTAGCAGAAGGAACTAAACATTGTGATTTGTGAGGAGTGAAGTACAGTAGCAGGGATTTCGAGGAGGGAAGGCGGATGTCAGCTTTGATGTTTTTTCCAGTGATTTTGCATTAAAACGAGTAAGGTGACCGTAACCAATAGAAACAAAGGAATAAGGTGGCTGAAGGGTTTAAGTGCTATTAGGGAAAAAAGGTGGGTGAAGCAGTTTAAAATAAGCATAAAATAGGAGGGAATGGAGGCGTAAAATCAAGGTTTAGAGGCATAACACAAAGATGGAAATAGTGAATATAAATCAATTTTTTTGTTCTATGGGAAGGTTTACCCTCCTCGAGCTCTATCGACAAAGATGAGAAGGGAATCCTAGATCCACAGCTTTTAGAGTTTTATCCTCTATTCTAATACTCATAAGAAAATGAAAAATTACAACAACAAACTGAAAGAAAAGACTAAGCAGTAATGAAACTATCAGAAGCAGATCTAACTAAATGGTAGAAGCAAAACTAGCTAAATAATAGAAAGGAAATAATGAAAACATCAGAGAAGCTGAGGCACATGGATTGGGCCCTATCCCATGAGCCTCGCTCTCTGAAACTTAAATTAGTAAAAGGAAATCAGTCTTCTCATTTCATAAAAAAAATAACCTCATACATCTATGAAATTTTTACTACTAAGTAAAATAGAAAAACTCAATAGCTCGCAACAATAGTTCTGAATGGAATCTACTCACTGATTAACTAACTTCTTCCTAGCTCTAGCTTTTCTCTATTTATTCCACAAGGAAGCTAGCAAAAATTCCCTTGAAAATGGTGATTGAGTCTGATTGACTCCCAGTAAACATAGATTGAGTGCACTCCTCTTTAAGTTACTTGGCTGCCTCTGGAACTCGAATTGCTGGAGATAATCTTTGGGGTGAGTGAGTCCACTTAACAAAAAGTCAACAAAGATTGAGTGCACTTCTCTTAGAGTTGCTTGGCTGCCTCTGCACTCAAATTGCTGGAGAGAATATTTGGGGTAATTAAGTCCACTTAACTCCAAGTCTTTATGATAAAATACTTATGAAAATGCTTAATAATTCATGATTGTATGCACTCAACCTCATATTAGGCACTCTGATTATGTTAGCCTTAATCGCCACCTATACTAGAATCATAAAACCAAATAATAATAAAAATGCACTCAAATTGTTGGAGAGAATATTTGGGGTGATTGAGTCCACTTAACTCCAAGTCTTTATGATAAAATCCTTATGAAAATGCTTAATAATTCATGATTTTCTTCACTCAACCTTATATTAGGCACTTTGAGTATGTTAGCCTTGATCACCACCTATACTAGCATCATAAAACCAAATAATAATAAAAATGCAAGAAAAAGAGTCTAAGAAGGCAAAAAGGTGACCATTAACCCCTCCAAATATGTATAATGATGGAGTTCATCATCACCCCCCTACTGAATGGTTGCTCATCCTCTAAGCAGCTAATTCTCCTCCTACATTTCCTTAAAGGCTTTGATAGCCCCCCTGATTTCCTGAGGAAGAAGTGTGGGAGTTTCCCCAAGGGGGTAAAAACCATTATTCTTTTCTTCATTCTCCCATTCTCTATCTTTTGCATCTATGTCATTTTCATCATTCAGCCCCAGCAGCAAAGGTGGGTTGATCTTTAGTCCCAACCATTGGATCTTTTGGCCTACATGGCCCTCTTTTATAATGGTGCCCTTTCCAATTCACCCCTTAGTCTTTCTGGAGTATGGTACTCCCTATTCTTGAGGCTGTGAGGGAGGATGTTCCATCTCCTCTTTCTGGCCATAATGCACTCATCTTATATCTGCCTAGAAACATAATCAAAGTGGAATATTACCTGTGTTTGAGTCTGAAGGTAGCTTTCAACTAGTGCAAGGTCCCCTTCAATCTCTCGATGGTTAAGGATGACTACTCTTGGGCTGAAAAATTCTGGTTCGATATATAAGGGTTATCTATTTCTTCTTCCCATGACCCTCCATATATTTTTTGCTATAGTGTCTTCATTCATCATCCAAGATACTAAAGCCATCAGCTGCATATCCCCCATTGTAGGATTGGGATCCCAAGTATCAAGATTTTTCAGCACAAGGTTATGCACATAAAACATATAAAACTCTGCCATCTTTGCCTGATCAACAATGTTAGCTTGCTTTTAGAAATACATGAATTGCCTACAATCTTGGAAAGGTAGGGATCCATGGGAGGCTAGAGTTTTTATTTGAAATAGGAGCTAGTTCTCCTTGAAGTATACAACATATGAGTCAGAATGGAATTTTTGTTGAAGGGCTTCTATGCATAAGTCTGCCAGGGTGGCTACTTGCTGTTCTTTTTGCAGAAATTGCTCCTTCAGTGCTACATTCTCTGTTTGTGCCTTCTGCAGTTGCTCCTTCAGAATTTTTTCTTTGGTTCTTTCTGCCTCCCTTTTGATTTATTCAATGATAATCGAGCTCGTGGGAGGATTTTATGGCTCTCTCTGACTTATCCTCTGACTCTTGTCAGCTCTGAAATACTTAGAGGTCTACCTTTTTTGTTTTGTGCTCAGAGGAGCTAAGGTGCCAACTACCTCCTTGTCTTGAGGGGATGTGGTGTCGTGTTGTGAGTCTGCTTTTTTCTCACTTTTTGCTACCTCTATGACTTCTATTTCCATCTCTTCCATTTTTCCTTGGCTCTTTGTCTCTTCCTCTTTTTCTTCTGGTTCTTCGTCTTCTTCTGGTTATTCCTCTTCTACTAGTTCTTCTTCTAGTTCCTCTTCTTCTTCTGGTTATTCTTCGTCTTCTCTAAGGCTACGAGTGGAATCTTGCCTTCTTTATGTTGCTATAAAAGCTTCCATACTCATATTCACGAGAGAGGACCAGGCCATGGGTAGGGTGACGTTGTTCTGTTGTTGTTGTTATGTCAGTTCAAATACGAAGCCCACTCTCGGTACTGCTGTGTTGCAGCTCCCTTTGGTCTCTTTCCCTAAAAAATTCTCAATTTACTGGTTTGGATGAGATGAGATATCTTTTTATTAGGTTTCGCAACTATTTTTGGAGCGGTTATGTAACTCGGCTCAGCTCCAGTTTCTGTTGTAGACAATTGTTTTCTTCTTTCTGTTAATTCATGATGGACTGCATATTTTTATCCCCTCGTTCTCCTCTACTCCACTCGATTTAAATTCTTTTCTTTTGCATGCCCAGGTGGCGTGACTTTGTAGTTCTCCCTAGTCATATTTCACGATGTTGTCCAAGAAAACTGGTCACTTTTCTGCCCCTTAAACTCTAATTTTGCAAGTTTAATTATTTTTGGCTATTATGGATGCATAGCGAGGGGGGAGAAGCTATACTTGAGTTTACCTATTGTTGTCGAGGCATCTGCAGGAGCTGGAATTTGGAGACAAGCCTCTTATATGTTGCGTTCATCTTTATTTTCTTGTTTTTTGAGTGAGCAGCTTGTTGAATGAGCAGCTCTCTGAGTGAGCTGCTGATATTTCCTTGATGTTCCTTTCCGTTGTAGATGTTGCGTGGGGATGCTCCAGATGCCATGGGTGGCACTCTTGTCTTTCCTAGGGTCTGCTTCATGAGCTCCTCCCTTGTTTTTCTTGTTGTTCAAGAACATATGTTTGCGTTGTAGGAATTCCATGATGTCTGTAGCTGTCTGTGTTTTTCTTTCCTTGCTACATTGTGCTCAGGAATGGAGGAATGTGGTGCATGGAGGTGATGGAGGAAGTTATAAAAATTAATGGAGTGAATGATGGGATGGATGGTAAAATAGAAGAATGGAAAAGAAGATGAATGATTCCATGTGTTTCCAGAAACCATTAATAACCTGTAAAACAACAAAAATAGAAAACACAGAGATGTAGATGTATTTTTTTTTTTTTGTTTTTTTTTTTTGAAAGAAAGTGGGTTGCCTCCATGGAGGTTTTCAGCCCACGGACTTGCCTTGGGCGCCTCAGAGAGGTTTTCACCCATGGATCTTTATTCTTTTTTCTCTTTTTATTTTCTGTCAATAGGTGTGGGAAACTATGGAGTTTTCCATCACATACACCTCTCTAATTATTGAATTTATGAACTCTTCCATTGACAAAGGATTTTTGTAAATTTTAAGTATGTGAGCATTGACAAGCAAGGGAATTCCTTCCTTATCTATGGTTCTGATTTGAACTGTGCCATTATCAAAACATTTTTCCACTGAGTAAGGTCCCAACCATCTTGTCATCAGCTTTCATTTGAAATATTTAAACCTTGAATCATACAACAACACCCAATATCCTTCTTGGAAGGCATTTTCTTTGATGTTCTTGTCATGCCAAACCTTCCTTTGCAGCTGAACTACCTCCGTGTGAAGAATTACTTGCATTATGAACTCATTCTTTGCCACTTGTTACTGACAACCTCTCTTTTTGGGCATTTGATAGATCTAGATTTAATTCATTTTCCATTCTTAAAGTATTGAACTCAAACTCAACTCAAAGTAGAGCCTTATTACCATAGACTAGTTCATAGGGAGTGAATCATGTTGTTGTCTTCCAAGTAGGTGTTGTAGGCCAAGTAGCTTCAATCCACCAATCTTGTACGCCCTCAAGTCATAAATTTTTGGGGTCTAAAATGGGCCTCATAAGAAAAATGTACAACAAAAATAAACTTTTATAACAGCCAATAGGATTCAAGATGATGATGTCATCCATAATGGATGATTCACCATTTTTAAATTAAAAAGTAAAAATATTAAAAGAAATAATAAAATAATAAAGCCCTTTTCAACTCGTATTTTCAACTTATCTCCCAAATTTTTTACTCAAATTTCGAGCCGGAGTACTCGTTGGATGCGAAATTTAATTCCTCATCCAAGGAGTACCCATGTTGCATACTTTTGATGAACTATACTACACGAAAAATGAGAAATACATAAAAAAACGTGATTGTAATCACATTTTTCTATGTATTTCTCATTTTTTGTGTAGTAGAACCCATCGAAAGTATGCAACATGGGTAATCCTTGGATGGGGAATTAAATTTCGCATCCAACGAGTACTCCCGCTTGAAATTTGAGTAAAAAATTTGGGAGATAAGTTGAAAATATGAGTTGAAAAAGTAGTTTTTTCATTTTCCCTCTAAAATTTGATGATGTCATCAAATCTTATTTGATTTTTTCCACTATTATTTTATAATTTCCTTGAAGCCATTTAGACAAAGACCTAAATTCCCCTAATGATTTTCATAACGCTCACAACCTTGGTGATTCTCTCTAACTCTGTTAATTCCTTTCTTGGCATTGTTCGCACGAGGTGATAGGCAACGGAAAGTTCTATTATGAATCTGCCTCATCTTCTCAATGGGTGAAGTGGGCTGCTCCTTGATGCCGCCATTCTTCTGCAGGTATCAACATGACATTCTCCCTCGGAAATTTTACTACTTTCTCCTCGGTTGCTACCATCATTGCTTTTGTTTCAACCCACTTTGTTAGGTAATCAGTGCATACAATGATATACTTCTTTTTTCTGAATGGTGGATCGATAGGTCCAACAAAGTCCATGCCCCACTTGTCAAATGGCTCAAGAGACACCTGAGGGTGCAAAGGCATCTCATCCCTTTGTGTGGGTTTCCCCATCCTTTGGCACCAATCACACCTGCTGGTGTATCTTCTGGAATCTTGGTGAAGGGTAGGCCAATAGTATCCTGCCTGGAAAGCTTTGTAAGCAGTTCTCTTTGCAGCAAAATGGCCTCCACATGGGCTGTCATGACATGAAGAGAGGATATCAAAAACTTCTCCCTCCCTCACACATCTCCTTAGGATTTGATCAGGGCTTAGCTTGAAAATTTTTCCACCAATCCATGTGAAAGGGGAGGTTTTTCTGATGATTAAGCTCCTCTCACTGAATGAAATATTAGGAGGGAGTCTCCCAGCAACCAAGTAGTTGGCTATATCAATAAACCATTGTGAGAGTGTTGATATAGCAAAGAGGCGCTCATCTAGCACCTGGTCATCCACCTTTCCTTCTTCTCTTGTAAGGAGAGCTAACCTAGACCAAAAATATGCAACAACATTCTCCTTTCCAGGTTTATCAGTAATAGTCAAATCAAATTGTTGTAAAAGTAACAACCATCTAATTATCCTAGCATTCACATCTGGTTTGTTCATTAAATACTTGATGTTTGCATGGTCAGTGTGAACAAAGGTCTAATATCCAGTTACATAACTCATGAATTTGTTTAATGCATGGACAATGGCTAACATCTCCTTCTTAGTAACAGTATAATTCAGCTCAGCCTTTGACAAATTCTTACTGATGAAATAAATGGCATAAGGGATTTTGTCCTCTAATTTTCCTAATGATGCCCCTACAGCTTTGTCAGATACATCAGTGTGGATGTGGAAAGGTAGATTCCAATTTGGACCTTGGAGGATGGGGGCAGTATTCAACTATTCCTTAATGAGCGCGAAAGACTCTTGACAAGGACCAGACTAAATAAACTCAGAATCCTTGGCCAATAGCCCAAATAATGGCGAATCCATCATGCTAAAATAATTGATGAACCTTCTATAGTAACCAACTAAGCCCAAGAAACTCCTCACATCTTTCTGATTTTTAGGAGCAGGTACCCTTTTGATGATATTGATCTTTTTTAGGTCTACCTGTATCCCTACTTGGGATATGGAGTGTCCTAATATAACCCTGCTTCCTTTAGGAACTCACACTTTTCTGGGCTCAAGGAGAGATGCATCTTAACGCACCTTCTTTGTGTTGGAGAGGTAAATCCCCTCTACGGACAGAGGCGATCCCACTAGCCCAAGAGTGTGTCTAGCAACAAACAAAACATGCTATGATACCGATTCCTAGTTACAAAATACAAAGATATGATAGATAGCCTACCTCAAGTCCTACGCTACTGTCGTCGAAGAAGAAGTGCTGCTTCTTGTTCCTAGCTTGACAGATCACAATCCTTACGCTCACCGTGTCCCGACACCTGTACACATGCAGAGAAGAAACGACGGCATATAATGTAATAATTCAAACATGTAACTATCAATCAGTCGAAAAGGATTGAACTAAATTTCATTACATAGATAAGTAATATAACAGTGGAACCAATAACGTAGTCGAGCATATATTAGAATGTGAAAGAAATATTAAAACTGAGTTCCGACGTTGCATTCTTCCTTTGGGAGGGCTTCCAGCAGAGCGTATCTCACAAAGCTTGTTGAGAATTTGGACAAGGCTCTCTCTCTTACGGGGTTCTCCTTAGCTCTTCTTTCAATAGTCGCTCAGTTATAGTTTTCTTCCCAAATGTTCAGCTTCCAAGCATTCAGCTAGCTTGTAAAGGGAGAGGGCAGGCCTTAATAGAGGGAGAAAGGGAATTTGGGATCCCTATAATCATGGGGGAGAGTCCTATCTCTTATGAAGGTTCCATGAGAGGTGGAAAACCACTTCTTAATCAAGAAGATCCGGAGGTAAACAACCCAACCTCATTTTGATGATCCGTTCTGAAGTTGTTAGAATCAAACTTCCGCCTTATATTTTTAAAAAACATTCCTTAATAGGCTTGGCATGAGTGAAACATAGGGACAGAGTGCCAGCTGGCATGCCCACTAGTGTGCATTTTCCCCATTGGCGCGAGGGATGAACTGGCTACCCGCGCCAATGCCAAAACATGGGTTTTTAGGTTTTTCCAAAGGAAATGTTCTTGAGGAGAATTGTTTTCCTTATGCAGAAGGACACCATCAAGGTGTTTTCAGGACATTTTACTGTTCACAGGTCATGGGAATAGTCCTCCAATGTACAGGACAAGGTATTGTAGGGACGGTGACAAAATGTTGTGTAAGCCCCCTAAAGCATGAGGTCTGAGAGAGAGGGAGGGCTGAAATGCTTTATGAGAACGCATCCAACTGAAAACACTGTCATTGGAAGACCTGCGAATACAAATACAATTGATATCTCTGATACATGATATGTGGTATGGGCGCAACCATCCATAAAAAGTACTGACACAATGAGATCCAAGGTATGGACGCATCCATCCAGCAAATAAGGATCAACAAGTAGACTCAGGTATGGTCGTAGCATTCCAATCAAAAGAGTCATGTAAAAAATCATAATAATCCAAAAAAACCCGCAACCTGGATGTTTATCAGACAAAATCCAGGGTCTTGCACTCCATCTCGACCCAAATAGAGTACAAGTTCGAGCATACTAATATGTGAGTTGAGGTTGAACATGTAAGAACATCGTCTGATTACCAGCCAATAATGAAAGCCATTAACAGATGCGAGAGGAACCACCAATATGACGATGGCTCTCAAGGTACAAGAGGTACAATCTACGGAATGTGAACAGTGAGTTGGCGTCGAACACCCGCAAAATCATCCGATAGAAGGCCAATAAAGAAAACCTTGCGTCGAATGTGAAGAACCTGCCATTGAGGCATGCAGGCTCTAAGGCACCTGAAGGGAGTCTGTAGATTAGCTTCCTGGATAATGAGCTAAAGTCCACAGGAAGTGACCTTGATTGAAGGTGGGCCATAATGTTTCCCACATCATCGACACGAGACAGAGGGATATAATGTTTGTGAATCAAGACTAACAGAGAATCAAAGGGAGGTTGAAACTGTAGAGGCCAACATCTCTTGAACATATCGGCAGCACGACATTGGATTAGGCAGTATTTGACATCAAGGGATTTGAGGTCATGGTGATGTGGCAAAGAGCATATGAGTGGTCAAAAAAGATTACCCAAACCCTTGAAGGCAAGCAGAGAATGAGATGAGATGTTCCCAACTCGACATGAATGCAGACAAGTGCCATGTTCAGGAGTGACATACTTCCGACATGACTATAATACTGGTTCCATTTCCCCCCACCATTTCTGGCGAGTACCCCAATTATTTTTTTGAACAAGCTTGAAGGGGATAGCATATGATTGTGCTGTAAGTTTGTCCTTCAGACAAATCCAACCTAGTACATTTAACGAGCCCTAGGAAGGAGGAACTCGAGTAACGTCATTACGACGGAGTCCGATGCCATCTATTTTTAATGAGTCTGACAAAGGAAGAAATCAACATCTTTTCATGTTTAGAGAGTTTGAAAAGACAACGGAAAAGAAAACTCCAGCAGTCCCTTTTCGTAGATAGTCCCACAGATCCGAAAAGGTGGAAAACTATGTCTGGGAGAACCTCCTAGTCGTGATAGGCTAGGGTATTCATTTTTCGTAAATAATCTATCCCAGCCCGAGAAAGGGGTAAACGTATATTGGGTAGATGTCGTTTCGCAGCCAATTTAACGAGCTCAAAATGACAAGCGACTCGGCAATATTTTCAGTTTTAGAGAGTCAGAAAAGAGCTGAAAGGTGACTCCAGTAGTGACTTTTTCGTGTTTTTACCAAGTCCGAAAAAGTATAAAATGCAACTCGTGTCTTTGTCCTAATCACGTGAAGACCTGTTGTTGCACAAAAAGAAAATGTAAAACCCATTTTTCGACAAAAATACAATAAAATATTGGAAAAACAAGTCTTAAAACCTAATTTTGATTTGAAAAGTTATAAATATTACCAATAGTAAAAACTTATTCACTTTTCACTTTTTTACCTCTTTGCAAAGCGATAGTGAGCCATTTCCTTTGTGATCTTGAGGTGAAAATTGTGAACAATCCAGTGGACTAATCCGGATTTTGTCTTCTTCAAGTAAGAGCCACTTCCATTAGCCATATTTTAAGTTGCAATTCATTATATTTAATCATGGTTTGAGGTCTTTTAAGGAGGGAATTTCAAAATTTAGGGCTCTGCGGTTGGCGCGGGTACCAGGCATGGACCAGCGGAAATCCGCTCTGTTTTACACAGAGGCCGTGCCAGCTGGTGCGACTGTTAGCCAGACAGCCGCACCAACGGTGCAACACAAATTCCGGCTAAAAAATCTCAAAAATGAACCAATGAAAATAAATTTTGAATACTTGAGGAGGTTTCTAACACTCCTTTGTTTGATTTGATGTAGGTACAAAGAAAAAATGGTAATTGAATGGAAGGAAAGAGAGCATAGTGAAGAAGATGAGCAGGAAATGGAGAATGAACATTTTATGAGTGCTCTCAAAAATTGTGGGCTCAAGAAATTCTTTATGAAACCATGTCTCTGAGCTCAGCCTGAACTACTGCAGTATTTGATTAGCATCTGGGATGAGGATGAGGAGAAGTTCAAACTTCGAGATCAGGTACTTGAGCTTGAAGTGTCAGACGTGTACTTCATCACTGGACTGTCACGCAGGGGTCCAGTCCCTATCCTCACCAGCACCAGGCCTTTAGGTGAAAACATGACAATGGTCATGGACAAGGTGTGCCGAGGGGCATGCAAAGGGACAAGTAGTGGAAAGGTAGACATTCAGACCATCCCTGATCTACCAATGAGATTAGTGCTACATACCATTATGCGGGCTGCGGGGTTGCAGGAATCGCACGAGGCTACAAAGACACAGCTCCTTCTTGCATCAGAGTGCATGAACCCAACAGTGTTTGACTAGGCCACAGCCATGACTATGAACATCAAACGACAACTCACAAAATGAAAACAGACCAAACTGAAACAATTTGGATATGGATCGATTTTGGTGTCGTTCTTCCTAGAATGACTACCTATCTTCCAGTGCCAGGAGGCCATAGTCCCAGATCCACCACTGAGGGAGCCATGGTTGGCTCGATGGGCGGCACTGATGCTGAGGGCAAGGGGTGGCCAACAGATGTCTTGGAGGCCTGAGTTCTTTGGGTGGCTCCGACGACATCTCATCATTGTGGAGGATTGGCCCTATGCCGGCACAGATTTTACTGGAGACCCGGACATCCCACTCCCAGAGGGAGAAGACTAGGACGAGGAGCTTGGTAAGAATCTTTTTAATTTTATGAGTTTTATGATTTTTTGGTATACATGCATGTTCTAACAGCTAATCTTATATGTATGCAGATGTTGGCCCAGAGAGGCCTTCCGGGATGTCACCAATAGCGAGGAGGACCCCTCTCGCTTATGACCCTCAAGGTGAGGGGGGTGAGGGGGATGAGGTTGTACAAAACCTAGAGGGGATTGCTCGTGGGGTTCCGGATTATGCTCGTTTAACTGATGTTCCCTTAGCTTATCAGAGGCATACCATAGGGGTTCCGAGTCATCTCCACCGCTTGCTGAGGCAGTTGGTGCAGGCAGTGACGTGCTACCATGAGCACCATGCCGATTAGTCACCTAGGCTTTTTATTTGCATATTTTTGAGAGACATGTCGTCTCTGGATGTAAGTGAAACAAACATCTATATTTTTGGTTTTATATTATGCAGACGTTGCAAACACTCGACATATATTTATACATATATTTTCTACATGGATCTTACTTACATATGATGATGTTTTTATATGTTATGCAAATGTCTAATACAATGTCATCTAATGTATTAGCTAAATAATCTACATAACTAACGAACCAATGGAAAAGTTAAAAGTTCAAAAAATGCATCACACCAACATATTTTATTTTTACACAAGATTAAAACACAAATGTAAACTATGCTTGAAGATGGGTTTCATTTTTACACAAGCTCGAAACATAAAGTAAAGTATGCTTGAAGATGGGTTTAATTTTTACACAAGCTCGAAACAAAAAGTAAAGTATGCTTGAAAATGGGTTTCATTTTTACACAAGATTGAAACACAAAGTAAAGTATGCTTGAAAATGACAAGGAAAAATGGGCATGCCCCCAGCATGGTGTCTCAATTCGAGGTACATGCCACCCAAGCTTCAGTGCATATGCAAAGCAGATGCAGTGAAGGTTCGAATTACGAGATTGAGATCATATCAAGGACTCAAATTGAACAGGATCATGTTTCATTTAATGAGGTTGATACACTTAAAAGGATCCGGCGAATCTGCATTGTCGAGCCAAGGGGATTGAGAATAAACATCAAGAGCCATGCTCAAAGGAGCATTATCAGCAGGAGGAGGATCCGATGCAGCAATGATCTCACAATAATTGATTTCAACCGGGGTCAGGGGCATCGATTCTCCAAAAGAGGCAACCTGTTCAGGAGAAGGGATGATCCATGGGTCATCTAACCTAGAGATCATATTGACTTGAACGGTGTTCGGTGGTGGAATGGAGAAAATACCCATGAGAATGGGGTCCTTGAAAAGACCTAGTCCTATACTATCGGGGGGATTAGGAATTTCATCCACGTATGGCATGTTTTTCTCGGAAGACGAAGTAAAGAAAGACAAATGATCTACAGTAATAATCTTTCCCTCATGTGGAAACTTCAAAAGTCGAAAGAGGGTGGATGGAACGCATAACATGGCTTAGGTCCAACTGCGATCGAGTAGAAGATTGTAGTTAAGTTTGGCATCAACAACTTCCACTTTTACGTTGATTGTATTACCTTGCAATGTAATCGGTAGACTCACGAGAACACCCAAGGGTTTTGATTCCCTTCCATCGAATACCTCAAGGGCATTGGGAGATGAAGTGAGGGCTGGAGAGCCAATGACCTTCCAGCAAGCAGATGACATAACGCAGGTAGAGGCACCTTCGTCCACAACGGCTCTGTGAATATTGAGGTCGTTTATGCCGACTTTATAACAAGCGCAATCTGGTGCAGGAGTCAGGAGACGAAATTCTCTAGATCGAAGGTGAGAAGGCTAGAATCGGCATGATAAATTCCGTCAATTGAAGATAACAAAGCTTTCCATTGAGACAGAAAACTCTGAAGTACTTCCAATGCAGACATCGCAAAAGGCGCCTGTGCCAAATCCTCAACAATGTTGTAATGCTGACCAGCACGGGCGTTCGGATTATAGGAAGAATTTCGGAGAAAACCTTTGGAAGGTGGTCGTACAACAGGTTCAGCACTAGGCCATTCAATCTCAAGAGGACCAGAGGCAGGCGGGGGAGGAGGGCCATCAACGGCTTCCTTCCCGGCTGCCTGACGTGATATGGCATAATCCTTCGACCAAGTGGCAATAGAAATAGGTGTAGCACCATTCATCATGAAAACATGAGACCTAAATGGTGCAGATGGTGAAGGCTGCTTGACCATCTGGGTCTGTTGAGATGGAACAGGTTCCTTAAGAACTACCGGAGTTCCCTTAGAGCCCTTAAGAAGTTGACTAGCCTCAGATCGTCGAGGGCAATCTTTGGTGTAGTGGTCTTCATCACAAATTACGCAAGGTTACTTCAATTTTTGCTGTGAACCATCATTAGCATGTGGTTTGGATGATTCTGGTTTTGGGGCATCATATTTGGCTTTGCCTTTGCCCTTATTTTTCCCTTTGGAAGTCTTGTCCGCAAGATTGGCCTGGACGGCATTGACGTCCACGGTCTTACCATAATCTGAAGTAGCTAGAGGAGCAGAATTGTTGGAAGAATTAAATTTCTTCTTGCCATTAGAAGACTTGCGAGAAGTCTAAGAGATGGAACTAATAACACCATATACTGATGGGGTAGCCGGAAATTTAGAGGTCCCTGGTCGCGGGGCCAGTTAAGAAGTCATATAACGTGCCGGACTAAGAGTACACTAGATTGAGGTACTGGGCACGAGCAATGGCTTGTTCCTCAGTCACACATGCTCCCATAGCAATGTCCTATGCAATATTATTGACAAAGGAGGTAGTGAACCAGTGAGTCAGAAGTTGATCAGGAATGTCAAACTTGATCAAACAACGACGACGTCTCCATTCATGAATGTGATCTGAAATATGAGTGGCTTTGTCTTGTTTCAGATATGTCAGGAGATGTGTCCCGGCTTCGTAACGAACCGGTAACTGGAAATGCGTGAGCAACACCATAGCTAGATTATTAAAATCTTTAAAAATTCCATGGGACAGTTCTATGTACCATTTAGCAGCAGCGCCGGTGAGAATGCACTGGAAAAGACGTAGACGAATCGAGTCATCTACCCAAGAATTCGAAGAACACCACAAATGGTATGTCATGACATGTGCTTGGGGGTCTTCACCATATTTTCCCTCAAACTTAGGACAATCACGAGGCACCTTCGTCGGAACCGGAGGCCAATATGGATTATGAAGAATCGGATCATTGGTCAATTTGGACACGTTCGGTAACTCCAACGTGGCGAGAAAAGGTAATTGAGGGTTAAAAGGCATGCCAGGTCCTTGATAAGGACCTGTACCTATACTCCATCCTGGTTGAGCGTAACTCTACCCCCATTGGTTCTGTCCTGGAGGATTCTGACCATAGGGGGTATAAGTCAGATAATTGGGTTGATATGGCGGCTAAAAGCGAGGATACAGGGGTTGATAACCAGGGTACTGATTCTGATTATACGTGGGCCCCGATTGATCGGTGTACGAATTGTGCTGTGGAATATAAGTATAGTCTGGCTGTTGAAGGTAATAACCAGAACCTTGGGGCAGGTTGTAAACTGGTCGAGACTGACCTTGAAGGTAATAGCCACCTTGGGGTCGAACGGGCTGCTGGTAAGTGGGGCCCTGCTGAGTCGGATAAGTCGAGCACACATGTGGATTTGGCTGTGGCGTAGAATATATCGGCGGCTGAGCAAGGTTAGCAGGTTGTGCAGGTTGTCCTGATGGCGGGAGTGGGCCAAGTTGTGCCTGCTAACCAAGTTGACCTGTGACATGATCATAAGATGGCCCTGGTTGTGCAACATTTTTACCAATTGGAAAATGAGGCTGCTAAGGTTACACCAAAGGTTGAGACAGATGGGTTTGCCCCCCAGGACCATATAGTGGTCTATGTTGATACCTTGGTTGCCCTGGCGGTCCTTGAGGTTGCCCTGGTTGGACCACAGGGTGAGGCTACAGAGGTTGACCTTGAGGATTGTACTGCCCTTGTGGGCCGTAAAACAATCCCTGCTGGATTGAAGGTTGTCCCTGTGGGTCGTACGCATACCCTGGCTAGGCTGAAGGTTCTCCCTGGAAGGGTTGTACTTGTGGGCCAGAAGCATATCCTTGCTGAAACAAATGTTGTCCCTGTAAGGGTTGTCCGTGTTGGTTAGAAGGTTTCACAGGCAGGGTAGGTATGAAACCGTTGATATACTGAGAAGCCTTAGGAGCACGGAAATAAATGGGGTTTTCATGCTCGTCATATTGAAAGGGATATACGTAGATCGGGATACAATCCGCTCCATAATGAGAAAAGTAAGGATGATTAAGATCCTGAGAGGACTAACCAACCTCGAAGATCGACAGTTGTAAATACATCCGGTACTCCTCGGGAGAAAGGTTTTCAGGAATAGCAGAAGCTATATAAACGTCTTCAAGAACTGACGAGGTCCGAGTTGACTGCGTGGTGACAACAGGCGTAGATGCATCCACGCAGACAGTAGGTCTAACAGGTTTCGATGTGACAAAAGGAGATGTCGTGAGAGGTGTTTGTGGCAACATCCCTAACGAGGGAATGATCAGTTCCGTGGATGGAGTTGATATTCCCATATAGGCAATAGTGGCCATGACCTGACTTAAATACCTATATCCAGCTAGGAGCGACGGATCGAGTGAAGACAGAACAGAAGGTTTGAGGATGTCTTCAGGGAAAAGTTGGTAGTCTTCACCAAAAGTAGGAATTCCCTCGCTAGGATTAGGACTGGATGAATCCATATCTGACCCTGCCATAAGATCTTCTAAAAGACGACGGGGACTAGGAGGTATAACAGCAGCCGAAAATGGTGATCCCGATGTAAGAGGAGGGAATTTTTCCCCTACTCCAAATCCAAATCAAGCGTTGGACAAGGGCCAATTGAACTCAACTAGTCCTCCAAAGGGAAGTTCAGATATAACCGGTCCCCCATCGGGAAACTCAGATACAACGGGTTTTTGATGCTCAGCAGAGGATTGAGAGACCTCTGATGAATCGTCTGTATAAGGAATACCAGTAGACGAAACTGATGGTTCTGCCACTATGACTATAGCAAAAATAGGAAGAGATCAAAAACAAAGACACACGGGCAGAAACCAAGGCAAACAAAAATAGGCCGAAAAATCAATCTATAAATGGGTGTGTGATCGTAGGTGATTAATTTTACCACATTCAAACTGGAAATTTTACTGTTTCATGTTTTAAGAGTCTAGAAACGAGTAAAAGATGACTCTATCACTTTCAATTTGGAAGCAAGATTGAAAGGACAAGCACTTGATGATCTTTTCAAATTTAGGGAGTTAGTAAAGATCAAAATGACTGCTCTAGTAATCTAGCTAAATGGGTGTACCAGCTATCCGTGAACTTCCATATACACCTTGGTAAAAATGAAAGAGAAATCAACCAAGGAATTAACGTACGTGCAGGTAATCTCTCCGATTGTTGTGCCCAGTGTATCACGGGTAAAAGGCGGCAGACTCGGCTTCCTATAGATAGGATTTGTAACCTAATGGGGTCTCCCTTTATATATGCGATGGTATGTGGAGCACAAGTCCGTACTAGCGCTGTCTGTAGCCAGATGGCGAGTGACAACTACTAGGCTTAAAGACGCCGGAACACGTCTCTACCTTAGACTACTAGATGTTCCGTTAAGTTTCAATGTTGCCTTTGGTTAATTCAGTAAATTTTAAAGTTGATCTTCAATTTATGTTTCGATTTCAAGGCCCTATAGAATGTTGGATCTCATAAAACCTCTAGATGCAAAATACATGCCACGAAATATCATTTGGCTCAATGAAGAGCTATCTACGGGAGAGTTGAGAGCTTTCAAATGATAGCAAAATGAACACACAAAAACATCCACTACTATTTTCAATGCAAGCTAATGAAACTAGAAAACTTTTCTCTAGAATTATATAATGCTAGTAATGCGAAGAAGTTTTCAATTTTCACTATGCCAATCCAAATGCAAAAGATTTTGTTTTTGTATTTTTCAATATATTAGAGCAAATGCACTAAATAAATGAAAAAACAAATGAAAACATCAATTTGAGAACGATAAAGAGAGAGCTGAAGAAAATCAAGTTCACTCAACTCAAACAAGTGCAATCAAGACTCAAACTGATGACGAAATCCCTTAAAGCGAAGAAGAATATCGAAAGAGACTCAAACAAACCGTGTGATCTAGGCTTGGAGCAACACAAAGAAAAATCGAACAAAAGAGAGAACGATCACTCAATAAATGAAATGATTCAATGGGATTCATCAAGATGAATGCAAAGAAGCAAAAATGAAGTTGACCAAGAAAGAAAAGACCCAAAACTCCCATGGAAGGCTCAGCACACTGAAGCACCTTGAAGCCCTAGGAATAAAATGAAAAACTGACAGAAAAGGGAAAACAACCGGAGGAAAAGGGCTAAACACAGTCAAAAATGACTTCAAAGCACTCAATAAATCACAAAAAATGAACCAGGACCAAAAGTCAAGCTCAACGAGCCCAAGAACAGGCAAACCCTAAAACTAAGCAGGGTTGGCGCGCCTGTTTGGCTGTAATCTGCGCCAAACAGGGGATGGCACGGGTGCCTAACGAGCAACTGGCTCTAGTTGGCGCGACTGTCAGAGGTATAACCATACCAATAAATTTTACCCTAGAAATTTATGAAAATGGACAAACAGACGCTAGATCTGGTCTTCTAGGGGCTGAACAGGGGTATAACACCAAGGAAGATGAACCAAAAAAGTAGACTAATCAAATGAAAAGCCAAAAAAAAACCAATGGAGGAAGGACCAACTCCCACTAATCCCCACTGGAGTCGTAAATTTGTTGGAGAGGTAAATCCCCTCTGCGGACAGAGGCAATCCCACTAGCCAAAGAGTGGGTCTAGCAACAAACAAAACACGCTACGATACCGATTCCTAGTTACAAAAGACAAAGACACGATAGATAGCCTACCTCAAGTCCTACACTTTTGTCGTCGAAGAAGAAGTGTTGCTTCCCATTCCTAGCTTGACAGATCACAATACTTATGCTCATCGCGTCTGGACACCTATACACATGCAGAGAAGAAACGATGGCATACAACGTAATAATTCAAACATGTAACTATCAATCAATCGGAAAGGATTGAACTAAATTTCATTACATAGATAAGTAATACAACAGTGGAACCAATAATGTAGTCAAGCATATATTAAAATGTGAAAGAAATATTACAACTGAGTTTCGACATCGCGTTCTTCCTTTGGCAGGGCTTCTAGCAAAGCATGTCTCACAAAGCTTGTCGGGAATTTGGACAAGGCTCTCTCTCTTACGAGGTTCTCCTTAGCTCTGCTTTCAATAGTCGTTCAGCTATAGTTTTTTTCCCAAATGTTCAGCTTCCAAGCATTTAGCTAGCTTGTAAAGGGAGAGGGCAAGCCTTTATAGAGGGAGGAAGGGAAGTTGGGATCCCTATAATCATGGGGGAGAGTCCTATCTCTTAGGAAGGTTCCATGAGAGGTGGAAAACCACTTCCTAATCAGGGAGATCTAGAGGCAAACAACCCAACCTCATTTTGATGATCCGTTCTAAAGTTGTTAGAATCAAACTTTCGCCTTCTATTTTTTAAAAACATTCCTTAATAGGCTTGGCGCGAGTGAAACATAGGGACAGAGCACTAGTTGGCGCGCCCACTAGTGTGCATTTTCCCCATTGGCGCGAGGGATGAATTGGCTACCCATGACAATGCCAAAACATGGGTTTTTATGGTTTTCCAAAGGAGATGTTCTTGAGAAGAATTCTTGTCTTTATCTAGAAGGACACCATCAAGGTGTTTTCAGTACATTTTATTGTTCACAAGTCACAGGAATAGTCCTCCAATTTACGGGACGAGGGATCGCAGAGACGGTCACAAAATGCTGTGTAACACTTAGTACTTTACCCAAATTGGAAAGAACTTCCTGGAAGTCATCCCCATATGGTGTGAAATCATCCATGTAGATTTCGACAGAGTCATGGACTAATTCAGAAAAGATGCTCAAGACAGCTCTTTGGAAGGTTACAGCTGGGGCATTTCAAAACCCAAAGGGTAAGACTCTATAAGCGAAGGTACCCCAAGGGCAGGTGAAAGTAGTCTTATCTTGGTCTTCAGGGCTGATTTGAATCTGATTGTACTCAATGAACCCATCTAGTAAGGAGAAAAACTTCTTCCCTGTAAGGCCATCTAGGACTTGGTCTATAAAGGGAAAAGGGAAATGGTCTTTCTTGGTGGCTTTGTTAAGTTCTCAATAATCAACACAAATTCATCACGTCCCATTCTTCTTTGGGACTAAGACAAGAGGAGATACCCACTCACTGTCAGATATAGGATATATGAACCTTGCATCTAATAGTTTTTGCAGCTCTTCTTTGACTATGTCTTTCAGAGCTGGGTTCATCCTTCTTTAGGGTTGTCTCACAGGCTTGCATCCTTCTTTGATGTAAATATGATGTTTTCACATTGAAGGATGCACCCCTTTCATGTCTTTGTAATCCCAAGCAAATACATCTAGATTCTCTTTCAAAAGTTGGCAAAATTGATTCTCTTCTTCATTTGAGAGGTTTGTGCTAATTTTCAGATATCTAGATGGGCCAAAATCAATAGCCTTGGCGGATTCAGAGATTGAATCAACTGAGTGCACTTCCATCCAAGGTTAGATTTCAAACTCTTTGACTAAGGTTTCGAGAGGAATGTTAGTGGAGGACTGGTTTTGAATGGCACGGCCGATGAGTTCATCTTCATCAAGTTTCCCACCTTTAAGAATAGAATCTATGGTACACATAGGGGAAGTGTTATATAACTCATGTTCTTCATCCACCAACCATATAGGGAGATCATGATCAATGGAAGGCTAGGTTGGAGGATATAACCCTAGCTGTTTAGATAAAGGCCCATTTTTTATAGTCATGTTTCTAACCCGACAGCTAATATAAGCATCTGTAGTGCCTAACCAAGGTCTCCCTAAGATGATGGGATAACCATTGAACTTGGTTTTTGGTTGCAGGACCAGGAAATCTGTAGGATACTCCCAAGATTAAATGGTAACCATAACATCATCAATAATTCCTTCCAAAGTTACTGTGGATCGATTTGCAAGTTGTAGAACTGTTGTGGTTTTCCTCAAACTCCCTTGGAGATTAAGTTTCAACATAGTTTTCTTGGTCATGACATTGATGGCAGCCCCTAGATCAATCAGAGTTTTGGGGACTATGACACCATTTACATTCACATCAACAACTGGGCTACAAGGGTCCAAGTAATTTGGAAATATCACCCTTCCCAGCATTACGTTAGAAAGTTATCCTACCACATTGATGGTGGGGGTATCTTTCTTCCTTCTCCGAAGTTTCTTGAAGAATTTTTCATTGATGAGCCTATTGTAGATAGGGATATCCTTAATGGTATGGAGAAGTGGTATCTTTACACACAAATTTTCCAATTCTCCCAGGATTTCAGTCTCCTTAGGGGTGTGCTGACTAGGGTGGATCAAGCACTCAGGAAAAGGAGGTTGTTGGATCTGAGTGTTACCTTATTCATTTTCCTCCTCAACCTCTACAGGTGGAGATAGAGGATGGTTGTCTGGGAGTACTCTTCCTGACCATATATTAACCTCCTGTATCTCCACAACATAAGCTGGATAGTATGTTCCTCCACTAGGAGACTACTATGTCTGTCTGTTGTTCGAGTTTGGATTGGGCTGTGCAGGTATAGGTAGCCTAGGTGAAGCAGCATGAGTAAGCTGATGTTGAGGTTGGGGTGGAGGCATTAGAGCAGTTGGTTGATTTTGTTGAGGCCTCCAGCCTTGGGATGGATTGGTCCACTGAGCTTGTTGTGGAACATACTGCTGGAATGGTTGGTTTACTGGTTGAGGATGATATGAATGGTTGTAAGGCCAAATAGGAGGTGTAGACCAGGATGGAGGAGTGGGGATGTATGAAGGTTGAATGGGTGCACTCTGATTGTTATGATAGTAAGAGTAAGGTGCACCTTGCATACCTTGTTGATATGGCTGAGGGCCTTGAGGCCTTCTCTAGTTGATGAAACAGAGTTTCTTTAGCATTGCTTCCCCACCTTCATATACAACCTTAAGTCCAAGTAAGGAGGGACACTTTTTTGTGGCATCATTCTCCTCACAGACTAAGAAAACCTCTATGACATTCAGTGGACATTCATTTCTTGGGTGATTCCTGGTACATCTAGGACAAAAGATGGCCAGGGCTCTCTCTGATTCCTCTTGCTTCCTTTTGACATGCATTGTGTCCATTTGCAAAGAAAAGGTGTGCAACATGTCACTCTTGAAGTCCTCTAACATGTTTCCAATCTCATGTTTTATGTAGGTGGAAGAGGAAGGGGTATTGGATGTACTTTGGATAGCTCTATCCTTCTTCCTAAATGCCCTAGAATGGTTCTGAAAGACAATTTTGATTGATTCATAAGGTTTTTGGTAGATATCTCCTCCTGATAGCATATTCAAGGTTTCTATCATCTCTTCGCTGATCCCTCAAAGAAGTACAAGTTTAAGTGATGCAGGATAAGAGTGCAGTTGGCTCTCTTATAGTTTAATCAAAACCTCTCTTCATAGTCCTCTAGGGATTCATTAGGTCCTAGAGTCATCCTAATTATTTCATCCTTAGTTTCCTTGGACCTATAGTAGTCTCTATATTTTCTTCAGAAGTTCTCTTCCATCTATGCCCAAGTAGTGATGCTATCCCTAGGCAAACCCATGAACCAGCGCAAGGCTACATCCTTAATGGTGGATGGGAATAGCTTCAAATTCTGGACATCAGAGGTGTATTCATAAGTCCTAAAAACAACAACAAATTCCAACATGAATGTGTCAGGGTCCTCTTAGGTGAGTCCATGAAAGTCTGGGAGAGCTGACGAGCTAATGTTTTTCATCTTAGTTTCCCCATCTGCCTTTCTTATGGGAAAGCCTCTCTAGGTCCCAGCCAGGGTTACAATAGGTGAAGCAGGTCCCTCATTTGAAACAAGTTCTTCTTATTCTTCCCCATTGGGATCCTCAAAGTATTCAGAAGGCTCTCCTATAGGGGGTTCAATCTCACTGCCACTGAAGAAGAGTGAAGGGTGGCTAGGAGGTGATGTGGGGGTTTTGGGTAAGGTTTGTCTTTGGGTATTCCTACTCCTAAGAGGCATGAAAGTCATATATTTTTGGATTTTTTCAATATTTCTGAAATGAAAGGAAAAGAAAGGAAAGCAGAAAATAATGCTAAAACAAAATCAAAATATCTACTAGACACCTCCCCGACAATGGTGCCAAAAAGTGGTGAGCCCTGGTATTGCACCAAGAGTGTTGCAACTCCCAGGGCTGCCCTAATTTACTTTATCAACCCGGGGTTCGTACAACCTTGGAGGTGACAATGCTATATACACAGTAGATGCATTCTATTCATGTCATCCTCTTCTGCTTTTCCAAAGGGTGCTATCTCTTAAACTATGATAAATACTAAGAAGTAAATTACTGAAAGAAAATGACAGAAAGGAAACTAACTCAATTTACAGAAAGGAAATGACTAAAATGAAACTAATTTAATATGCAGAAAGGAAATGACAGAAAGAACTAAATTAATTTGCTGAAAGGAAATGATTGGAAAGAAACTAAACTAAGTTGTATAAAGGAAACTAATTTAAACCACATTTAACTTGGCCAATCGGCTAAACACACTCTACTTATCTTATGCTCTATCTACCATGATTCTCTCCATGCAGCTAACCTATCCATGACTTAATTCTGATTGAGAAAATGTTGATTTGTAGTTTGGAGAAGAAAAAGGGGTAAAAGGTGCTAATGGAGGGCTTAACACATGAAATGGGGCTTAGAAGTGGAAAGAGGGGGTTTGAACTTTATTATAGTGCAAAAATGGTTTTGGAGTAGAATAATTCAAAAAGTGTGATGGCAGAGATGTGATGGAGAAAAATTTGCGAAGTGCGACGGGTTAACAGTTGTGACGAGCGAAACGCGAAATGTGAATAAGAAAGAGTTGCGATGTGTGAAATGTGCTAAGTGATGTGGCGGTGGGATTGGCGGTGGAGCACGATTGCAATATCACAATCGGCATTTGGAAGCGGTAAGTCTAAAAGAAAGAAAAAGGAAAATGTGCAAAGTGCGATTGCGATGGGTGATGTGGTGGTAGAGTGCGATTGCAATATCACAATCGACAGATGGGAGTGGTAAGTGTTAACAGAAGGATCTAAAAATTGCAATTTGCGACATATGGTAGCGGGAAGTTTGAGGAGTAAGGGCGGAAGGTTGAATTTCGATGGTTTTCAAGCGTTTTGCGTTAGAAAGGGTAAGGCAACCGTGAATGATAATCCTTGAAGGGAAGACGAAAACAGTGCGACGTGTGATTGCGATGGGTGACATGGTGGTGGGACTTGTGGCGGAGCGCGATCACAATATCACAATCGGTAGATGCGAGTAATAAGTGTTAACGGAAGGAACTAAACATTGTGATTTGCGAGGAGCGAAGTACGGTAGTGGGGATTTCGAGGAGGGAAGGCAGAGGTCAACTTTGATGGTTTTTCCAGCTTTTTTTCATTAAAAAAAGTAAGGCAGTCGTAACTAATAGAATCAAAGGAATAAGGCGACTGAAGGGTTTAAGTGCTGTTAGGAAAAAAAGGTGGGTGCAACAGTTTAAAATAAGCGGAAAAAAAGGTGGGTGCAACAGTTTAAAATAGGCGGAAAAAAAGAGGGAATGGAGGTGTAAAAGCAAGATTTAGAGGCATAACACAAAGATGGAAATAGTGAACAGAAATCAATGTTTTTGGTTTGTGGGAAGGTTTACCCTCCTCGAGCTCTATGGAAAAAGATGAGAAGGGAAGTATAGACCCACAACTTTTAGATTTTTATCCTCTATTCTAATACTCACAAGAAAATAAAAAACTACAACAGAAAATTGAAATCAAATACTAAGAAACAATGAAACTATCATAAGTAGATCTAACTAAATGGCAGAAGAAAAACTAGCTAAATAACAAAAAATAAAGAATGAAAACAACAGAGAAGCTGAGGCACATGGATTGGGTCCTAACCCAAGAGCCTCGCTCTCTGAAACTTAAATCAGTAAAAGGAAATCAATCTGCTCATTTCATAAAAAGAATAACCTCATACATCTCTGAAAGTTTTATTACTGAGCAAAATAAAAAAACTCAATAGCTCGCAACAATAGTTCTGAATGGAATCGACTCACTGACTAACTAACTTCTACCTAGCTAGCTCTACTCTATTTATTCTAAAGGGAAGCTATCAACATCTCCCTTGAAAAGGGTGATTGAGTCCACTTGACTCCCAGTAAGAATAGATTGAGTATTCTCCTCTTTGAGTTGCCTGGGTACCTTTGGAACTCGAATTGCTGGAGAGAATCTTTGGGGTGAGTGAGTCCACTTAACTCCAAGTCAACAAATATTGAGTGCACTCCTCTTGGAATTGCTTGGTTGCCTCTGCACTCGAATTGCTGGAGATATTCTTTGGGGTGATTGAGTCCACTTAACTCCAAGTCTTTATGGTAAAATCCTTATGAAAATGCTTAATAATTCATGATTTTCTGCACTTAACTTCATATTAGGCACTATGAGTATGTTAGCCTTAACCAACACCTATACTAGCATCATAAAACAAAATAATAATAAAAATTCAAGAAAAAGAGATCTAAGAAGGAAAAAATGTGACCATTAACCCCTCCAAATATGTCTAACGATGGAGCTCATCATGGTGTTCCTTCACTTGGAACAACTAAAGAAAGACAAATATTATTTTCTCTAAGACAAATAGATAAACATAAAGGAAAGAAGCCTACTTGTGATCCTTTCGCTCTCCTTCTCCTTCTGTCGTTGTTGCCATCGCTCTCAATCAAAGACAGAGAATAGCAAACAACATACAAATATACAAATATCTACTTATCTTAACCAAATCGAACCGATTAGATCTGAGAATACATACACAATTGAGAATACAATTCACAAGATATAAGCATAAATATGATAAAATGAACATATCTTTATTAAGAAAGTAGGAGGAGAAGATTACAACCAATAGATCGATTCATCGTCAACTTGCTCCAACTTCATTATGTCCTCATCACACCAAGCATCATCTCAGCAGCATAACAGTGCTTCTAGCTCTCATCAATTGAGAATCCAACAACATAACATTACACAAATTTCTCCCTTCCTACCACTTAGATGAGTGCTCAATTTATAGGGAAATTGAAGGTAGTTTCTCAATAAATGGAATTGAATGGCATTCTAATAATAGGTGAGACATGTTTCCAAGCTCAGAGGTGATGGATGAACACTTGTATTTGAAGTATGACACCTATGAGCTCTTCTAGAAGGCACTGGACATGTGGAGATTTGTGGAACAATGACGATTTCGTTCCTAGGAGACCAATGCACCCTTAAGTTTCGGGAAGTGCACTCCAGTGCACCTTTACATGGAGGTAAGTGCACTGCAATGCATTTAAGCCATTGCAGAGAAGTGTTGATGAGTCAATGGGTCATATAATCTATACTTAAAACCTTGGAAATCTCACAATTGAAGCCATTAGTGGAATGTCTTCACTTAGGGCATATAGCAACTGAATTAGGGGATGATAGACCCTAATCATTAGTCTTGAGGGATAATGCCCAATTTGACCAGGTCTTGGGGGATGATGCCCAAATTGACCAGTAACAACATTGTTTGGTCTATTTAATGGATGATGAGGAAGATGAGATTCATCCATTCTTTTATCCATTCTCTTGGGAGAAAAGCATTGTGAGAGAAAGGATTCCCTGGCATTAGTATATTGATTGAAGGCTCGAGGGTGGTCAGTTATAGAAATATTATGTGTAGGTGAGCCTACAGTTGGGTGGAGAGTAGTCCCCAAAATATTTTTTGTGGTTAGTAAAATTCAAAGAGCATTCAACTCCATAAATCACAAGTAAGGAACACTGTCAATACATGTAAGTCATCTCTACTCGTGTTTTTGAAAATTCTATGTTAAATAGTTGAATATTTTTTATTTTTATTTTTTATTTTATTTAATTTAATTAATTAATTAATTTTATTTTATTTTTATTTATTTATTTAGTTTTATTTTTATTTTTATTTTTAATTAATTATTTTTTATTTTTTATTTTATTTATTTGTTTATTTATTTTAATTTTTTTTTAATTTTTTCTTTTTTCTGAATAAGACTTATTCCATTAAGAAAGCATGTGGTACAATATGAGATTACAATCAAGAGAAGTTGAGTAACGGGGAAGCCGGAAATGATAAAATATCAACCTCGGTCTGGATGAGTAACCATGAAATAAGAAAAAAGGATCACAAGGGGTAACAGGAATCAATGGGCTAGACATAGGAGTCTACCTAGAATGGATCGAATCTTCCATACGACATTTCTTCCCTATATTTTTACTAACGTTGACCCAACCATTGTGGTGCAGATGGGTCAAACCCACTTGCAGATTGTTGTGGGTTGAAGGACGAACTTCCTTGTCTGAATCAGAGGTGGAAGACTCATGAGTGCGTTTCTGTGAAATCAGAGGTTCAGAGAGATCCTCAGGGCTAGTTGAGGGCGTGTCCTTCATCTTCTTTTCATCCTCCCATTCCACTTCAACCTCCTCTTCATCCGAGCTGAAGCACTCAATGTCATCCATGGGGGGTGGATCACATGTTTTCTAGCTTTTGGATTTTGATTTGTGAATGATTTTCTTCTTTTGGGCTAGGAACGTGGCACATGTGTTCTGAAGGTGCCCTTTTTGATGGCAATGGCGGAATTGGAAGACGGTGTTCTCATAGTCCAGGGTATGTGTCCATCGGAATTCCCCAATTTTGAGGTTGATTTGATCGGGCAGACCTCTGCTTATGTCTATTTCCATGCAAATACTACCAAAGGTGTATATTCCTTTCTCCCCCCTAGAGGAATCAGTCACTAGAAAGCAGCCCAGAGTGTTTCCAATCCCTTGGAAGACAGAGAAGTGCCATAAATGTGTAGGGAGGTTTGGAAGTCTGACCCAAATGGGAGGCCTGGTGATAACTGTTGTAGAGGGGTTGAATTTTGGGAACCAAGGGGTGAGGAATAGCCCTATTGTTCCCCAAAACCATGGGTCTCCCGTTAAGGCTTTCTGATAACCTTCTCTGAAAGAAAACGCAAATATGAAGAAACCCTTCGAGCAAAAGAAGACCTTATTGTTCTTGGTCCAGTTGGAGTGGATCCATTGGTATATATCTGCTGTGCGAGGCCATAGTCCATTAAATCTATAAATGATGGCGGATTCTGCAAACGTTTGGTGTTGATCATCCAACGATGGATGGGAGATTTCAATGGAGGGTGTTTCCTCCATTTTATCCACCAAAAAAGTCTTGGGAGCCTCAGCTGGTTGTGCATATTTCTTGGGAGGCTGTGCATGGACAATAACTTTGTATGAGAAAGTAGGAGCGGAGGAAGGCGGCCCAAATGCTCCCCCTCGCAGACGAAGCGTAAGCACAACCGAAGCATCTCTTTAAATACTGTAAAAATAAAGGGGAAGAGGGTCCTTTAGTTGTTTACCTTCATAAAGAAGTCTCTGAAGAGCAGAGGGGATCCCCAGCCTGAGTTCGAGGTCATGCGAGAGATTCTGCACCAAATCCGTTGTGTGCACCCAATGCAGCATGGTTTTTCCTGAGAGAAGCGATATCTGGATCTGATAAGAAGGGGAAGAGTGACCTAAAAAAACTTTCTTGTCGGTGCAAATCTAAGTCTATACTGTGCTTGATCTCTGGTTTCCCAAATCCGTAAATCATATCTGGGCCTTGATGGAGGCTTAATGATGAGAGTAGCCACAGTGAAACTGGGCATTTCAAACCAACAACAGCCCCACTGCGTATCCAACTTGCAGATATGAGAGGCTTAGATTCAGCAGGGCATCAACCATGGTAGGGTCTGCGTATTTTCTCTGCTGGCTTCATCTTTCATGTGGGTGTCTTTATTTTATTAGAGAACTGCGCTGCTAGGCCAAATCTAAATCGCATATTTGATACCGAGGGGAGCCGCGGCCTATACCACCATTGTAGCAATGTATGTAGCTATGGTGACAACAATAGATCTATGTGTAGTAGCCATTGTACCATCGCCCTCATCGTTGTCAGCGGCAGGGAAGCTTTGTGGAGCTCGGAGCCAGATCGGGTCCATATCTATGTTTTCGAGGGAAGCTGCAACCTGTGCAACCTTTGTGGCAGCGTGATCAACTATGGTGGTAGCGGCTGAGCCAAGTGAGTCAGTCGCTGGGGTAGCCACTTCATCATCGGTGCCGGCAGCAAAGTAGTGTAGAACCCTAGCAGAGGCCATTTTTCTCTTCGTATTTCAATCCACCCGTTACATAGTTGAATAATTGAGTGTTGATTATTAATCATATAAATTTATGTAATTATTTGTATATTTTAAATCGAGATTGTTACATTTTTAGTCACATATTCATTAAATTCTCATTTTCTACTAGTGCTTCCTTAAAGAGTGATTGTACGGTGTTACCCTACCTCAAGGGTTTTATTAAAAAGAGTGAAACATTCACATCTATTTCTTGTATGAAATTCATATCGTATTCCTGTATTGCGCTTGGAATTATTTTGGCAGAGATTTTAATATATTTGTAGTAATATAACAATAGTTAGGATCACATGTTTATATGTAGTTTATATATATTGTTGTTATGCTTATGCTTAGATGAGAACTAACTTGCATATTAGAGGGGGGCTATGTGATAGTCAGAGATTCATTCTAGTGGTTGGCCAATGTGAGGACATCAGATGAGAAATGATATGATGTACATTTTTCTATTATATTTGTATTAATTAATATGCACGATTATGACATTAAGTAAAGTGTAGATTTGGAATTAGCATTACTTCCCAACTAAATAATTCGATGATAAGCATCCACAACAATCATGGTAGTATAGTCCATGTTAGAATGTTAATCTTAATTCTTTAAAGAGGTTTCTCACCATTAACCCTTAAACCTAGAGTTGTGATAGTTCTCTTATAGACACTCCCATAAAACAATTCCTTAAAGTATTAAATTAAACAAAATTGAAATAAATTTATAAAATAATTGAAATTTAAATAATATAGAAATATCATAGTTAAATTTATCTAAACTTAAATAATATCTAATGAACAATTAAGTAAAATAATAAAACATATATAAATAAAATTTTCAAAATTATATATATATATATATATATAATTTTAAAATATAATAAATGATGATGATGGATAATAAAACATATATAAATAAAATTTTCAATTATATATATAATATTTTTAAAAACAATAACCTAAATGTTATGTGATGATGATAGTGATGGCTAACATAAATCAAATTGGTTAGCTATATCTTGAGAAAAGCAAGAAATTATTTGAGTTTCTTTATTATTTTATTTTTTTAATTAAAAATATTGAATTTACCATTCCAAAATTATCATGGAATTAATAACTAGCATTTTCCCTTAAGGGTTTAAAGGTACATCGAAGGAGCGGACTTTGTGTTAACGCCCGTGCATATCAAAGGGTGTGGTCTCCATTGATCTTAAATCGATGGTGACCTGCAAGCACAAACAAGTCCGTTGTTTAAACCAAACGATGCTTCAGTAGTTGACCTTGCCATGTGTGCTTTGACCGAGATCACATTTACTATGGGGTTAGAAGGGTGATGAATGAGTCATACCTCGAGGTCCCTCCACAGTGACGCAAGAGAAAAAATTTCAGTGCGACGTGTTAAATTCGAATTGGGTAAAAGGGCGACGAAATTCAGGTTCAATGATTCACTGCAGTGAACAGTGCAAAGGTACACCGAAAGAATACAAGATTTGGGAAAATAATTTATTTATTTGTTGTAATACAATTAAGAAAAATAATTTTATTTTAATATTAAAATTTTGAAAAATATTTATTATTTTTTAATAAAATTAAATTTAAAATAAATATAACTTAATAAAAATAATCTTAATAAATAAAAAATTCAATTAAGCGGCGGCGGCTGCGCTATCATCCAGCAAGCGGTTGAGCATTAATTCAGAATTTGGAGAGAGATCGATCCAATCCAACAAGCTACAATGGATCAATCCAAGGGCACCACAGTGGAGGCGCAGATAAACACCGTGATGAGGTTGGAATCAGTCGCGTTTGAGTCCCTGATAACGTACCTCATGAGCATTGGCAATGAGCAGAGAGGGTAGGCAATGTCGTTGTTCAACATCTACAAGGAAAATCATCCAGATGCTCTGGCCCTGAAGCTCGTTCATGTCCTACAGTCATGTGGACAGGTGGAAATCCAAGTCATGGCCACGATTCTCCTAAAGAAGCAGATCACTGCTTCCACGACATCTTCTAGGAGCTTCTTCACACTAAAACATTAAAAGAAACCAAACGTGAACAACAGAGACTCACTTTGAAGTACAAGGGCAGAACTAAAGAACTCAAAAAAATAATACAATCGCTGATAAATAAACTGACTAGACATGAACGGGAAGAAGAATTTGTGAATAGTTTGAGCGATGTTTAATCTTGATTTGGTTTCATCTTTATAATTAATCATAATTAGAGACATATACAACTGCTTATATACAAGGTCGATCTACATCGATCAGAAGTTTTAAACACATTTAATTCCCCTTCTTGGCATGCCTTAAAAGCCATAAATTATGCAAATTTTTTTCTTTTCAGGGTCGCAGAATCTAATTAACATTATTCATTTTAAGTGACAATTTTCTGAATTTCATTTTCTTTTGCTCTATTTTTACTTGTTCTGCTACGGAATATTTGTTTATTGGTTAATTATGTTTTCCAGAGATTTTATTGATCATATTATAGGAGTTATTATTGCTACCATGCGTAAAAAAATCATATTGACCGCTTTCACTCCCTTTTCAAAATGAATAAGTCAGCCTCTTTCCCATGCAGAAATCTCTACATATGGTGTTATCTATCTAGTAAATTAAATGCTAAGATGTACATGGACGGTTGGTTTTTTCACCTGTTATATGGCTCTCCTTCAAAACCTTTTATTTTTGCAATTGCACGTAGAGCCGTCTTCCATTTTTTAATTTCCTCTGACTTGTATCGTTGTTGACCATCAACATTTTTTTTCTCTTCAAGTTCACATAGGGCTTGAGCGTAGACTCCCTTTCCACTCTCCACCCATTGTAGCTCTGCAGGCTTGACACCATAGAAGACTAGGATGATGGTGTGTCTCCTTGCTGGCCAATAACCCGGCACCACCCACCAAACAATCAGCCTGCATAGAAATCCCTCTTAACCGACCGATGAATCCATTATAACACACCATTTTTTTAGAAACGAATAGTTGAGGCCTACCTGCAAAAATAACTGCTTCTGATTTGATGCGTTGCATATTTTGATGTCAACTTCACCAGGACTTTCAACTGGTCTTGGATGTAAATTTTGTACCAGTGGAATTTGAACTTGGATTGACAGTAGGACACAGCTCGACAGACTAGAAGATCTTAAATTGTGAATTCCTGAAATAGTACTTCAAACAGTGAAATTTTTTTTTCCTGAAACACAAAAAAATGCTCTGGCATTAACTGGCAAAGAAGATTGTAACACACTGGAAAAGTATCGAGACTTGCAGGAATCGAGCAGGAAAACTAGTTTTTTTCAAGATTGATCTCGTACAGTTTCTTGCACGAACTGATTTCAGCAAGAAGATCTCCACTTAGCTTGTTATTACAAAGGTACAACTTTCTGAGCTATTGCAGCTTCCCCAAGCTGGAGGGCAAAGAGCTGGAGAGTAAATTATGGAGGAGTATTTCGTTTGACGAATCGAGAGCTGATGTGACAGCTCCCGATCAGTCCCCTCCAGCAACCCCCTCCCTTCTCCAGTGCGATGCTGGACCCCGCCATTGACAGCACTCCAGCTCCAAACAACAACGGACAGCGACGACATTCCAGCTCCCGGCAGACGGTGACGGAAACGGCAATGTGGACCCCAGCCTCCTCCACCTCTCTCCCTTGCGCCGCTCCTCCACCACCCGCCACCCCCACGACACCACCGGCCACCTACCTCCATCAATG
Source organism: Pinus albicaulis (assembly GCA_034641835.2). NCBI lineage: Eukaryota > Viridiplantae > Streptophyta > Pinopsida > Pinales > Pinaceae > Pinus > Pinus albicaulis. The sequence continues at coordinate 999,391,176 of CM076575.1, read as the reverse complement.
CTGCACCGAACATATAGATTTTTTTTTCCGCGTGCAATGAATTTCCAAATTTGTTTTCAGTTTCTCAGTCATGAGGGAGGAGCATCAAGGAGCAGCGCAGAATTATCCATTCGATTCGAGCATAAAAATCAAGTAGGAACCCTTAAATCTATCGATCCAAGCTATTTTTAATTATTGCATGAAGATTTGGTTTTGTTAAAACCCTTGTTCATCTACCCTTGTACCATATGAGTAAAAACTGTGTCAAAGTTGTAATTCATGTGAGTTCATGGAGTAGTTTAATTGAGTCTTAAAATGTTATGAAGTATCATATAAATCTGAAATTCAAATTCAAGGTGAAAATCCCTGAAAATCTAACTTAAGCGTTGGGAGTAATATATATATAATAAAAACTGAAAAGATGAAATCGCACTGCATCTACCAATGCTCAATATTATCAATACCATTGATATGTATTTACAGAAATGCAAATAGAGTTAAAGAGGATGATATACATATATTCTATTGATGAAATAAAACTATCAGCCAATACCTATTCATAAAGTTTACAATTTCCATCTGAGAAGTGGCCAGACTGCATAAATATTCAATTGAAAAAAATGTTTCTAAATAGTAAGAAACTATTCCAAGACTCTACAAAATAATCCTACTCCATTGCTATTTTTTTCCATACATCCACCAACTGTAATTTCACAGTATTTCCAGCCAAACTATTAGAACTAAGAGTTGTGTTTGCATGTCTCAAGTACTACTGGGTGCCCTGCATTTTCATGATATGTGCATGCCAAGCAATGCTCATGCAGTTCCTCCCAGCACCCATCATCAAAGTTTAGAGCATAGCTTCCAGCATCATATTTGAATATCTCTATTATGGCCTTGTTGTAGCTATCATGTTTCTCAACTTGGATCTGAGATTCCATAACAAATGCCTCCCGCTGACCTTGCCACAACCCATGTCCAACTCTTCCTTACCCATATCTACCCACAAGCAACCCTTCTTGGTTCTGATCCAACACCACCACCATTTCCATAGTTCTTTGTCACCATGGGTATTCATAGATCTAGGATCTCTGTCGGATGATGGAGGTTCATCACAGTGAGGAGAATAGCCTCCCACATTGAGGCAATATCCCATTCTGAAACTTGCAGCACAAGGAGCTCTTAAATGAACTTGTTGACCAAGTCTCACAGACACCTACCCTGCAGTATTCCTAATTTCCTAGGGTTCCACATTCCCTTTGCTACAACCACATGATCATGTCAAATGATATTGCCATTAATACTGGAGCTCTGCAGGGAAGGAACTCTGGGGCAAGAAAAATACATATATTAGAATCCAGCGGTGATGTCTCAGACATGACAAGGGTAATGGCAGGGGAATCTTGTGAGAGTACTAACCTCTGTCAATTCAACATACAACCTAATTTACAGCGCCTACAATGTGAAATGCTGAAAATACAGTGTAAATATGATTTTCCAGCGCCTGGAAAATCATTTTCCAGCGCCTACAGAAAATACATTTCATGCTTCCATTAAAGTATAAGATGTGGGTTCTTTGGTTTCATACAGAACATGGATCTATTTTATCCACCCACACAGCTAAAATGAATCAGTTACTTTCCATATGGATCTCTGTGATATTTTGATTTTATTTTTTTCAATCTATGTAATTATTTTACCTTCTTAATTATCTTAAATGATTTTTCCTTTTAATAAGAAATGAGTGATCAATTTGTTTTTCTATTTTATGTGACACCTCTATTTAGATAGTGTACATTGTTTCTCTTGGTACAACCATATTTCAATTTTGATGGTTGTGGTAAGACATAAAGGTCTAAATAGAGATATAGTTGTGGAGTTGCAAGTTAAGAGGAAAGATGGAGACAAAGAGTGGTCAAGCATAGAATGCAAGAGTCCTTAAGTGGAGGAAGAGATGAATAAATCACTATTGAAGTATGATTGAATGAAGAGGATTGAATACAATAGGTTTTGAAAAAGGATCTTCGTCATTCCATGGTGAGGTGGAATGATTTTTCGTGAATGGAATACAAGAGGAGTGCAAAAAAGTTTTGGCTGACTCAAGTGAGGATTTCAAGATGTTTTTGGAGCATTTATCATACTTCTGATGAATTTTGTGTGAATGGGAACACTAGGTATCATGGACATTTGTAGCAGCAGATATGTGGAGAAGGTTTAGTGAAATAGGATGAGATTGAAGAAAATGCTTAAGATTAGTTAGTCTCCCTGTAAGTTGTGAAGGAAGATTAGGAAGCCTTTTTTTATTAGATAAAGTTTCACAATTAGGACCATGTGGTTAGTGTTTTTTTGCACAAATGATAAAAAAGTTCTTGGTCCAATATATTAAGCAATGCCAACGAAATTGGTTTTGTCAAAACTGTGGGTTGAAATCTCCATACAATAGAAGTATTTTGGTTTAATATAAATAAGGAAAAGTTGTTTTTTGTTTTTTGAAGAAATTTATGCTCAATGAATAATAAGTTTCTAGAGAACCTATGTTAATAATCTTTAGAAATTTCAAAGATTATTAACACAGGTTCTCTAGAAACTTATTTTTCATTATGAATTACAACTGTGAAAATCTACAATGCAAAAAAAATAGGTTATGCTTTACAAGTTATTCCAAGTCACAAGAGCGTGCAGGTGTGGTGGGTTTAGGATTGGTTTGGTACAATGCGTTGAACAAGAACTTCAGAATTTAAAGGATATAACTATGTGTCATATTACTCATCAATAGAAAACCATGAAATTAAGAATCATGGGTGTGTTAAAATTCAAACCTATAAGAGAAGACTTTTGATCATAAATTTGGAAAAATTGGATAAGGGGAATCCACATTGTAATAAAAGAGGTAATACAAATCAAATATCCAAATATCACAGCAATTGATTCTCACTGCTATTGATTATGACAATCCTACTTCTTAATTCCCACACATCATTTGAGTTAGTTTGTTGCCATCATCTTGTGTGTACTCGTTTATGGGATATGTGCAGTGTGTTATGCTTGTTATTCCAGGTAAACATTTAGAACTAATTTCAATCACTTTATGTTTTTTAGGCTTTAGTTGGAACTATGGTGACACTACTTTTAAACAACTCTTCCAAATATTATAGTGTCTGAACTATTACAAACTATATTAGGGTTCCCAGTAGAATGTAGTTCCATCAATGGTCTCTCAATTATGGCTCTGAAGTATACATCCAACAAACACCCATCCATGTAATTCACAAAAACAAGAAATAATTGGCCCATGCATTTAATTCACAGAAACAAGAAATAATTGACCATTCATGTAATTCACGGAAACAAGAAATAATTTAAGTCAGTGGCAATAGCACTTTTGTGGCAATGAGAAATCTAAGTGGCAAGGGCATGAAATTTGATACATTATGAAAAACATGAACCAAGAGCATATAAAACAAACATACAAAAGCTTCCAATATATTAGATTGTTTTGGGAAGTTGGTATACCAAAACATAACATTAGAAGAACCATAACATTAACATTAATAAAGGTTATAAAACTCCAATATTCACATCTTTCAGATTTCAGCAAGTTGTGCTACTTCTGCAAGGATTTTGAGGGGGTTGTTGTCAGCCACTACCCTCCTCACTCTTTTACCCTTTTTCTGAATTATTTTCTATTGTTTTTCACTTTCTACTGGAAGCTCATCAATAATCAAAATTGGATCCTTCAGTTTTGGATTTAACTTGGCTTTCAACCCCAACCTCAATTTGCTTGTAGGCCTTGTTCGTGGCCTCTTACAGTATTCTGTTGCATGTTGAATTTCTGCAATTGTTTCATCTTTGTTGTTGTCTTTGACTTCTATTTGCTGCCATCTACACCTCCTGTTAGGTTTGTCAGCATCTTGATGACTTCTCTCAGCCTCTGTAGGTAAAGCCCTTTCCTTCTTATGTTTTCTAGGAAGTGGTTGTCTCATTACCCTCTCACTCGATTGTTGTGCTTGCTTCTTTAAAGCATGAAGGTACAGGATCTAAATGAGGCCATGGTGGTAAACATCATGGGGATATAAAATGTTCCTTTTTCTTGCACAGGCAACCATTTTTATTAAGCTCTGATGCAAGAAATAAGGGAGATTCATCTTATTGAACCTAGCCATGTGTACCAGAAATCTCATGTGATAAAGGAAGACCTTAGAGAAACAGCCATCACATGTGAAATAAAGCTAAGTCTGCCGCATTGGTTTTTCCCACTCTAGTTTTAAAATGCAAGAGTGGACCCCAACGCTCCAGCAAGGGTCATGACAATTGTATTTTAGGAAGAAATTCAGGTTTACCCTCTGTAGTAGTTTCCTTTTGAACCACCTTTCTCCCTCAACTGATGTGTTCGTTGCTTCTGCAATGCTTTCCTCTATTACAAGAAAGAATAGCCCATCAACCTTAGCGTTGTTACCATCAAAAGTATCAACGAAATTAGAAGAATGTTCCATTTTATGCCCATTGAACAACTTAATGATCAGCAACCAGCTTGCTTCGCTGAAATATGGAAATTCATCAGCACCATAAATTTCGAATGCACAAGATCCATCCGGCTCATAACAATATAGGTGCCCACTCTTTCCCATATGTCACAAAAACATGGGTAGTTATCAGAAATATAGTTTAACTAATGCAACAAGATAGTCATAATGTGCATGAACTCTACCCGATGATGTTACATTCCAAACAAACAAACTAAAACAAATAGACACCTAACAATTATTTTAAGCTTAGTTGTTGTCTAAATATGAATATATATATTTTATTTCAATTAATAGGTGCAATGAGATGACAAGAGCCTTGCAATGAATGCCTTTCTTTCTGAAAATAAAAGTTTGTCTCATTCTTTTAATGAACTCATGATTGATAATTTTGGAAGTGTTAGTAAGAGGAGGAACAACAACCACCCTCTTTGTATCTAGCACAATTGTGATGGTTATCGTGAGCATATCTAATCATGCTCTAAGCATGGTTATAGAATAATTATAGGTTATTGATCCAAATAGTAAGTTTTGATTTTAAATTACTAGTGCAATGATAGTTTTTGGAATTTACAAGTGCATATCAGATTCCTTTCAAAAGGGGCACTCTAGGGAGTATATGACTTCTACTATAGGCCTCCCAAGTTAATGGAACAACAAAGCAAATGTTCTAAGTGTAGAATCAATCTAAATATGAAAATATAGTTCTTATTTCAATATAATAAGTGCAGTGAGATAAATAGATAATTCCAATGAATGTCTTGGCTCCTACAAGGTAAAAGTTTGTTTGATTCTATTGATGAACTCATGATTGAAATTTTTGGAAGTATTAGTAAGAAGAGGAAAAATGCACTCTCTTTGTATTCCCTGTGGTTGTGGTGGTTATCATGAAGAGTATATCAAATGGTGTTGAAAGTATGGTTATACAACAATTGTAGGGTACTTATATGAATAGTGAGTTTTAATTTAAAAGTACTCCTATAATGATAAGACTATAGTCTTGCAATGGCAATTTACGGACTCTACAGGTGCATAGTATAGTCCATTCGAAAAGGGTAATCCAAAGAGCTATGTGACTTCAACCATAGGCCTCCCAAGTCAATGGGACAACAAAAAAACGTTATAATTGTAGGAGCTATAAAAATATGAACAAATAGTTATTTTTTCAAACTAAAAGTGAAATGACATGAAACAACCTTGCAATGAATGTCTTGGTTTCTATAGATGAAATTCATTTTTATGAACTCATAATCATTATTTTTGGAAGCCGATAATGATAGTCATGGTGGTTATCCCAAAGAGTATATGTTTTGCCTATTTAATGGAGCTCCAAGGGTGGATATAAGACAACTGTAGGATAGTAAGCTAAACAATTAGATTTAATTTGATTTTACCAATTCCATGACAATATTGTACAATGTAATCACAATCGATGCTTTGCAATCTATAGGTGCATAGTAAATTGCATTAAAAAAGGATGCTTCGAGGAGTTAATAGGATTTTTTTCACATAGAGATCAGAAATCACAAATTGACAAATATTTCAATAAAGCATAGTTTTCCTATGTTTCGGAAAATTTCAACTTTTAACAGAGACCTGATCACTGGTCGAAAATGAGATGATGTCCTCCAATGTAGCATGCACAAGGAAGAGACTGCAAGGTGGATGGAAGGCAAAGTTCCTATTCCAAAACAGATGTCTTATCCATGGTGGTTGAAAAACCTTGAGCCTTAAATAATGTCTTATCGATGCATACAAAATGCATAGTGAGATACTTGGTTACATGGGGAAAATAAAATTATTACCAGATTGTACACATTTCATATCTAAATAAAGAGTTACAACTCTTTTTTCTAAGGAGAAAAACATATAATCTGCACTGACAAACTAGAAAAATATGTCTACATTTTAGGAAAATGAAAAGGGAAAAAAAGGTAAGAAGATACAACCCTCATAAACTATAAAATAGAATGAAAGAGAGGAGTGTTACTAACATTTTTAACACCAGTGCCATTGTATGAATGAAGCAGAGGAGTGAAACATAGTTTCCCCTTTCTACCATATTGTTCAGACTTTATCTAAATAAACTAGAAGACTGGATTTATGAGAAAGGGGGTCATGGAGTAAACAGGTGACAAATAGATCCTACTATATGAAAATGATGTCATTTAACAACTAAGACATTACATGGCCTACAAGAACATCTAGCAGCTTTGGACAGTTTTTTCATGAAAATGGGTATGAAATTTGTCATCAGCAAGACCAAGGTTATGTTATTGCATTAAAAAAGAGATCCAACCAATCTCAAATCAACTTTAAAAATGAATCCCTGGAAATCTCCTAGAACTATAAATCCCGAGGGCTAGATTTTAATGAAAGGTTGATTTAGGAAGCATGAACAAGGAAGAGACTATAAGGTGGATGGAAGGCAAAGTTCCTATTCCCAAACAGATGCAGGACAACGTAAATGTAGGATTGGGGTTTGATAAGCTTATTGTGACTAACATTTATAACACCAGTGCCATTGTATGAATAAGAGATATTGATGCAGGAAAACCCTGCAAACCCAGAATCTCTCCTTTACTATGCATATACCAATGCATCTCAAATAATTGCCCAAATAAAAAATCCAAGTCTGGAAATTATATACACTATCATTCGCGGAAGCTTGTAACCTTGATTCACAAATTAGTATGGTTTATGGAAACCATACCTCAAATCAACTCGTTCATTCAATAAAACCCAAACTTCAATAAAATCCCACTTTAAAACTTCCTACAGAAGCTCATCAAAACATATGATTTCAACACCACTCAACCCATAACCAAGGATTTCTATAAACCCAACAAATCTCATTTCTCGATTCCCATTTAAATCCCAACAAGGTTATTTCATAGACACCACCTTAAAACCCCAATGGTTTTATTTAAATTATCAACTTTTAATTAAGCCCCAAACTTAATCCATCTCAACTCAATGTTCGGATTAATTAAACCTCAAGACATATGAACATTATTCAAATTCAACAACATCCATGCCTTACTCAAATTTGTCCAATGCCCACATGCCAATATAAAACCATGTTTGAAAGTTCAACCGAGAAAATTAATACCACTGCATATCGATTTTATGCATCACAATATCAATGAGGTCCGAACTTGTTTGATTTAATGCCAGTGAGATCTTTTTAAAAAGAAAGCCAGCGCTCACAATTAATTTCAAACAGAATTCAATTTGATGAAAATTCAAAGTCCAACACAAAACAAAAATCTGGCCCACGCATTTACTTAACTTCTCCATCGCTTTTCAACGCTCCATGTATGATCCGCTGGCAACCATGACTGTCTATCCAACGCTGTCAACAATCTCTGCAATTTTAATTCGTATCAAATACAATAAAATCGAACGCAGACAGCTCTGCGCCTTATACAGCTCATACTTGCAATTAACACAAATTCCATTTCCAGATCTGCATTCATTTCTTATTTATATTTGTATGGTCAGTTTTCATTACACTCCCAACGTCGATACATAACATAGCCATCGAACTGAACATATGCTCAGCTTTAGACTCTAGTGGAAGGCTTATAACCAGCGATAAATTCCGCCTCCCTAATTCGTTTGTTCTAAATGCGCCATCAACACGCATTCATGGTTCAATCGACCCAGAAATACTAGTCTTCAATCTTCAGTTACGCCTTTGTCCCTTCAGTGTTCGATTGCTGTTAATACCACTCGAAGAAAATGGAGAGTTTCACGCTGATTCCAGTTTATATGTTTGCTCGGATTCTGTAGACTTTCAATTCCATCGAGCTATTCCGCTCTGCATTTAACTCTACAAATCATACTTGGGTTAATGCTGCAGTTGAACGCTCTTGCCCTGCGTTCTAGAAGTTTCATACAACTCCAAATTCTTCACTTCTATACCTGAGATCGACTTCATCTTTCTACCAGTTAATGCTGCGCTTCACATATGACATCTTCGTGAATTTCTACATAGATTAATCACCCAGAATGCTCTATATTGATTTACGCCCAATTTTTGTTTATAATAAAACTTTTTAATACGAATTTCACTTTCATTCCCTGAATGAATCACTCGTTCTAACTGTACTTACGAAATCTGTTCAATTACAAACTCCACTTCATCGATTACTTCTGAATTGAGACTCAATTTCATTTCTCTCTTAGATTGATCGATTGTTTAAATGATTGATATTCTCAATATCAATTCTCTCTTAGATTGATCGATTGTTTAAATGATTGATCTTCTCAATATGTGAGTAAACTTCAAAAGGAAATATGTCCAGCTTCTAATATTTCCATTTAGAATTCCATGGCCATCAATGGCATCGATCAATTGCCAATATCTCATTGCAAATTCAAATAATTACACAATCTCATAATTCATAATTTCTATAATCAATTTTCATCCATACCCATATAATTCAAAGTGGAATATGACTCAGAAATCTAGTGTTAAATTAATATAAAAGACTTACATAGTGAATTCTCCTTCGCGGCCTGATCTTCGACTCAAATGGCCCTTTAATTGCCCATAGGCTTACAAACTTCTTTCTCTATTCTGTTCTACCTGATCTACTTTGCCTTTGAGGCATATCAATTTATACAAATTTAATTGACCCAATTTTGGTTCACATCCCTTAAATAACTCAACAAATCCCCAAATATCTCAACACCCCTAAAATCTAGATTTTTATCCCTAAAACCTTGCAACTAAATCTATCTTAGGCTTCATGATTATCTCTTAGCTATCTCTCATCTAATTTCTCTCATGTTTTCCAATTATTTGGAAACATTTACAAATTCTCACATATAATTAATTAAAAATATAATTTAATCACTCAAAAATAATATTAATATTTACATGAAATTAATATTTTCTCACAAACATGAGACCCATAGGTTTAATAAAAATACAAGGTATTTTTCCGAGCTAATGCTCCTGCATCAGACTCCCAAGGTAGAAAATGATCATGATCTCCAGATCATGCGTTTAAGTCTTTGTCCGCCTGGATCCCACACTTTGTTTTGCAAGTCATCATCAATTTCTGCTGTCATATACTGCTTTTCTCCAGGTCTCCATAACTTATGTTGTCTTGCTCCACTCGCTGCACTTTCACAATCTATCTCTATCTTCATTTTGTTGATGCTGCTTCTCTTCCTTACTAATGTCTTCCTCTGAGACACTTTCAACATAATTCTTCTGATTAATTCAATTTCTCTGTCCAATAAATCTCCAGACTGCTGATTTCTTGCTTTAGCTTGCTGAGCTCTTACTCGGTCAGTTTGTATTTGCCCAGTTCCTACTCGTTCAGTTCTTACTGCCGCCCAATCGTCCATGCCCTCTTGTTTTCTACAACGGAAAACTTCTTCTCTACCTTCTCCTATCAACAACTTATTGGACTGGTACATTGTGTATTCTTTTCTGCTATCTTCATCTCTTTGCATCTGCAATTCCCAATTCTGAAATTGAGATTCTTCTTGCACTGAGTCTTGACTATTCAACATTATTTCCAGAAACATGAATTCTTCATCCCATGGATTTGAAATTTCCACAGAATTTTCTTCTTCCTTCATTTGACTGCTCAACTGAGTCAAATGTTCTTCAGCACCTGCAATAACACCTGCATTCACAAAACACCTGTTAAAATAATAATCATAAGGCATCAGTGCCTTTTCTTCCTCCTCCATCAGCACATCAGCATGTTGATTCTCTCTGCCCAAATAATTCTCTAAAGAACCCTAAAGACTGTCAACTAGTCCTTCCTTCACACCATCTGTTTCCATGATGTCTTTCTGCTCTCGTTCACTGTACTGAACTCTTTCTTCTGCTGCGATCTCCCTTTCATACTCTGAATTCACCAACAAATATTCTAATAATGCAATTTCTCTGTAGCATTGTTGAAGCATATAATCATCATGTACCATCCCTGCATTCACACACAAGCTTTTAGTTTAAAAATCACAAAGTTAAACAGTCTCAATTGTTGGCTTATATACCAGCTCTTCAAGCTCATCCTCTTCTTCATTCACAAGAACTTCCTCTTGTACTGTAACAGCTTCAAGTACAAACATATCACCGCCTTCTTCTTCAGAGTATTTATCTCCTGAAAGATTATTTTCCACACTTGTGACAGCTTCACAAGATTGCGCATCCTCCTCAGTAAAACCTGTAATCACATCACAATTGTCAGCTACAAAAATACAAGATCTTACATTATCCAGCTGATCTGGATCTGCCCAATAACTCGTCATATGCTCGAGCTTCTTCAGCTCTTCTGTTAACTGCATGTTTATCTGTTGATCCCTCTTTACTTGTAGTCTCTGCCATTTCACTTTCTTCCTCATGGTCCAACCATGTCTCTGGTATTTCATGTTTTCCTGTAACAATTCCATCAATAACTCAAGATGAATTGCTATCTCAGCTTTCTCTTTCTCATACTCTTCATTAGTCAACTGTTGTCTTATGCCATTTGCCTTGGCATCTTTCTCCTCCTTTCTACTGTGGCCTCTTCTGAACCTCTGCTCTCTCCTTTATGACTTTCGGTAGTCATCTTCTTCGCCATGAGTTTCTCACCCATGAGTTGCACCAAGCCTCTACAACAGCAAGCTCTCCTGTTGCCACTTACCTCACCAATCCCTTCCTCCGGATCTGGTCTTTTGGTAATCACCGGTCCTCTGCTGGAACCTTTCGAGCATTTCTCCACTGCTCCTTCAGGCTTTTCTCATCTGCAACTTTATTCAACCTCTGTTGAATCTTCAGGTTCTGCCACTCTCTCTTAGAATCCCTTGCTGGACTCCTTCATCACTGCACTCCAGCTGTGATCTGCTTCTTTCTGCTGAGATTTTCTTCAACCTGCTTGCAACCTGAATTTTTCAAGCATAACCTTCAAACCAGAGTTCAATAATAATGATCATTAACTCACCTCCAAGATCCTGTTGATCTTGCTTCACCTCTTTAACTGCACTGCATCCCTGTGCTGCAATCTTCATCAGTTTCAAAATCAGATATTCATTCATCACATGCAATTAACTCAATTTAAAAACTTGAATCTCCACACAGAGCTATTCCAACTTTGATACCAAAATGATGCAGGAAAACCCTGCAAACCCAAAATCTCTCCTTTACTATGCATATACCAATGCATCTCAAATAATTGCCCAAATAAAAACTCCAAGTCCGGCAATTATATATACTATCATTCGTGGAAGCTTGTAACCTTGATTCACAAATTAGTATGGTTTATGGAAACCATACCTCAAATCAACTCGTTCATTCAATAAAACCCAAACTTCAATAAAATCCCACTTTAAAACTTTCTACAGAAGCTCATCAAAACATATGATTTCAACACCACTCAACCCATAACCAAGGATTTCTATAAACCCAACAAATCTCATTTCTCGATTCCCATTAAAACCCAACAAGGTTATTTCACAGACACCACCTTAAAACCCCAATGGTTTTATTTAAATTATCAACTTTTAATTAAGCCCCAAACTTAATCCATCTCAACTCAATGTTCGGATTAATTAAACCTCAAGACATATGAACATTATTCAAATTCAACAACATCCATGCCTTACTCAAATTTGACCAATGCCCACATGCCAATATAAAACCATGTTTGAAAGTTCAACCGGGAAAATTAATACCACTGCATATCGATTTTATGCATCAAATTATCAATGAGGTTCGAACTTGTTTGATTTAATGCCAGTGAGATCTTTTTAAAAAGAAAGACAGTGCTCACAATTAATTTCAAACAGAATTCAATTTGATGAAAATTCAAAGTCCAACACAAACGACAATCTGGCCCACGCATTTACTTACCTTCTCCATCGCTTTTCAACGCTCCATGTATGATCCGCTGGAAACCATGACTGTCTATCCAACGCTGTCAACAATCTCTGCAATTTTAATTCATATCAAATACAATAAAATCGAACGCAGACAACTCTGCGCCTTATATAGCTCTTACTTGCAATTAACACAAATTCCAATTCCAGATCTGCATTCATTTCTTATTGATATTTGTATGGTCAATTTTCGTTACACTCCCAACGCCGATACATAACATAGCCATCGAACTGAACATATGCTCAGCTTTAGACTCTAGTGGAAGGCTTATAACCAGCAATAAATTCCGCCTCCCTAATTCGTTTGTTCTAAATGCGCCATCAACACGCATTCATGGTTCAATCGACCCAGAAATACCAGTCTTCAATCTTCAGTTATGTCTTTTTCCCTTCAGTGTTCGATTTTTGTTAACACCGCTCGAAGCAAATGGAGGGTTTCACGTTGATTCCAGTTTATATGTTTGCTCGGATTCTGCAGACTTTCAATTCCATCGAGCTATTCCGCTCTGCATTTAACTCTAAAAATCAGACTTGGGTTAATGCTGAAGTTGAACGCTCTTGCCCTGCGTTATAGAAGTTTCATACAACTCCAAATTATTCACTTCTATACCTGAGATTGACTTCATCTTTCTACCAGTTAATGGTGCGCTTCACATATGACATCTTCGTGAATTTCTGCATAGATTAATCACCCAGAATGCTCTATATTGATTTACGCCCAATTTGTGTTTATAATAAACCTTTTTAATACGAATTTCACTTTCATTCCCTGAATGAATCACTCGTTCTAATTGTACTTACGAAATCTGTTCAATTACAAACTCCACTTCATCGATTACTTCTGAATTGAGACTCAATTTCAATTCTCTCTTAGATTGATCGATTGTTTAAATGATTGATCTTCTCAATATCAATTCTCTCTTAGATTGATCGATTGTTTAAATGATTAATCTTCTCAATATGTGAGTAACCTTCAAAAGGAAATATGTCCAGCTTCTAATATTTCCATTTATAATTCCATGGCCATTCCATCAATGGCATCGATCAATTGCCAATATCTCATTGCAAATTCAAATAATTACACAATCTCATAATTCATAATTTCTATAATCAATTTTCATCCATACCCATATAATTCAAAGTGGAATATGACTCAGAAATCGAGTGTTAAATTAATATAAAAGACTTACATAGTGAATTCTCCTTCCCAGCCTGATCTTCGACTCAAATGGCCCTTTAATTTCCCGTAGGCTAACAAACTTATTTCTCTATTATGTTCTACCTGATCTATTTTGCCTTTGAGGCATATCAATTTATATAAATTTAATTGAACCAATTTTGGTTCACATCCCTTAAATAACTCAACAAATCCCTAAATATCTCAACACCCCTAAAATCTAGATTTTTATCCCTAAAACCTTGCAACTAAATCTATCTTAGGATTCATGATTATCTCTTAGCTATCTCTCATCTAATTTCTCTCATGTTTTCCAATTATTTGGAAACATTTACAAATTCTCACATATAATTAATTAAAAATATAATTTAATCACTCAAAAATAATATTAATATTTACATGAAATTAATATTTTCTCAAAAACATGAGACCCCTAGGTTTAATAAAAATACAAGGTATTTTTCCGAGCTAATGCTCCTGCATCAGATATGAGGACCAAGCATATAAAAAATAGATGGACTCGAATAGAAAGAATGAAAAAACACATGATGCCAACCTTTCTCTGGATAAAGATGTTTAATCTATTCAAATCTTCATATGAACCAGCAGAATGGGAACTTACTTCTAATTCCGATCCAGATGTTGAATATTTCTTTGTATATAGTTCCCTTGATGAAGAAAATCTAGATAATGATTTTCAGAAACACAGTATGAACTTGATCTTCCTATCAAACGAAAAATAACATACAACATTCACAAATAATGCAGTTGTTGAGGCAGTGTAAAACATCGGCACTTTGAAGCACATAGGAGTGGTGTAAGACATCCGCACTTGATGTGGACCTCCATAAGGACCGGTCCCACCCACGTCGACAAAATGTGATCAAGGTGGACAAGAACCGGTCACACCCACATCACATCCTATGAACAGTTATAATTTCGATTTTTTAACCTTATGGTTAACTCTAATTATCTGATACGACCACTTAACATATGCATTGACGTGGCCAATAAACTATTCTAGCCCTATCAATGTTTTCAAATCCAAATGTAGTTGTGATAAAACATTACATTTATTTTATTGTCAAACTGGGTTTAGGGATAGGGGTTAAATCTTGAGATGGAGTAAACCATATAAGAAAAAACATATTGAATAAGAATTAACTATAGCTTTGAAGACCTCCTTATGTATTATTAGAACGTACCAGAAACATATAGGGAAAATAGAACATATATATATGTTAGTTTATATTGTTTTTGGTTCAGCTTATGGGTAGAAGAAACAATATTTTAGCTACTATATAACCTCATTTATTTTATCCTTGCACAATGCCATAAAATGTTAGATTATAAAGCTCATGCAATAATTTCAAGTTGTTTTGCATTGAGTTATTATTGGATGATGGTTAAAATAATCACTCAACCACTTCCTCTCAAACTTTATAAGGTCTAATAAGAGTTTATTAGTTCTAATATCATTTCCTTGTGTTATTTTATATCTTATGGATTAGGGAGGTTAGTATATGTATTTTTCATATTTTATTGAATTAGTGCATGGTTGATTTTATGGAATTTTTTAAATCCTTGGAATCACGGAATGACATATATTTCCTCACATTGACTTTCTAAGAATCATTAAATGATGTCAACTATGTTAGTGATTATAATGATATATATAAGAATGAGGGAATGAGTAGATAAACCAAAACTAGCTTTGAAGGTTACTTCAAATTTGGACTTGCTCCAAAGATGAGGAAGCCCTCAAAACTAAATAATAGCATTCCAATGTGTATTTTTAAGTTTTAATTTGTATATATATTGAATACATTTATACTTCCAAAACTTTGATTGCTAATATTTATCTAGGATATTTCTGTTGCACTGAATTTGCATTGGGTTTTATATATTTTTGACTTAAATATATTTTTTCTTGATGTATGAACAGAACCAACGTTGATCTCACTTCTCATCTCAAATCATATCCAACCTCTTATTAGAATATGAGAAGTTGGTAGTGTAACCCAAAACTTTGTTCCCACTGGCATCTAATCACTGTTTTAGAGACTTGTCTTTGACCACCTTTCCCATTACCAGGACCATTGCCATGTAAAGGAGGTGGCCACTCTCTCATCAACTTGCAAATACCATTCCTATTATGGAGCATAGCAGGGGCAGAGTAGGAGCAGAGCAGGGGCTTGCAATAAACATACTTATACTAACAAAATTAAAAGCTCAACTCAAAATTAAAAGCATTTAATCACTGTTTCAAATACTTGCCTTTGACCACCTTTCCCATTACTAGGACCATTGGCATATCAAAGAAGTGGCCACTCTCTAATCAACCTGAAAATACCATTCCTATTATGGAGCAGAACAGGGGCAGAGCAGGGGCTTGCAACAAACATACTTATACTAACAAAATTAAAATCTCTACTCACCTTGGCCAGAAGTGTCTTTCATGTTCTAGGAGCACCAGTCAATAGAATCCCCTGCAGCAAAATTGTATTCTTGGGTGAAGAAAAGAAGAAAAAAAAATGCAATGCATTTGTTTAAAGGGTAGAAGAAGGAAATTTACAGTATGCTTAATTTTCCAAGTATTGATGACAGTGTATGTCAACATACAATACAAGATTGAGTGAAATTACCTCTATTTCTCTGCCTTTGACTGTTAATAATGAGTGGATGTCCTAGGACTCAGGAGTAACAATCTAGGGTCATCTCATTGTGTCAATAATCAGATTAATAATATTATTAATCTATTTCCTAGCACATACCCAATGTGTATTCACTACGAAAGCAAGCAGCTAGAAAGGCAGACCCTCCTCAAGGAGGCTGCATCTAATCACTTTTTCAGAGACTTTCCTTTGACCAACTTTCCCATTACTAGGACCATGGTTGTCTCATTAGTTGACAACCTTTCCCATTACCATGGATGTTTGACCTCTCCATAGTTGACTTGGTGCAGTCCTAGGGCAATCTCCTAGGACTGCAAGACAAAATCCTCAAGCCTGAATTAACCTAGGCCTGAAATGATTTTCCAGCACCTTGGAAAATGATTTTCCAGCACGTACAGGAGTACTTGTGCTCCTGTAGCTGCTGGAAAATGATTTTCCAACACCTTGGAAATTGATTTTCTAGCACCTACAGCAGTGCTAGTGCTCCTGTAGATGCTGGAAAATGATTTTCCAACACCTTGGAAAATGATTTTCCAGCACCTACAGTGCAGGAGTGGGAAAATGACTTTCCAACACCTTGGAAATTGATTTCCCAGCACCTGCAGTAGTACTAGTGCTCTTGTAGGTGCTGGAAAATGATTTTCCAGCACCTACAAGAGTACTAGAAATCATTTTCCACTACATAATTTCATGGAGATGCAATTACTATATTTCATGTTGTATATGTACAAATCACCTTCTCATCATTTCTAGCTCCCTTTAATATGTTTTCACATTTTTTTGCAGGCAGTCATCCAGCATGGCAAAGAAATGGAAGCCAGTCATGGCTCTTGAGGTGCAAGACCAAAAAGACAAACTCATTTTTTCTAGTAAAGATTTATTTTGGGCTGAAATATACAAAGAAGACATGAATATTGACCATGTTGCAAAAATTCACAAAGAAAGAGTTGATGATTTTAAAAAAGGAGAGGAATCGAATCCAGATGCTCCATGTTCCTTCCTGTGTCTACAAAGCAAACGCTCGAGCGCAAGAGCCTTATAGTATGATCTGTAAGTATTTTAGAACTACATTGTTTGGATGTTGATATTAAATATGCTTTATATTTACCAGATTTGGTGACATTCCTGTAATTTATTTTGTAGTTATCATTGCTCATATGGTTCAGCTAACAAGCGAGAAGAATGGAAAAGCAAAGCAAGGAAGTCATATGCCAAAAAGAGGGGATGCCAATGCCAGTTTATTGTAAATATTATGGTTTAGGATCCCAACATAGTAGTAATAACATACAATCAGTATGATCACAAAGATGGGCAAGGATGGCATTGTCATGGAAAAGACATCACTTTAACTGATGATATTACTCAGAGAAAGCCAAGACTTTCGAAGGAAATGATTTCTTATTTAGAAAGCTGTTATTTTCTTCAACTGCCAATTGGATCTGTTTGTAAAATACATATAAAGAAATATCTTGACATAGATGCTACATCCAGAGATAGGGATTTCTTCTTACGCAGAAAATACGTTGTAAACATTTATAATAATTTGATGAAAGAAAGCTATCAATTGAATACCAAAGATGAAATGAGTGTGAATCTTTGGTATCAAAGAAACCAGGATGATTTCTTCTTCTCCCAGAAGCCCAATGGTGCAGACATCCCTTTTATAGCTGGAATACAAACAAAATGGATGTTGGAAACTATGGTCAAGTTATCCCATAATAGTTTGATAGCCATGGACTCAAAATTCAGTACAAACAAATATGGGGTGAGTTTTTTTCCAATGATTGCTTCAATAAAATCATTTATGTTAAAATTAACTTCATTTTATTTAATATGATAGTATCAGTTGTACACGCTTGCGGTCTTTGATGAGCAACAAAGTGGGGTATCAGTTGCCTGGGTGGTGATGTCACATAATACATTACAAGATATAGCAGTATGGCTGGAGAGCCTCATGTTTAGGTGGTTTCGGGTTCATCCTGATTGGAGGGTCAACGCCTTCATGGTTGATGATGCTATGGCTGAAATCATTGCTTTGAGGTAACATCAATATTCTTCTTTGAAATTTCGAATTGCATTCGTTTTAAGAATTTCTCACTCAAAATGAATTAAATGTCACAGGAGAATCACGAAATGTGAAGTGATATTGTGTATTTGGCACGTAAGGAGGGCATGGCTCAAGAATGTTAATCGCTTGGTTAGCAACTCAGAGAAAGAAAAATATATCTTCAATGAACTTGGCCATATCATGAAAGATTTTTGTTCTGATGAAGTGGATGATGCAATCAATGTTTTTTTCATCAAATATGCTACTGAGAAGAGTTTTTTGGATTACTTCTACAAGACTTGGATTGTCGGTGACAAGATTCGTAAGTTTGCATAATATTCCTTCTATGTTGTATGTTTGTTATTTATGTTGGAAAACTTATATTTACTACTTGACTCTTTCCATGTAGGCATGTGGGTTAAAGGCTGCAGAGATTTTCCTCACGCAAACCAGGAGACAAATAATGTTGTGGAATCATACCACGGTTATCTAAAGTCAAAATTTCTATGTGATAAGCAAAAGAAATGTTCTCGTAGAATGGATTGGCTATTCTACACTCTCCTAAAAAATGTTGAGCCATGTTATCAATTCAAGGCAATTTTGAGAAAAGAAGGATATTATAACAACCACAAGAAAGAGATGCAGCTTGAATCATCAATGGAAAATGCTAGAAGAATTTCAGACAGTGATTGCAGGCCTCATGAGAGCATATTTCATGGTTATTGGGTAAGGAGTCAAAGCAAAGCCGACAAGGAATATCTTGTCATTTTTCATCGCAAATATTTTTTCACTTGTGATTTTCCATGGTCTATTTGGGGGAACATTTGCAAGAATTCTATAAAGGTAGGTTGGTTTCATTCCTCCTTGATGGATTTAGACCCTTTATTGGATCTTCATACCACACCCAATGCATTGAATTCCCCTTTTGATATAAGTACAGAGGCGCCAAACCTTCACGCAGATACTATCCCAACCAATATTGAAGATGACAATGTTGAAGAACTTGGTGTGTTGAGAGAGGAGTTGTTTGGCTATCTAGACCTGATTCAGAATAGTCCTCCTTCTACAGTGAGCAAGACAAAAGAGTTGATTGATCTGGCTAAAAGATTTGTGGATGATGCTAATAATATTAATATTATGAATTATGACTTCACCCGTGGTTTGGGTGCTTATGAGTCATCCTTGAAGAGGAAGAAGAGTCTCCTTAGTCCAAAAAAAACAAATAAAAGGAAAAGGAATGTCACCTTGAATATTGATTTGAATGTCTCTACATCCGAAGATGAACCATTTCAGTTTCCACACCTCAACAAGTGTGGTTTTCCTCCCTCCAACAATGCTTCCTCTAGTGTTCCAAGTAAGTTCTATAGGGAGACGATATCAGTATGTTTAGATCAAATTGGTGATCTTCCAAGTTTGTTGCAATGTTTATATCGCTTTGTTGATTTTTCAAGTTTGTTGCAATGTCTTTGATCTTTGCTATTTCTTTTAGCTTAATGTAGTGTTGTAACGTTTACAGGGCCGCAGCATCCAATTAATGTGATTACAGATGAAGGATGTACACAGACCCACAATCAACCTTTTGATCACATGATTCAAGGTACATTTGACGAGATTCCTAATTGATCTACTATATAATCTGATGCATCTATTATTTGACATGTTATTTTTTTCTCTGATGGAAATTGTGTTGTCATCTTACAAACACATTTGGTTCGTGATTGGGCCCCCCTCAACCAGAACAAGATTGAGCCACTGACATCACGGAAATTGGTGATTTTCCATTTTTGTTTGCATTATCTTCGCATTTAACTTTTAGCGCTGGTTGTTGTTCATTTTGTTAATGTAGTGGATGAATGTTTGCAGGGCTGGAGAGTCCAATTAATGTGATTTCAGATGAAGGATGTTCAAAGACACACTATAACTATTTTTATCAGATGAGTCAAGGTGCTTAGGATGAGACTTTTAATTGATATTCTCTGTATTTTGATGCATTTATTACTTGACATCTTATTATCTTCTTTGATGAAAAATACATTGTCATGTTACAGAAACAAAAACTTCTTCAATGGGTCCCCCTCTATCTGAAGATGATTGGGTCATTGACATCACAGAACTTGGAGAAAACAAAGAAATTGGCTTCAGAAAAAAGTTGTGATATAAACTGCATCTTTTTGTTTATTGTCCAACATACCGACATTCATGCAATGAATGTCATTCCAGTTGTGATGTTATGTTGGTGAGGATTCATGGTGGAGTGGCCAGCTTTGGTTACATGTGATTCCTAGTGTGGAGGACTTTGTTGTTAGGGTTATATTGGTTTCCCTAGCTAGGGTTATGAGAGCTTAAAATTATTCCAGCTTCTGATAAGCTGCAAGTATGTACATGTACTTCATTTTTTCTTTATAAATGAAAAGAGAACATCAGGAATTCGATGATGCAATTAATGGATATTTGTGGTTTACTTTTAAATGTTATGTTGGAAAACAGTAAATTTGCTTGATAGTACTATAATACATAGGCACATCATTGGAGTAGCAGAATTGGCATGCTTTCTGCAAATGCCTCAAACTGTTTTGTGATTTCAAATTTCACTGCAACATTTTTATCTCCATCCTTTGATCAAATGTGTTTGAGGAGAATGAAACATTAGATGGTGGAGAAGATTAATTGAATATATCAAAGTGGTTTGGGAATTCAAATGCTTTTTCGGCACAATTTTATCTCCATTATCTGATCAAATATGTAAAGAGATTGAGCCGACAAGTTTATCTCCATCCTTCAATCATTTACTTCCAGAGATTGGATTGTGGAGAATGTTAATTCAGAACATCACTTTCTTTATTCATATATATACTACATGAGAAATAGCAGTAATTTAATCTTCAACTGATACATTGAATCCATATGCAAATTTGGTAAGTCTTCATCTCCAAATAAAGACAGATTCACATGTCATGGCAGTTTTGCAGGGTAAATCTCATGTGGTTTGCATAGCTAAATACAAGTCAAATCTAGTGTGTTTTGCATAACTAAATACTCAATAGCACATTTCGTTGGCATCATTTATCATTATTTGCTTGTTGTTGTTGATGATGGGCAAATTGTTGTTGTTGTGAATTTTTTACTTGTTGCTGCTGCTGCAAAGCCATTGAGTTGTATAAATCCATATTCATGTTCATGTTCATGGATTATGCAAAAGAGAAAGGGGCCACCAACATACCTTTTTAATTTTTTCCATTACATATAAAATCACTATTAAATATCTCATATTATTTTGACACTGCATTCTATTAACCATTATGACTAAGAGGCGGACTAACTAGGATGGCTATGTGACTTATTAGCCACAATTTTCCATGTGAATTTTAAGCAACAACTGCAATCTGTTCTGGAAACACTGAGCTCATCAAATTTCAGGCATTGATAAGAAAATTTATGATATGGAGACCACATTCTTGAATGAATACAGTGGAACATCTCAAATAGAATAGTGTGTGGTAGGAAGTCACCGTTTGTCTCGTTAGATTGAGCCTTTGTAGCTTTCTGCATGCAGATTAGCTTCATGAAAAAGTGAGCAGGTGCTTCCCTATTGGAGCCACTCCCTATTGATGTTGTTTCAGAGTGAGATGACTATATGTGACTTTAAAATGCAAGTTTTTTAATTGATGGGATGATGCGAAAGAGATCAAAAATCTGTGATAAAACTTTACATGATAATTGAACAGTTGACTTGCATTTGACATTATGGGTTTCATTATTATGTATTGTTGCAATGCTTTGAATGTAGCACATTAGTTAGAGTTATTTATATAGAATTGTTGAATGGAGCACAAGGTTAATTATATAAAATTGTTGAGTTGCTTGATTAGATAGAAGTGTTGAATGTGTAGAGGGTTAATTATATAGAATTGTTGAGCTACTTTGCTCAGTTGTTTGATTATATAGAAATCCTACTATAGAGTGTCAAATTTGTTTTTAAGCTTTATTTTTACTATTCTAAAAAATATCCATGTTAATCTATCATGTATTAGATCCCAAGGAAGTAAAAACAAAAAAAAATTTACCCAACAGAAAAATGGCAAAATAACACAACAGAAAATAATTATACCCTAAAAACGATTCAGGTATTATATCGCAAACCATCCAAAAATTACAATCGGTTCTTCTCTAGTGAGAGAACCATGCCATCATAGCCCTAAGGAAAATTATAAGAATAACACATCCACATATTTGAGAGTTATCCTGATGATGATTGATGACTTCACTTGCAATAAATCGTGATCTGGTGTCATCTCTGACACCTGCATCTACACTTGACATTCTTGCCACCAGTATATTAGTGGACATCCTATGAATGTCTGCAAGCGATTTTATGCTGAAAGATTTAAACTAAGAGCTCCACATTATTGCTTCCTTGTATAGGGGTTTTAAATTTTATTTTCGAACTTCAAAGATGACATTGAGCTAATTGTAGATGAGTTGCGAGTTCATGTAAACTGTAATATCATTCAAAAAATTGTTTTTTGCCTCTTTTAAGCCCTCAATAAGGGTGATATAGTATGCTTCATTATTATTTTTCCTCCCTTGTAGATCTATGTTTCTGTGCACAACATGATTTCGCGCCGGATTGTAAAGCACATATTTAACTGTGGATTGTCCAGGATTTGGATGACAGGAAAATTCGATACACAATGTCCACTTTTCGACCACTGTCCACACTTAAAAAACCTACAACATAAAAAAAAAAATTTAATATCAGAAATGTATGCATTTATATCAGATTCAATCTATAAAATCAAGGCACCTTGCACACATGAACACACTTCCTAACTTTACCAAAGTTGCAGGGCACCTCACTTCCTTGAAGCTAAACATCATGCAAGTATTCTTCTAAGAATGTTTATATCATCCCCTATTCTACACCTATAGCATGCAATCATTTGACAATGTTCCTTGAATGAATTTCAGACATATTCAACTTGAAGAAAACACTGACGATGGGAGGGTTGCAGAATGTCTAATCTTCAAAGTAGACAGTGGATGCAAATGACCTAAACATATATATTGTAATAATGTGCACAATGCATGTCTACTATCAAAGAAAAAAGAAATAATGGGTTATGAGCATAACTCCTATCCAACTTAGACTGAACTAAGTCATAAGCTCCTTCCCTATTGGACAAGTAAACCCTCTACCTTAATCTAGGCATTTTCTGTACTGGCCATGTGCTTGGCACTTAACCTACTTGAATAAGTGAATCATTTTGCTGACAAACCTTTGAAATTGTTGTCTGCCCACATGCTACCACGTGATGGAACTGTCCCATTGAAGTATACAATGTTTGACTCTTTTGGTGCAACACATTCCATGCACCATCTCTTAGCTATAGAAATGAGAAAATCCTGTATTTTCATATGTGCAAAGTGGTAAGAAAAGAACCCCAGCTTCAAAAAATTTGCGCTACATAGACAGTTTTATCAACTATAATTTTCATTTTAATTATTTTAACATGGAAGGTTGATTTTCATTTTAATCATTTTAACATAGAATGTGAATGGGATGCTAAAAAATTTGACTATATTGAACAATAAAATAACCTTTCTCACAAATAATTTCCCTTTCAATTCCATCCCTACTCATAAAGGGAGACCTATTCCCATAGATTTCACTGAGGTGAACACCATGATCAGAGCTCCACATCGGCAATTTGAGGACTAAACACCAGATAGGAATGTCATGATCACTGTGTGAGACACAGAATTGAAGACATTGGGAACTTCCATGGTCATGGTTCACTCTTCATAACTGTACAAACCCATCACATGCATAGTTCACATAGACATCAAAACACTGAAATGGATACTGCTAGCTCCTTAGTCTGTACTCTCAAACCATCAAACAGTGCCACACTTCTTGTGGGCAGAGGGCAAAGGTTATACACCATGTTGCACTGTGCACAATACATGTCAGAGTTTTGCACTTGGAAAATCTAAGCACCATATAAACATATTATGGTGATTTTGTCCAGATTTGTTTGAATTTATGAGAAATGGAATGAGGATTCCTTTGTCATTAAGGGTATAACCACATAAGTTTTTATAAAATAGGAGGAGTCCAAGTGGTGTGAGGATAAAATTAAGAAATGGTCACATCCTGTGGTGCACCATCCAAGTACTAGAAAGTCTGGACCATGATATATAGACTATTTCCTTGCTCGGATTTTTCATGCTCTTTCTGTGTTATTGCTTTGCAAGGGACATTTTCTACTTGGTTGCTATTTGGCTAACTTATAAGATTTCTATATTCAAGATTATTCATTGCAATAGCATTTTCTTTTTTTCATTTTGTTCTCCTCCTGGCTAGTCAGATATAATGCAATGAAGCTAAACTATAAGGTGTGGCATGACAGGTATGGGCTTGGATGGCAAATTTGGAAATGTCATGCAAACAGAACATTCCATAAGCAGCAGTAGAAACTTCTAGGGTTGAACAAGCCTAAAAAATGGTAGTTTTTTAGAAAACCTTTTTCAAGATTAAGACCTTATGAAGCCAAGGTAGGGGAGTCTGGAATGACAAATATGAATGCTCCAAATACTCAACAAACATAGCTAACCTGATAAGCTATCCTTGTATTTGTTTTGCAATTTGTGGTATTTCTTCCAACATCCTTGGTCATTCAGGGTATAGCCACATAAGTTTTTATTAGCCATTAATTTTCTAAAGAATTTAAAGATCCATATCATGAAAATAATTTTCTTTAAGTTGTTCAGCAATGCTTTGTTATGGGTACTAGCTTTGGTTTATTTGGACAGTTATACCTTCAATTCATACTCCCACACCCTTTATCCTAAATTTTATTTTCCATTGAAAAAGGGAATGACCTTTAAAATCTGGTGTTTACATTGGCTTAGGTGTTAAAGTGCCAGAAAATTGCACACTGCAATGAAACATCATAGTTTCACAGTGCATACATTTTTCAGCTACAGAGCACTCATGTTAGACATGTCAAACTTTCACACTAGAAAAAAAACTAAGCACCCTATAAAGATGTTATGATGGTTGTGTACATATTCTTTCGATTTATAAGAAATGGGATGAGAAACATAAAAATTTCAATACATTTCAGAGTTCTTGGACCAACATCCTTGAGCAAGAAACATATAATTTTTTTTTCCTGTAGGCGCTGGAAAATGATTTTCCAGCGCCTACAGGAAAAAAAAATTAAATGCATAACAAATATCCACT
This sequence comes from Pinus albicaulis, assembly GCA_034641835.2. Classification (NCBI taxonomy): domain Eukaryota; kingdom Viridiplantae; phylum Streptophyta; class Pinopsida; order Pinales; family Pinaceae; genus Pinus; species Pinus albicaulis. The sequence continues at coordinate 999,365,645 of CM076575.1, read as the reverse complement.
TCCCAAATATGTCTTCTTATTTGATACTACCTCACACTATCTATAGTCTTCCTTTTGACTATTAAGAAACATCTGTCCCAATAGTACCAATAGTCTTCCTTTTTCTAGGGATTTAAATTTTTTTCCTGTAGGCGCTGGAAAAAATTTAAATCCCTATAAAAAGGAAGACTATTGGGACTATTGGGACAGATGTTTCTCAATAGTCAAAAGGAATACTATAGATAGTGTGAGGTAGTATCAAATAGGAAGACACATTTGGTAAGTGGATATTTGTTATGCATTTAAATTTTTTTTCCTGTAGGCGGTGGAAAATCATTCTCCATCACTTACAGGAAAAAAATTAAATGCATACCAAATATCCACTTAACAAAGATTAGTGCACAAATATGTTTCATATTAGGATTCTGCTACCACTCATCCTCGCAACTTCAACTCTTATTTATGTAGCTCTCCTTGGAACAATGGATAAATACCTCTCCATGAGGCTCCTCCTCCAACAACGATTTATAACACAACACTATCAGCAATGCTGCAATTCACCACAACCACTTATACTGACTCCTAATTGTGGCATATATCTCTATTAAACATCCTATCACAGCTAATTTTCAGTTGAGTTCTGATTACATTATGCACTTATACAACACCTTTAAAAAAGCGTCCATCTGCAATAGTCTGCCAAAGGCTAGTTTATCAACCAAACTAATATTAAAAAAACGAAAATCCTTTATATTCATAATCCAAACCCTATCCTATAAAAAACATAATTTAAAATTATAACTTAACCTTAATCCTACCCATTAATATATTCAACAATAATAATTGCAACTTATACCATAAATCTTTATAAAAAAAACCAGTGAAACAGAACTCATTCTCTAAGACAGAAACTAATCATGGAAATTTCAAAATATAAATGTAAGAAATAACACCAATTCTGATCAAATGTATAGAGGAAGACGAGCTTTTCAAACAACATGCATGCTACCCAATGCGATTTTGACTGGAAGGTGGTTTTATGTAGGTGCCACTAAACGTGGTTTTATGTAATCCACTAAGGCCATTTCATCAAAAGTCTGTAAATTAAATATGTTAAAAAACCATGATTGAATTGTTCATGAAAATTCCATTGCCAGATGCCTACATATAGTGTTTTATCAGCAACATTTCTGTTCGAGGAGATGGCCACCGCCTTCCAAGTTTGTCAGAATAAGCAAGGGAGAATATAATGAATGCTAATTTTAAAACAGGGGCAAAAGTAGCAATTGAGCTCCGAATTTTAAAACTTTGCGGAGTGATATTTACCTCTGCTCCTCGAACTGCAATGTAACGAGCTGAGATGATTCGGAGCGAAGCTGCTTGGGACGGAGCCGAGTTGCTTGGGTCGCAGTGAATGTTTGCGAATGATGGGCAGTTGTGAGGTTATTACCGGGAATGAGTTCTATTTCAAAATTCAAATTTTAATCGTGTGCGGAGTGGTGATGTCATGGGGGTGGCGGGTGGTGGAGGAGCGACGCGAGGGAGAGAGGTGGCGGAGGGTGGGGTCCACGTTGCCGTTGCCGTCGCCGTTCGCCGAGAGTTGGAATTCTTCGCCGTCCGTTGCCATCTAGAGCTGGAGTGCCGTCGATGGCGGGGTCCACCATCGCGTCGGAGAAGGTAGGGGGTTGCCGGAGGGGACTGATCGGGAGCTGTCACATCAGCTCTCGATTCTTCGAATGAAAGACTCCTCCGTAAATTATCGCTGACATTTATCTCGCTGAGGTACTACAACTCATCGATTTCTATAGGCAGGTTGCCCATAAATGCATTTCTATTAATGACAAGTTGTGAGAGATTTTTGCCTTTGACGATTTCGGGAGAAATAATTCTTTCAAAATTATTGTTCTCCAACTCCAGAAGTGAGGTGTGAGGAAGTCCAGAATGAACTCATCACTGTGCCATTAAAATTATTGCCTCCTAGCCTAACTCTATTCAAACTCGTGCAGGTTCTCAGGGTTTTAAGTAAATTACCGGTGAACTCGTTGTCAAAAATTGACTAGCAAAGAAGATTGCAACACATGTCTTAAAAAATGGTACGCGCAAGGGATAAAGAGTTATGTTTTTCATAAAAAAACACTATTCAGATTATGTGAGGAACGACGAATCCGAACCGTGTCACAAACATAAACCCCTACACTAAAACACTTTTGATGTAATTATTATAAAAAATATTTAGAATTCGTTTAAACTCTGAAACAATAAATTATTTGAGTTTCTTAAATAAATAAATAAAATAATATATATATAAAGTCATCATTATTATTATGATGATTATTAATTCAGTTGTTTATGTATAACTATTATTACAAAAGTTTTTTTTTATAATAAAATCATCATTATTATGATTATCAATTCAGTTGTTTATGTATAACTATCGCTCATTGCTATTCACAAATGTATGCAACTCATCACTGTTATTGAGCAAAAACCAGTCACCTGAAATTGGAATTACTCCTGAAATTGGAATTGGAGTTCAGGAATTGGAATTACTCCTGAGTTACATGAAATTGGAATTACTCTTGAGTGATCTGTAAGGAGCAGAAGCAGACTTTCAACCTATTAAGAAAAGTTCTTAGCCTGGCACAAGTAGCCCAACTCAGCATGCCGTAAATACCGTGTTTCCTGGTTTTCTCTATTTCTGGTGGGGTGTAGCCCAGTCCTTGGTTTGAGAGAGAGTGCCCAGTTTTAAACATAAGCAGACAAAGTAGAAGGGAAAATTTAGGTGTAAAACACGAAATTTCACTACAATAGCGAATCCAGCTATAAAACTGAAATGGTATTGGCCTGGCCTGATTTGAAAGATGTAGGAATCACATGTAATCTGCCAAACTTTGCATGGAATTGTGGCTACAGTTGGACCAATACTCTGCCACAAGCTTTGAAAATAATGATGATTTATGTTCCATAAGTTTTGCAGGTTCATCATATTCTGCAAGTTTGCCTGCAAGAAACCCACGCAAAACGCTTTAGGTTCAATCTTCAGCAATTGGAAAATTACACTGAAAGAAGAGGATAATCATTGATTCATACCTTCAGAGAGGGTCAAAACCATGTCACTGTCAATGACTGTGGGCACCCTGTGGGCAATTGTTATAACAGTGCAGTCAGAAAATTCGTGTCTGATGACTTTTTGAAGAACTGCATCTGTGGCAGAGTCGATGGAGGCAGTTGCTTCGTCCAGAACCAGAATTCGGTTACGCCTCAGGATGACACGACCTAAGCATAAGAGTTGCCTTTGACCAGCACTTCAATTCTCTCCTTCGTCACTTACTGTAAAAAAGAAACAGTCTCTCCTTCGTCACTTACTGTAAAAAAGAAACAGATAAATGCACCGAGAATACCCATCAATCGTAAAGCTCGAGATTTAGTCAGAGCTTATTGGTAGTTAAACCAATGTTTTATTTTCGCTAGGGAATCATGGGGGAGCGAAATTTTGTTTGTAAAAGAGCCGTTACTTTATTTCTATCATTCTCACTAGATATATGAAAATACTGCAGTGAAATAACTCAAAGGACAGAGAAACATGTCTAACCAGAAGAGTCAAGTTGATTCTGTAAATCTCCAAAGGAATTTCCCATTTGACATTTTTGTAAGGCCTGCGTTTACAAACATTAGAAACCTAATAGAAATAAGTGCAGATGCTCTGAGATCGAGTTTACATTGCAATTAATTTTTTTTGTATTTTGTTTTTTAACTTTTCAATTGGCATACATGATTCTGAAAGCATGCAAGATTATCCGGACTTGATAAATAATTACATATAATTGTTAGGAGGTTATAAACATTACCTCCCAAATTTCATGATCTGAATACAACCCAAGTGGATCCAAATTACTTCTTATGGTCCCCTTGAAGAGGGTTGGTTCTTGAGGAATGATACTAAGCTTTGACCTCAGATCACGAAGACCTATATTGCAAATGTCTCGGCCATCGATCACAATCCTTCCTCCAGCTGGTTCAACAAGTCGAAATAAGGCTGAAATAAGAGTCGTTTTGCCACTGCCTGTTCGTCCTACTACTCCCACTCTTTTCCCACCCCCAAACGTGCAGTTAATACCTTTCAGAACAAGAGGGGCATTAGGGCGGTACCTTATCTGCAAAACGGAAGAATTCTATTGAAGAGATTCAAATATTGGGGGCATGATATAAATACCATTTATTTTAAAATTTATACTATACCCATTTCTCCCAGTTTGACTGGTTAGTGTGTCTATTCCCATACCTTCAAGTCTTCTAACTGTATTGTACCCTCACTTGGCCATGAGACAGGGGGTCTGCTGCTTTCTATAATTTCTGGTGGCTCCGATGGCAAGTTCATGTACTGCTTTATCCGCTCCACAGAAACGATAGAGTTGGCAAGATCGCAGTACCATTGCACCATAAATACTTGATTAGATGTAAGAGCGAGTGAATATGAGAGAGCAAGGCCCACAAATGCTGCAAATATGGTACAAATATGTTATATTACAAATGAAAATGGCAAACGCTGTCACTAGAGTCTAGGCTAGACCTGAAGCCAACCATAGATCGATGTTATGAATACGCTTACCCGGAGTTATTCTGCTTGAATGTAATAAAACGAGTAGAAGAGCTGAAGTAAAAAGGACAATGTTTCCAAGTGATTCCATCCTTAGCATCAACCATTCCATAGCAGCATTGGTGTGAAAGAAAAGACCTGCATCTGTATCGATAAGATTCAAGTTCTTTTCTTTGAATCTTTCTACCATGTTAAATGCTCTGATTGTAATTTGTCACTACACCTAATACTGTTTCAGCAGCATTGTTCATTACTGGTGCTTTAGTAGTACCATTGATCCTTGTTAACTCTCTTTCAGAAGCTAGATAATACATCTGCTCATATTGACAAACAAATAGACAGAGTATTAACAGATGTATAGTTTTCAAATGCAGAAGATGGACATAAGCAGAAGGAACCTTACTTGGATCCATCTAGTGATAAAGACCATCGGAATGGCAGCCACCAAAACTTGCCATGTGACTAATGATATGATAAATATCATTCCTATGAGATCACAGGCTCCAGCTAAAGCAAAGCTGTAGGCCCAAGCTATATCTACATCTAACAAATTCATATCTGAAGATGCCTGCAAAAACATGAAGGCTTTTTGTTAAAACCAAGTAAAAGGTTTCAAGCTCTAAATTTGAAATTGCTTTAACAGAAACATCCAGTGGACTATTTTCTTACCCGGATTAGAACTCTTCCCACGGGTGTGGTATCAAAAAAGGCCATGGGTGCCCTGAATATTGAATTTATCATACCAGAGAAAAAGGCCTTTGAAGCCCGCAAGCTGAACAACACAACAAGGCGAGCCCTTGCATAGACAAAAGCTCCACTGCATAATAAAACGCTTGCATATATTCCTACCAAAAGAGCACTATCAATATTTGGATTTCGGATTGCTGATGCAAGCCAATAGTTGGATCCTATTTGGCCAACAGTAAAAGTTACTTGGGATAGTACAATGCAGAGGAAGAATAATGTCCCTCCTGCTACACGAAGATAATCACAATATGCTTGCCATCCTACATCTCCCATTTCCTTGTCTTCTTCTGCAATCAATTATCCCGTGTTTAAAGAAATATCTTCTACACTTTCTTCTCTAGTGAGTGCACTTGCACTCGGCATCCTCAGAAGCTCTAATGGGCTTATATGAGTTTGTTGAGATCCAACTGAAGCAGGAAAATTCGTTGGGTCAGCAGAAGTCATGGCTTCGTTATGTGCATTTACAAGTTTCTCGAATGTTTGTCCTGCTGCTAATATTTGCTCATAGCTTCCGGCTTGCTTGATTTCTCCACCTTCCATCACCCGTGAAGATAGATGAAATACACTGCCATATTCAAAACTCCAGTAAGGAAGAGCAGCGTGTAAGACCATGACATTTCATGAAGTGAATTTTCTGATTAAGTGCATAGAAGATAAACTGCGCTTACCAGGATTTTATCAGCAGCAGGAAGAAATTCTACTTGATGGGTGACTAGTACTACTGTTTTCATTGCCAATGCTCCCATCACACAGTCCTGCATGTAATTTAAATTTATAAGTGTCATAGATTCGATCCTCATATTTAATTGTTTCAAAACTGAAAAACAAATTTCATTCCCTTTGTCCATATCAAAGACCAAAAATTCAACCCTCAGACAAAATCAAAACTTTGTTCAAAGAACAGGATGATTTCTTACATTAAACAGAGTTGAAGCTGTATGAGCATCAACTGCACTGAAGGGATCATCCAATAGATAAATGTCCGCGTCATTATATACTGCTCTAGCTAACTGAATCCTTTGTTTCTGTCCTCCACTCAGGTTCAATCCTCTCTCCCCAATCTCTGTTATGTCTCCATGAACAAAACTCTCTATATCCTTGTCTAACGCACAAGCTTTTATTGCTTTCTAGTAACAAATTGTATCCATTGGTTTCCCATAGAGTATGTTATCTCTGACAGTTCCACTCTGAATCCAAGCTGTTTGTGCCACGTAGGCGACAGTGCCATATACTTGAACCTGCGTGCAATGCAATCAAAATTTTTAAGATCGAAATACTCCTGTATAAGTATCTGTGCTGCAAAACACACTATAGAAAGCAAAAAGTCTGCATCTAGAATGTTGTTGAATTATGAAATGGTTACTGCTGCTCAAGGATAGATTATGTTCAACTCACAGCTCCTGAAATTTTTGGGATTTCTCCAAGAATTGTATATAGCAAAGCAGATTTCCCAGATCCCACCGAGCCACAAATTGCTAACTTCTCCCCTTTTTCAATTTGCAGATTGATTCCCTTCAATGTTTGCAATGAAGACTCTGGATCCCAGCTGAGTATACCTTGATGAATTTTGATGGTATACTCCGATTCAGTGAGTGATTTCCTCACAATAGCATCTGCTCTCAGTTCATCGTCTTGTAAGAATTTGTCCAGACGATCTAGGGAGACTTTAACCTGAATTAATATAGCCAAAACGTCAGGTAGTATTTTCACTGGCTCTTGTAGGACACGGAATGTTGCAAGTACTGTAAATATGGATGTGGCAGTTAATGGTGGTTCACCTATGATAGCACTGGCTACAAGAACTATAGATGAAATAATGATCGGTGCCATCCAGTAGAGTATGACACCATATGTTCTATTAACCTGTGCAGAAGACAACCATTTGAACTCGACAGCTCGGAGATTTTCTATCAACTCTTTGAATTTTCCTTCCCATGCTTGTAGTTTGATATTTTCATACTATTAAGGATTTCATAAGTTACTCTGAGTCTTTCATCCTGTGCAGTCATAAACTCAGCTTGGCACTTCTGGAAGGATTTTGATAGAGGATAATTTAGAATAACAGAGAGAATGATGACAAGCAAACCTGGAATAGTTGCCCATCGAACTGTGGCAAAAAGTATGCCAATTGCCGCACACATTTGCAAAGGGACAATCCAAACCCAATGCAGCCACCATGGAAACTCTCCAAAACGATATGCATCTACAGCTATGTAGTTTACAATTTCACCCGTGGCATGTCTTCGTCTTCCTAGACATGACAGCCGAAGTTGTTTCTGATATATAGCTGCTATCAAGGCCGAACGCATTCTCATACCTATGCGTCTAGAATTGAAGTACCAATGCCTTTGAGAGAAGGACTCTATGAGCTTAACAATGATTAAACCCCCAACAAGAATAAATTTTTCATATTTGAAAGACTCTTTTCTACCTGCGAGCTGTACAAAGGACCGGAGAAACAGGGGTCCAGAAATTGTTGCTGATGATCTCATAAATGCAAATGCTCCTGTGACAACCATATCTTTCCAGTAGCATTTTGATAATGCTTTGATTATTTTCTGTTTGTCTAATGGGCCTTTGTTTTTCTGATGTTCCCATGCTTCTGCAAATGTTCTTTGAGCTGTGAATGCGTCATCTTCAGAGGGTAAACGTGGTATGTCCTTGAGTTCCAAAGTTTTGGAATAGCCTAGACGTAGCAAAGGATCCAACCATTTGAAAGTCAGACGGCTCAAAATGCCTGCTTTACTCAATGGAGTAACTATGATCTCCTCTGCTGCAGTTTCCATTAGCAGGGGATCTTATAAATCCTTATGCTGATGAAGGTATGGAGTTTAACAGCTTGGATAGCACAGCAGAGTAGAAGAAAACAGTTTACCCATGTAGTAATATCTAGGATTTTATCAGCTGAAAATGTTTGAGTCTTGAAAAGTTTTGCTATAGAGAAAGAGACTAATAATGTTTCTAAAACAAATTCGATGGTCCACCAGGTAATGGCAACTATGGCTGGTGGTTTCCCGAAATTAAACTTTAACGAAATAGCTAACACAACCTATGTCAATCCTTGAATACAGTACAGAACTGACTCTGCATATTGTAATCCAAATCTTCAAATACAATCTGTAATGCCAAACCGAAGTTTGCTACACCAACAATGAATGATAAGAAAGAGGCAACTCCATTTATAGCTGGTTTGTTATCATACATATAAGAATATCTTGAATGATATATACGAGAAATGATAAGGACTAGGAGAAAAGTCGAGGCAAAGCAGAGATTGATTGCAGTGGTAAATAAATTCTGAGGGGATGCAGTAAACCATCTGCGTTTCCTTGTAAAGAGCAATCACAAGACCTGCCTGGGTATCACACCATGAACATTTCTGATGCTCAAAATTTCAGTGGCTAATTTCATTTCTGGTGATGCCTGGATACAAGACGTGCCCTTCGATGCAGCCTTAAATTAACAAGAATGCCAATATCCTAGAGCTGCTTGGCTGGCTGGATTGAAACAAAATTCAGAAACAGCAAGACTATCATTCGAATTATCTCCGTTCATTCCTTATTAATTTCAACTGCAGAATTCGTTATCAGTTCAACTGTAGAATTCTTCATTGATTTCAACAGTTATAGCATTCTAATTATCTCCGTTCTTCCTCGTTAATTTCAGCTGCAGAATTCTTCCTTATCAGTTCAACTGTAGAATTCTTTATTGATTTCAACAGTTATAGCATTCTAATTATCTCCGTTCTTCCTTATTAATTTCAACTGCAGAATTCCTTATCAGTTCAACTGTAGAATTCTTTATTGATTTCAACAGTAGCATCCGAGCTCAATGCAACCGTAGATAATCTACGTTAAAGTCTTTGATGGGCACAAATTCATGTCTATTTATACCGATTCTCGTAATTCCATCACCGTCGTGCGGCACTCCATACAAACTTGTTGAAAATCCAGAGATATAATAAAACCTCTTAATGTTTTATTATGCATTTGTTTTATTGCCAAGTTTTCTTAAGTTTCCTCTTAATGTTATGCATTTGTTTTATTGCCAACTTTTATTTCAGCGTAATGTGTGTATTAGAATCTGTTGACTTATTTATTTATTTTTTTTAATTGTATTTAACTTTTTTTTTATTATTTTTTTAATTCTAGATATTTTTATTTTTGTTTTATTGCCAACTTTTCTTATTTGAGCGTAATGTGTGTATTAGAATCTGTTGACTTGTTTATTTATTTTTTTAATTTTATTACCATTTTTTAACTCTTTTTATTTATTTATTTTTTATTTTTATTTTTATTTTTTTATTGACTGTTTAGATTGATTCTCATGATAATATAAGTTATTTAGATTTTCTCTAAAATATTTATTAATGGATGTAGTATGTTACACACTTTGTTAGGTAGTATGTTACACACTTTGTTAGGTTGTATTGACTTTTAATAAATTTTAAAAATCAAATTCTTCACTACTCACACATCAATTTTATTTGATAGTATTTTAATTTTTTTAAGTTCTTTGTTATTATTTATAACATTCATTTATATATGAGCAAAATTTATTTATTAAAATAGATCATTACATTTAATAAATTTAAAAAATTAAATTTGTGCCAATTAGCTCCCCACCCACAAATTTACTATGGATTTGAGATTATTCTAAGTCTAATAAGTTCCTCCATGATAAGTTCCTCATTATTATTTATAACATTCATTTATATATAAACAAAATTTATTTAGCTAAATAATACATTTTACAATAACATGTAAAATTCAAGTATTTTTTTTCCTTAATTATTATGATCCACATACATATGCCTTAATTAACCACAATACTATTTTACAAAGAAATTATTATGATCCAACATGAATATATTCATTTCTTCAGTTCAAAGTATTCCCACTTCTTTATTAACATAATCTTTATACTATACTTGTTCATTTCAAAATTGTTTATTGCAATTGTTCTTTAAATATTTTCCCGATTTTGTACATGAAAAGTTTGATATTAATTATTGGTCATTAGGTTTCATCTCGTAAAAACAACCTTTTTTCGTTGAAATTTTTAATTTATTAATTGATTCCACTTCATGTTGTTCACAACTTCATATCATTCAGAGGCTTGTTGAAATGTTTTGCTTGCTATATGTGAGAATGTCGCTTTCTTCATTGGTTTGTTGTGTGTGTCTTGTCACATATTCTCCTTGGTCAGCATCCACGAAGGGGATGGACCTAGATATATTCTTTCCCATGACCATACTTTAATACTTAGCAACATAAACCTTTTCCCCATTAGAGTTTTCCCTAGAAGTGCTTGGTAAAGTTGTAGCTATGTTATTATTAATTGAGTTGTCAATATCTTTTGAATTAGGACTTATATTTTCTTGAGTACCTGCTGAACAATTTGAATAATTTTGTAACTTTCCCTCTTTGTAAGGGGTTGAGGGAGGGTCCTCCTTAGAGATTGGTAAAGATCAAAGTGGGTGCCCTCCCACCATTGGGATTTGCTACTAGATTTTTTTGTTGAATTTTTCTTGTCTTTGGTGCAAGATTTGATGGAATGCCTAGTCTCATAACAACCTCTACACCAAAAAGAAATATTTTCAAAGTCAATTTTTTGCATTCAAGAGAAACTAGGACCTACTAACTTAATTCAGCAGGTAATCTAGCACTAAAATCCATCTCCACACATATGCGAGCATATGTGGGCTTCAAATATTATTTTGTCTACACCTCGACAATAGAATTTTCCTAATGCATTACCAATTGCAATAAAAAAGGAAATATTCCACCAATGTAAAGGGGGGTTGGGGAGCCTTACACAAAACAAAGCATTTGAGATTGATGTTGTGACAGGGTCAAAGGACGGAATCCAAGGTTGCATAGAGAGTCATCTGTTTCACCAAAACCATGGACCAAAGTCAAATATTTGAGATCTATCATCATCTTTGTTGAAAAATACAATCAATAATCCTCTAGCCAGAGGATAGATGTTCATTTTTTCAAAAATAATTGATTTCCACTACTCAAAAATCCATTATTAGAGGTCAGCCACAGTCCATAAAATCTGAAAATTAATCCAACTTCATAAAAGCATTTAGCCTCACTAATTGCCTCAACCATACTGGGAACCTTAATCACTGGAGCATCAAGAACAAGAATCCCAGGAGCGGGGTCTAGAGATAGGATTTAAAAATTTAGTAGCAGGCATAAAAGATGTCCCCAAAGGGGGGTAACCAGAAATGGACTTTATGATTTTGCAGAATGTCAGGGAAGATGTCATCAAGCTAGAGTTATCCAAGCTTGAAAGAGGGAAATCATACAAAATAATATCCATAGGGGGAAATAATGATGACTGTGATGCACCCACCACTCGAGTAAGGGTACGTGTAAGAACCCACTAGTTAAGAAATACAAGGAGAAGTAAGTACTTATACCAAAATTTGGTCCCACAGACTTGGTAGGGAGAGAGATCGTTGAAGCTATCAATGGAGCCATCTTAGAAGGAATGAAAGCCACAAATTCCTGAGTAGAGAGAGTCGAAGAATAGAACATAGTGAGAGAAGAAGCTAGAGCTTCAAAAAATCAGAGACTGAAGAAAGATTACCCATTGAAGGAGTCACAGGTGGGGAGACGCCTGGGTAGGGCCAAACCCTAGCCGCCACAACAATGCAATGCACATAAGCCATGTAGAAAAACTATATTTACTAATGCTTTTTTAATTATAAAGGACACCTAGTTATTCTTGGATTATACTTTTATAGATGTTATGTCTGCAAGATAGAGAAATCAACTACATGAAAAATAAGTGTGGGCATAGTAACCAAGTAATATCAAGTTAATTGCTTCATATATATACATTATTTTTCATGATGTATAAATTAAATTTTAGTTTTATATTTGTAATTTTCCTTTGTAATATATGATTAATTTCCTTGTTAGATAATGTTGGAAAATTACTCCCAACCACCATGTTAAGTAAACTGAAAACAACCATCCTTGTGGTACGCAAGGAAATCAAGCAAGTAGATTTTTATTGCAAGTTGCAACTTTTGTTTTAGGCTCACAGACAAGAACATAAATACAAATTTGAATAGAGTACAAATTCCCCATTTCAAGACACATTATATAATAAAGAAAAAAGGAGAAACTAATGCAGAGTTGGTGAATCGTAAGCTCCAGAATTTTACTCCACAAATGGTGTTGCAATTAAATTTACATGCAAGGAGTTATTCCTCCATGATATTTTGTCCGCATAAGATCATGAGACAAAAAGGTAGAAATGGACAATAAATAGACAATCAAATCCTAACCCAATGCTCACACATGTAGCAAACAAACGATTTTAGATGCTATAAAGGAAAGAGCATCCACCTGGCCTCCTCGCAGGTCGGTGAAAGGTTTTGAATTCGTAGTATAACCCTCATGCTCCACTCAAGCAATATGATTCATTTGCACTCGATCTCAACCCCTACATAAATCCATAAATGCTCAAGGACGACAAGTGATCTTCCTCTAAAGATCACCAACTCAAGTAATAATAGAAATAATATATATCAATGCTACACACATGAAAATACAAGGAAGTAACATACATTTCTATTAATCCAGAATCAAAATATAAGTATACCTCCACCCATGTCGCCTCTCAAAAAAACGACAAGTCTCCCCACTATAACAAGAAAATATCCATGAATGATAAATACTCTAGCAACATATCACTCATAAACCCTATCTCTCTCACAAAGGATCTGATGCTAAACGATAAACTCCAGATCCCAAAAACTCTAACTAGCCTCACCCTCTCAAGTGGTCCAGTATAAATAGGATGAAGAGAGATCCTAAGAGGATGAATGTAGACGTTGAGGATGATGAGAATTTATGGAAGCTTCTCAATGATAAGCCCTTATTAGCTCGAATAGTTGATGTGTTGAATTAATAGCCTTGGAATCACAAGACTCTAGAAAGATTTGCCAATCGCAGGCACTGAACAGGGAAAATTTGGCTACAGTCACATGCATAAGGCATGATACCAACAAGTGGAAGGCTCTAGTCGCATGCATAACCCAGGATCCATGTGACCGAGTGTTATAACTGGGAAAAATAAATTCTGAAGCCCAAAAAAAGGTCAACCAACATAATGTCTCAGAGACACTAACCCTATGGATAAAAATAGGTTGATAACATATTCTCCCTAATGTATGAGGTCAGAAGAGAAAATTATGGCCAAAATAAATTATGACAGAGCTTAGAGGTCAAAATAGGAGTTAGGAAGGATTTGAAGCATAATACACTCGAGTTGAAGTCTCATTTGTGCTAATAATATCCCCAAGGCAGGCTTGGTAGCATGACTAATGAGCACCATGTGATATAATGCAATGATGTAGGAGGCATAGAGGAATGCTACATATGACTGGAAGAGTAACCATTCATAGGAGTAGACAAACTCATACATATGGTATAACTCCTAGACAAGCTAAAACCGAACCATGAGATAATGAAAAATGCAGGTATCATGTTCAAGGGCGACACAAAGGATGCTTCCATCTCATGACTAATGGAAATAAATGCTTCCTCCATTCTCTTTTTATAAGATTATTTTTCGTAAATTTGTCCCCTAAGCCCGAAAAGAGAGATAAAAGTATAAAAGGGAGAACCTCCTAGCCATAGTAGACTAGGGTATTCCTTTATCATAACTTTCCGGAAAAGGGTTAAACTTATACTAGTTAGACGACACTTCAGATGCTTTTATGAGCGTGAAGTAGACAAGTTTACTTGAATATCTTTTGTAAATTAAGGAGTTTGAAAAGAGCTTAAAGGAAACTCCTCCTTGAGAAATGACTAGCATAGAGTATAAAAACTAGCTCTGGTAATGATGGAACTACTCATGACATAGATGTAATATTCCCAATTAGCAATAGCTAATTGGAAATATTAATTTATGACTACTTTACTTAAATAAATAAAGTGGGTGAAGAGGGACACGTAACTCACACTTAAGTTATAAACAAAGTGGGTGAAGAGGGACACTTAACTCACACTTAGGATAAAAGCATTTCCTAAAGTCACTTGAGAAACATGATTAATTGGCACCGTGGGGCCTAGAGGTCGAAGTGGCAGCGTATGGAAAAGGATAGTGTAGGAAAAGTGGGCCCAAGCCAGCGCAGAGAGAGAGGGACAACATGGCTCAAGAAGACAGCGCATTTGATGGTGGGGCCTAGGTGAGAGAAAGGCTCTCCAAAGCATAAAAAGGGAGAGGGTCTCCTCATTTCATTCATTCTGATTATGCATCTTTATTATTTGTCTTTTGACATTGAGCATGCTTGCTGTTGAGCAAAGTATGCACGTACTATTCAGTACACTGGGTGTCTCTGTGCGGAGATCCCAACCTCAGCCCCAGGGGACTTCGACTGCATGCTCGGGTGAGGAGTTCCATCTTTGTTTTGACGGAGAGAGTTGTAGCAACCACAGTTGGGAGCGTTCACTGGAAGAGACAGCATAGTCAGTGAGAGGGAGGATGTAGTCTTGGAAGGAGGTGATTCCGGATTGAGGGTTTATCAAGGGATTTAGCCCAGAAGACTTGGGAAGGGGTCAACCCTTCCCTATTCCATCATTTTGGAAGAGTTAGAGGCCATTATTTGCAGTAGATCTTTCAGGGCTAGCGTTTCTCATTGGGGAATAACATGGTGCCTCAAGGGGGTCATTTTCGAAGGTCAGCCATTTTTGAAAAGCTTTTTGTGCTTTTCTGGGTATTGGGTGGAGAGGCCATTCCCTAAGTTTCACAACTTTCCGAGGAGGGGAGCAGCCCAGAATAGTTATTCCATTCCTGCAATAGTAGAAACACAGTAGCAGCACCAACAACACTGGAGATTACACAGTCTTGAGGGAGAAGCCATTCTGAGCCATCTTCTGAGAGTATTTCTATGCTTTCCTAGTGCAAGCCAAGGTGCCATCATTCTGATCACATTTTTGTACTCATTCCATCTTTCAGTATTAATAAAATGGCTCAACATTCTCCATATTGTATGTTTTTCTTATGATGTCTCTCTAGTTGCTGTAGTTCTTTGTTTATGTGCTTTATATTGTTGTTTATTTCCATTCGGGATATTACAATAGAGAGGACAAGAGGCTAGCTAATAGGGCCACTCATCGCAACGATTCTTCCAAGAAAGGGTAAAATACCAATTGAAAGAAAATGGTAGGACAGGCAGATGATGACGATGGAGTAGAGAAACCAAGGCTCAAACTGCAAAAATAGGCCGATAAAAAGTATAAATCACAAGGGATAAAAGTGGTGGAATCCTCCTAGGGTATGGCTAGAAATATGACGAAGAAGAGGATACGAGGCACAGATTCTAAGTCATGGCAAGTCAGAAGGAGTATTTCGAATGGTAACAGAAAATGACTGCATGGACACTAGGATCACAAAGAGGTGCTACACTAGGGTATCCATGATTAGATAAGCCCTACTGCCAAGTGACAACGTGCATAAAAGAGAGTGGCTAAATTTGCAACTTCACAGGGTCGGACCTAAGGCATAAATATGGCACTCACGGTCAAAATGCAATATGATAACAATATTGACCTACCCCTATATGTCAGGAAAGGAAACGTACCTCAAGCCCACTGTTGTAAATGGGACCCCAAAAAAATGACACTAAAATACCACTCACCAACCTCCTACAAAAAGTAAACTAGAAAAATAATTATAAAGAAAAAAAACCCTCTCAAGCCCAAAAATTAAAAAGGGAATATTCTCAAAGATGCCAACAAATGTTACAAAATAAACCCATACCTCTTCATTTAGTCATTGTGTTTTGGAGAAGAGAGAAGGATATAACTTCCAAGATTTTTGGTGCTAGGGAAAGGAGGAGCAAGAGGAGCCAAAGAAGGAGCATCTTCACCAAGGTAGGTGGAGCTTTTCCCTCTATAGATCAAGAAGAACATAGGTTCCCTGGCCATGGTAATTTTATTTTATTTTTAAATATTTTTATAAAAATTCCCTCGGTCTTATGCACGAAATAGGGAAATTTTGACTGTAATATTCTAGTCGCACACATGCCACGACATGCGTGGGACTGTGTTTGAAATTTCTCAATTTTAAGGGCGTGGACGAGGTAGAATTTTTTCATATTTTGCTTGAAATTTTCCCAATCACAATTTTCGTGTTTTTACAGGGGTTTCATTGTTGAAATGTTGCGGCCATGACTGCTATTTTTAACTTTTGGATGCAGGAGAAACCATGTGGGAATGGATGGAGAGATACGATGCCCTAAATGAGATTAAGGAAATGGGACATCAACCAACACTAAATACCCTGACGAATTATGGACTGATAAAATTTTAAATGATCCCTAGTCTGACCAACGAGCCCTTTCTTCTTGGAGAAATCATTTGTTTGTGGGATGTAGACACTAAACAATTCATTGTGAGGTCGAAGTCATTTTCCATAGGTGTAGAGGAAATTTATTTCCTCACAATTTTATCAGGGCGAGGTGCTCTGATGGTGCTGTCAGGGGCACATAGTACCATTGGAGAGACAATTAAAAGTTTGATGGAGCAGCATTGGAGGACATGTTGTTGGAGAGATAGGGAGAAAATCCAAATTGAGGACCTCAAAGACCTGACCTTGCAGAAACTAGCATACCCTGTGACTCATGTAGCTGGTACCAAATCTACCCATATTGTGACTAAGCCACATCTGGAGTTGTGTCTAAGATGTTTGGAACCCACCCTAATTAATTGGTGTGAGGGGTAGTTGGCTAATGCGAAAGCTCAACTGACAAAGATGAAGATGGGAAGAAACCAAAAAAATTTCTATAAGATATTTCTAGTGAATTTATTTTTCAAGAAGATCTTGGTGATGCGACAAATATCGCTTGACTATCTGGTGTATCCAGCACCAACAGAGCCCCAGATGATAAGGTGGTGTTCGATCATGCCTAGAGAGGATGAAGCACACAGTTCTAGGTAGTTTGAGTAGTTACAAGAAGTTCTAGCAGTTATAAACTGATTTTGTATTTATTTAAACAAATGAGAAAGAAAGAGGAGGGTTTCGAGTTTTGGACCTCTCGATGACTGCAAATTTTGTACTTAATTTTCAAGTGGCTCATTCAAGCGACTCCTTTGCAAAGTATGATAGTTCGTATAATAATGATTAGACAGGTTGGATGGATATTGTATTTTAGGTAGTGGGGAATATTTCAGTTATGTCGATATGATTTGCAATCATGGTCATTTAAGGGGTATGGAACTAGGATGGGATGGGTAGCATGGGAATTATATATTTAGGAATAGGGAATGATAAATGGATAGTGATATGGGGTATAGGATTTGATAAATGGAACATGGGAAAGGGAGATGTAGGATATGGTTTATATTATTAGGAAGAGTGAAAATAATATGAATGAGGAAATAAAGGCACTGCTCTTTCATGGTCATCTTGCTTTAGGAAGCATGATTTTTCAACTAAAACTGACTTCATTAAACATTCCGACAGACCCATCATTGATTTATACCACACGACTCAATTTCTCAACATTCGTGGCAATAACTTTCCATGACTCAACATTGTTTCAAGCATTAGACCAACCACTTAATGTCCAGACACATGGAAATGTTTTGGAAAAATGACACTCGAACTTATGACAGTAATAAATTTTATAGGTTTGACTTATTCAAACTGAAAATTAATTGATTCGAAGACATTCGAAAAATTAAAAGTGTTGACGCTAACACTACTGACCAGGGTTACTGAGCGTGGGAGGCATGCTTTAAAATATTGGTATAAGGATTAGTTCATTGGTCTTTCCTTAGAGTGGCAAGGTATCATGTGACACATAGCTATGGCTGGTTAGGAATTCCGAGACCTACGATCTGGTGGTATGTATTCATTGGCTTGGGATCCTCCAGATGATAGTGACTAGGGATAGGGACATGCAGGTCCCATTTTTTTGGCATTGTAACATGATATGGGCATGTCAGATTTATTTAGAGTTGTGGAATCCAAACACACATATGTTTGGAATCTACCAAAAAAACCACCATGCTTTTACCAAGCAGACTGATAAGCATCACAGTTATGGGTCAACCACAAACCCAAGGTTATGGGTTAACGATACAAAACCCGTGTTATCGAAGTCCATTTGCTAGGTCACACACTGTTAGCATCATAGTTGGTCACAAGCATTACATGGTATCTCTGTCCTTGTATCTTCGCTTGTCATGGTTATGGGTCATCCACAAACCCACGCTTCATTGAATTGCATTTTCTATGATGCACACTATTAGTATCATAGTTGGTCACAACCATTATAGGGTATCTCTATCCTCATATCTCCGCTCATCACAATTATGGGTTAAACACACAAAACCCTTATCTTCAGTGAATCTTCATATTCAAAAAAGGCTTCTCAGGAGGGAACTTCCCGCAACAAGGACCACTGATTATTAAGGGCGAGGAATGATTATCCAATGACGGTATTTAGCCACCCAAGGTATTTATCCATCCATGGTATTGTAAGTGGCATTCACCCATGGTATTCATTCACACATGGAATTTACCCATGGTATTGCAAGTGGAATCCACCCATGGTATTCATCCACCCATTGTATTTACCCATGGTATTGTAAGTAACATCTACCCATGGTATTTACCCACCCATGGCATTTAATAGTGGTATTGTAACTAAAAAATGTTACAAGTAACAAGTCACATTTTGGAAAAGCACAAATTTTCTACCACAATGTAACTTTTACAGTTATTCTCTGTTTTATATATATATATATATATATATTTGTTGTTTTTTTTTTACTTTTTGTTCTTATTTTTTAGATCTTGCAAGCTTCCTCTCAAGATCTTGATCATTACAACTTGAGTGATATCGTCCTCTAGCGCCTGTTGAAATGTCACGTTAACTATGGACTTTAAGTCTAGGCAAGTCTATTTGTAAAATTTCCAGTAAAGCCAATCCACAAGTGTTGGCACATTGTCTATATCCATATCATATCCCCTCATAGAGATAATAGACACAGAGACAAATGAAAAAATACACATAAGGGTAAGGATGTGTAAAGCCCTATAGTTCTTCATTGTATTTTTTTGCAACTATGATGAGATTTGAAACTTGTAATAAATATTCACACAGGATTTTAATTCAAATAATCATGGACTTTTCAATACAATATTGTTGGTATCATTAGTTGATATCATTAAAACATAAATTAAATCTCACCAATGTCTTCTAAAATATGGAGGCTTTACAAACAAATTTATATGAGATGCTCTTATGGTAATATTGGAGGAGTATTTATGGAATAAAACAATTAATAGTGGTTTGAAGTATTTATGAACAAAATCCAATACCGGTGGTTGAAATAAATATTAATTTTGGAGGAATTCAACCCATGAGTAGAATTGTGCAGTAACATCATAGTATTAACACCTAAGAGATATACCATAACCAAAATTCTCATTACACTTTTTGCCCTTTTTTGAGAAATTTTTTTCATTTTTTCAGTTCTTCAACTTTCTGCAAACTATAACAATTTTTCTGTGTAGAATTTCATTTTGCGATAAAAATAAAAGTTGTGAGAAATTTTGTTAGCTTTCTATTACTTATTTTTTGAAAATTTTTAATGCAGATTTGATAGTCAACTTAGCGTTTTTTTGAGTGTGTGTTTCTTAACAATCAAAGGATTCATAAGAAGTCATGTTATGACGCAATGTTGTATTCATTGAAAATTTGTGTTTTTGAAAAAACAAAATGTGTTACAACAATCTAGACAGAGTCTACTTTGTTTTCATCATATTTACAAAGCCAATGGATTCATATCATAATTAATAGAATTTTTTGAACTGGTCCAATACGAAAAACTGCGTATTTTGGATATGTTTCGCGTCGCAAGAAATTTCTTAACATATAAGTTATAAACTAAAAATCTAAAAGCTACCCATTAGAGACGACGGACCAATGTAATGCCCCATAATTTTTTCAATTTTGTTTACAATGTATTTTGGGAGATACAAAATTTTGATTTCACTGAATCACAATGACCCTCATAAATTGTTTGCACCCATTTTATTAGAAAAATAATTAAAATTATTAAACGTTTATGAAATTCCATAAAAGTTATATTTCCTGAAAGTAGATTCAATTCTGAAAATGCTTGTCTTGGTTCCGACAGTTAATTAACAACATTTCATGGAGTTTAATCAGTCCAAAGTTGCAGAACCGTATTCAGAACCTGGTTTTTGCATAATTGATGACGCATTAGTTCGGCCGAACTTTTAGTAAAGTTTGGCCGAACTATGTTTTCTGCTTAAGACCCGTTAAATCTAACGTCTTAATAGTTCGGCCGAACTTTTGATCAAAAGTTCGGCCGAACTATTGTATAACTCTCCGTCGGCCGGAGAGTTTTGCAGAGCCCCCTACTAAAACACATTTCGCGTCAATATAAATTGGTGCGAAATGATTCACAATTTTCGCACATTTCGCACACTTCTTCTCATTTTACAAAGATCTTGGTTTGGGTTCAAAAACGTTTCTTCAAAGTTTGGATTTAAGAGCATTTCTTGGTTGATTTTACAATTTTGGGTTTAAAGAATTTTTTTGGAGGACATTTCTTAGAGGCGATGTGATTTTGGCAAAAATTGTAAAAAATTTCTTGGATGTACATTCAAAAGACATTTCTTGGAGGTATGTACGTGTTTTGAGTTGAAGTAAATCTTTTGAGCTTCGTTTCATTTTTATAAGACATTTTTCTCTCGAATTTTTTAAAGTAAGTGTTTTGGATTGGAATATGTATTTTTTGCAAAAAATTTACACTGAATTTTTTTAAATTAAATATTTTGTGATATTTTTTGTAATTGAGTTATTGTCCAATTTTTTGAAGGAAATTTTTTGAACTTCATACCCTATTATCATGGGAAATCGAAGAACTTGTGCGAGAAAATATGATCGAAAAAGAGACCTTGAGGCACGTAGAGAAGAGACTAGACAATCTCGCAAAAGAAAGTTAGAAGCCCTCTCAAATATTGAAGAGAAAAATCAACCTCAAGAAGAAATTGAAGCAGGTATGTAAATGTAAATATTATGATCTATTGATATATATTTAAAATTTTCCTAATGTAAAATGTGAAGCTTAATTTTTATTTGATGAACTAGTTTGAAAAATATTTTGTTTAATGTAAACAGACAAAGATATTCCTCAAAATATTGAAGAAGAAAATCAAACTCAAGCAGAAATTGAAGCAGGTATGTAAATGTAAATATTATGATCTATTGATATATTTTTAAAATTTTCCCAATGTAAAATGTGAAGCTTAATTTTTATTCGATGAACTAGTTTGAAAAATATTTTGTTTAATGTAAACAGACAGAGATACTCCTCAAAATATTGAAGAAGAAAATCAACCTCAAGCAGAAATTGAAGTGGGTATGTAAATGTATATATTATGATCTATTGATATATTTAAATTTTTCCTAATATTTATTGACATATTTATTAATTTAGTGATTTATTGAATATGTACTATTTTTTTGAATATGTACAGATGAAATCACTATCGATAATGAGATGTTAGAAAATGTTTACACTCACACATATGGAGATAAAAAACCTGACCATGTTATACGATATCGTGTTAACTGCATTTTTGAAAAGTATTTCTTAAATGAGCGGGTGACAGTTCAGGCTCAAATGTTGAAAGGTCTCCTATCATTAAGGAAATTAAAAGAAGCTACGACACTATTGGGTATTCAAAAATCAACCAAAGATAAAAAAATGAAGGAAGAGGTGATAAAAAATATGAGTAGTGCTATAAAGTCAATTAAGAGATCTAGAGATAAAGATGTTTCAAATGTACGTAGAGGAATACAGATGGCAATGGTTTCACCAAGTACTCAAGAGAATCGTTTGATAACATCTATGGCATGAGCACTGGGAACCTCGCAAAAAACTCTGCACAAACATCGAAAATTTCGACTGCAAATAGATGTAAATGATGAACTCGCTTGTTGGAGAGCTATTTGTAGGCAACCATACAAAGATAGACTTGGAGAAAATGTTAAAAAATAATATATGAATATTGGAAGAACAATTCGCGTGTTTCGCCAACTACAAGGCATGTGATGCGAAGAAGAATAGCACAAAATCAGTACGAAGAACATGAAAAATATTTCTTGGAAACCACTCAGATAGAGTTATTCAACAAGTTCAAAGAAGAGAATCGTCAAATTCATGTTTCACTCAGTGCTTTTGTTCAACAAAAACCATGGTATGTAAAACCTATCACCGTATGCGACACTTGTTGTTTCCGTTATCATGTGGAATTTGAGTTATATTATGACACATTCCTTGATTTCGGTAGAACATTATGGAAGGATTCACCTCCTCCTTCCACTATCCGTGAATTCATATTTCAAATTCTATGTGAAAGAGAAAGCGATGAACTATTTTACAAAAAGAAATGTGTTGGTGGTAAAAAATGCGATGATTGTGGAAATTTGACTAAATTTCAAAACAAATATCGTATTGATATAAATGATCAATCATTGTCCAACATGAAAGTGAAATGGAAGAGATATGAATATATCGTTACATCGATTCAAGGTGAAAATAGTGTTAAAAGAATCGAATTACGAGAAGACGAAATTTTTCTGATAGACCTTTTGAGAAAGTTTGAGGCAGAAATTTACAAATACACCAAGCATTCCCATAGAGCTCAATGGCAAGACTTGCAATTCAAAAAATCTCGTGAAGTGTTTCCACCAGGGACCATTTTGTCAGTGATTGATTTTGCAGAAAACTACACATTTGTTCCACAAAAAGAAATTCAGAGTGAATATTATCATCCTGACCAAGTCTCCATGCTCATCCATATTCTATATAGACATGTTGAACAAAATGTCGATCATATAGAAAGCACGAGTGAAAATTGACATATCATTAAAGAATATCACTTTTATATCAGTGACGATCGTACACATGATACATGTTTTGTACAACATTGTTTTGGAAAAATTTATGATTCATTGAAAAATCGTGGAATAACATTCAATGAACATTGGATATGGTCAAACAGATGCGCAGGTCAATTCAAATCTACACGATCATTCTTTTGGTTGTGTTGTCTTCATAAGAAAACCTGCATTAAACATTGTTGGAATTTCTTTGAGACTGGCCATGGAAAAGGAGAACATGACGGTGCAGGAGCATGCATAAAATGAGTACTTCGAAGATATCAAATGAACCACTTTGCACACCGACTTGTGAACGCTGAAGAAGTTGTTCAATGGTGCAAAACTGCTCTAAGCCATGAGATTAACCCATCAAGAGAAGTGCGAAGGTACATTCAATTTAATTTATATTGGTAATCTAATTTTAAACATCGTACATTTATCATGCAATGATTATTTTTAATTGTATTTTGATATCATATTTACAAATTATTTTTCTAATTTTCCATATAAAGGTTTTTCTGGCATATTGGAATCGAAGACATAGATAGATCAATTGGAAATGACGTTGAAACAATAAAAGGGACTCGAAAATTGCATTCAATTCAAACAAAGTTGTCCAGAAATGTGTTGGCATTGGATAAAAGAAAATATTCTTGTTTTTGTGATGTTTGCATAGACAACACAAAATCCAATGACGTTTGTGAAAACAAAATGTATGTGAACGATTGGAAACATACAGAGCCAAATACAAAGGGAAAAATGTCTGTTGCAATGTTTGAAGAAATGAAATCAGAGGAAACTACAATATCATCCGATGGTGATCGAGTTTCTGATCTTGTTAGAGAAGGTAATATTTGAATTACTTTCTAATGATTTAAAGATCTAGAAATAAATTTAAATATGCATAATTAAATGTTAAATTTATTTTATTGTGCAGGAGATGTTTTTGCTGTAATTGCACCTATTGACAACGATGAAAATGTGAAGTATTATTTGATGCGTTGCACTGAACTAAAAATGAAATTATTACAAGACTATAATGATCACGGATTTCAGTATGACAGAGGGTCTATTATATTGAAAGGTTATTTTTTTACTGTTTATGGCGGACATCTTACATGATGTCCTAGCCAAGGATAGATTCTCTTTGTTTCAAGTTGCCTGTAAAAGTTGTCACCGAATGACCTACTAGGATATTATAAATACTAGCTTTGTAAGATCATATGGCATTCGGAAAAATTCGAAAGTCTTAGACTGTCAATCAATTTAAAGTATCATTCACCTAGGGAGTGTAAAATATTCAATGTAGGTTGGTGACGATGCTCACTCCTAGCTTGTAGCAGCTCCAATGACCAATTATTTAATGAATTCCAATGCACTAGACCAAAGTTGGTGACCCACTTGGTTTTTCACCCAAGAAATTCCAAGGTACTTTTCTGACCTTTGGCCCCCAAAGCTACAATGGAGTTATAGGAAGGTGAAGAATTTTTTTTTCACTGATAGGAATTTGGTCACATCCCTTATCTCCCCTTATCAAAAATTTCCTATCTACTACATTATCCAGCATGTACTCAAGATCACTATTTCGTAATTAGAATATCACAATATCATAAGTTCTCACAAAAATACATGGAATGCCATTACGACACTCATCTAACAATGGGGAGCTCAAAACCTAGAAAGCTCTTCGTCCCCTTAATAATAATGTGTTTAATTTAGTCTTTTAGGTGAGGATTAGGTGTGAATCTTGTTTTCACATACAAAAATAATTAATTTTTTAATTCCATAAATTTGATTATTCACCAAAATACATGTCATATATACTATTTGTCTCTCCTACAAATTCCCATTATTTTATTAAAATATATGATTTTATCTCACCCAACTATCACATGTTCCTAAATTTACTCCTAATTGTTCCCTATGCCCTAAATCTACTCCTAATTGTTCCCTATGCTGCTTTTCCCTTACTTATTTTTAGAAATTTATTTTCCTAGATCCATCATAACTATGGATTCATCAAGCGCCGAGAGGGATCAAATATCTAGAGGTGCAAACCTCTTTTTTGAGTGCAAAACTTGAGGAAAGGTTTGCACCTCGAGAGATTTGATCCCTCTCGGCGCTTGATAGATCCGTAGTTAAGATGGATCTAAGTTGGTTTCAGTTGTGTGCAACCAAGAAAAAACTATCGATAATATGAGAAACATATGATTAATTTTATCAATAATATGTAAATACATCTAATATTAATATAACCATTTTAAATATGCTAAATATGTTTGAGATTTATCAAGTCATTTTAATTTTAAATTTTCTTAGTTACCTCAATTTGTTGAGATGATAAATATTGTAGAATAACTTTAATAATGGAAAATGATCAAATAAAATTTTGAATGCAAAGTGACAATGTAATAATATTGAATGATAGAATGTGAATAATTAGAATGTAATCAATTACAAATAGCATTTATTGTGATCAATCTTAAACTATTCTCTTCTTCTATTCTTATTGTCACCCTTATCGATTATATTAAAAAGAAAGTAAAAATCATAAATCATAAACCATTTAAATATTTAGCTCGAACTCTTGTAGTAAACACCATACCTCAAGTCTCTCTTGCTCTCCAATATTATTAGGTTTAATTATTATAACACAAAATCGTTCTACATTGTCAATAATTTTTTGCGCTTACACTGAAATCAATGAACACTATTAATCCAATGACTTTACAAGTAATGTACCATCATACATGAAATTATATCAAATCAGAAATCAACATATACAATGAAATCAATGGGGATTGTCTTGTTACAAGTAACATTTCAATTTACCACATGTGAAAATGTAGGTTGAAACCATCCAAAACTTTAAGTTGTAGATTGAAACCATCCAAAAATTTAAGTTTTAAAACCCTTTTGATTATATATTGTGCAACATTAAAACATTAAACATTTAAAGTTCTTTAAATATCACATGCAAAATGTAGATTGAAACCATCCAAAACTTGAGTTTTAAAAACTTCACATGCCATGCCAATTATAATTCAACTATCCAACAAAAACATTTAACATTAAACATCACATGCCAAATGTAGTTCAGATGACAACATTACTTCACATTCACATGCCAAAAGTACTAAAACCATCCAAAAATTAAATAAAACAAATTATATAATAACAATGTACAATAAAATATGTCCAAAAATTGTAAATCTCACTTGAGTATCAAACTGTATCAAGTTTAACAAATTTTAAAACCATCCAAATTTTGAAATCAAATCTACTATAAATCATGTCCATCAAATGGAGGATCTAGCGTCTGGGTCTCAGTCCGCGCCCTATCCTGTGAATAGGAA
Source organism: Pinus albicaulis (assembly GCA_034641835.2). Lineage (NCBI taxonomy): Eukaryota > Viridiplantae > Streptophyta > Pinopsida > Pinales > Pinaceae > Pinus > Pinus albicaulis. Next base: position 999,339,007 of record CM076575.1, on the reverse strand, counting down.
ACCTACATACACAATGCACATGTACTTGAACATTAAAATTTGAAGTTTTAAAAATGAATGAGAATATATATATCTAGAAATTCATGTAAAAAACAAAATATAACAAAAAAATCATGTAATACCTCGTAAGGTTCCCTCTCCATTTGATGAACAGGTTCTCCCATAGGAACATCTATAGTGGTAAACTGTACAATATATATGTGCAGTTATATATATATATTAAAAAATTTCAAATGAAAATGCACATGTACATATATAAACTTATTTTCAATAATATTAAAAAAAGGAACTAAAGACAACTTGTTCAAATGCTGTGGATGTTCCTATCTTCGTCGCTAGAGTCCCCGGATTAAAGAAATCTTCTATAGGAACCTAAATTCAAAAAATTTTAAATAACTCAAAGTATAGATCTCTCTCTCTCTCTCTCTCTCTCTCTCTCTCTATATATATATATATATATCTCAATTTTTAATGGAATTTTTTGAGGTAGAATATATATATATATATAACTTTTAAACATAAATTTTAAACTTGTGAAAAATTGTCCATACTTGTGGCTCATCTCCCAATGAAGTAGAAGGTACATCTCCTAAGGAAGAAGAAGGTACTGCCATCCCAAAAACATCAGACGGAATCGGTACCTGTTAAAACATTTTATCAAATTATATATATACATACATGTACATGTGTGGCAACAATTATTTATTTTAGAGTCACTTAAAAAACACTAACATACATGTGCCAACACATCATGATGGTCAGACCCATCTGCATCGTTTGAACCGGAGGTCTCGAACGTAATATTAACATTTTCATCACGCATCATGCCTGAGAACTGCAAATGGTGTTTTAACATATAATCATACATTTTTGTTAGATTAATGTACACATACAAATAAATGTATACATGTACATACACAAGTATTTATTACAAATTGTACACATGTATATGTAAAAATAATTTCAAACCCAAGGTCACTAACACATACCGTTCCAGTGCCCTCTTCCTCATGAAAAATTAGGTCTTGCAGACCATTGCGACAATTTATTGCATATGTTTGGAGATCTTCAACATTCATGTTGTAAATCTGCTCATCTGTACGATAAACAAAATTGGCATGTGCATTTTCACGTGATCTTTGTCGATTTAAACAAAGATCGACTCCACTCAATCCGCTATGAACATTGTCGATCATAACATCTCTTGCTTCTCAACTTATTTGAGAAGTCGCATCCATCTCTGATCACAGAGTTTCGACTCGAAAAGGTTGACTCACCAATGGCAGCTCAGGGCGAGGCAAATCCACATCTCGCTTAGCGCCCTTACGTTGATATAATCGACCTCTCCCCAGGCCAAAAAATTCTGAAGGAAGGTCATTGTAGTTGGGTTTCATACCCAAAAAAAATTCTGCATAAAACATTTGTGCAAAATAAACAGGAACCTCATCGTTCCATGGAAGCCTTCCAAAGGCTGCAGGATGTCGATCATACAAATAACCAGCTTTGTCTGGGTGCAATACTGCACCTTCAACATTTCTCTTTTTGGCCCTTCCTTATAATTAAACATTGACTTGGCATCTGCCCTTGTAACTTTTTTTTTTATGTCCTGCCATTTATCGGGACCTATCACTGTTTCTTTTCTCTTTCTCATCAGTTCTACAAACGAATCAGTCGTTGGCCCCAAATTTCTATACACATTTACCATTTCACCCAATGAATGTGTAACTATTTCAAGGCTTTGTCTACTCTTAGCAGGTAGAGACAAAGCCATGAGATCTCTTTGCAATTTTGCATGAAGGCTTTCACACCTTTGTAAGGTGCATTCCGCCATGTTGGTTTCCCATGGTATATCAGTAATCTCAGCCGGATAAGTTGTTCTGGGTTGACAGCCTTCTTCTTGAATGTAGCGAGCTGCTCTGCGTCTATTTTGACCACTAGCTCGAACATTTTCGGCCTCTGCATCAATATATATATAATTTCGTATATTAGAAAAAACATGTGTAAAAAAAGTTGTACAAATTTAATGAAAAAATATTGAAATTGATGGCAACCTTGATGTTGTTGGTTAACATCTTCTCCAACATGACCCTCCTGAGAACCAAACCCAGAATGACGCTGCTGAGAACCAGACCCACAGTGACCCTGTTGAGAACCAGCAGCCGTTGATTGGCCTTCCAGGGAATAAATATCACCCCCTTCCCGCAACCTGCTACCACTCATACCTCGACTGGTTGAACCTTGGCCACGCTCCATGGATGGAGTAGAAACCATTCTCCTCTTGCCTCCTAAAAATTAAAATATGAAACTTATTAACAACTAATTTCACTCACAAAGTTAATAAAAAAATCAATTCCATATGTACACACATGTATGGAGATTTAAGATTATATTAAAATACCGTGAACATCCTCCAATCCCTGACCCTCCATATGGGATTCAGCCGATCTTCGTCTTTCATCCTCCACATGATATATATACCATCGTCGATTTATACAATAAAAATAGATTTTCAAAAAATCAATTTAGAATTTAGTGCACACAAATTATGTAGAACAACTTTCAAAGCAATAATTGATCATGTGTGAAACTAAATTTAATCGTAAAAAGATATTATAAAATGATAATCTACCAATTGCTTATTTCCAAGGAAATGGGAATTAAGCATTTCTCAATGCGTTAGAATGTAGCGAGCTGCCCTGCGTCTATTTTGACCACTAGCTCGAACATTTTCGGCCTCTGCATCAATATATATAAAATTTCGTATATTAGAAAAAACACGTGTAAAAAAAGTTGTACAAATTTAATGAAAAAATATTGAAATTGATGGCAACCTTGATGTTGTTGGTTAACATCTTCTCCAACATGACCCTCTTGAGAACCAAACCCAGAATGACGCTGCTGAGAACTAGACCCACAGTGACCCTGTTGAGAACCAGCAGCCGTTGATTGGCCTTCGGGGGAATAAATATCACCCCTTCCCGCAACCTGCTAACACTCATACCTCGACCGGTTGAACCTTGGCCACGCTCCATGGATGGAGTAGAAACCCTTCTCCTCTTGCCTCCTAAAAATTAAAATATGAAACTTATTAACAACTAATTTCACTCACAAAGTTAATAAAAAAATCAATTCCATATGTACACACATGTATGGAGATTTAAGATTATACTTAAATACCGTGAACATCCTCCGATCCCTGAACCTCCATATGGGATTCAGCTGATCTTCATCTTTCATCCTCCATGATATATATCTATTGGTCGACATTCACAAAATAGATTTCAAAAAATCAATTTGTAATTTAGTGTACACAAATTATGTAGAACACAACTTTCAAAGCAATAATTGATCATGTGTGAAACTAAATTTAATTGAAAAAGATATTATAAAAATGATAAGTTCACCAAATTGCGCTTTACATGGTGGAAGCACACTTGGTATAAAATTTACTACTTATACACTTTAGTTTGTGGAAGAAATGACACATGTACATAGTTTACCTTAAAGTTGTTGTGTTTTACGGATATTAAAATGAAGAACTTCTATTTAGATCCATTCCAGAGATTGACTGTAGGGGCATTTACTACATATGTCACCTTTCATAAAAGATGAGATCCAGAGGCTACCTGGCCCTTTACAGACTCTACCTATAGAACTTGTAGAAGTAAACACTAGAGGCATTAACAATATCAAAGAACGTTTTCATGCTCAGACATGGGAATGTGTCTCTTTCCTTACGCAAAAAAATAGTTCAAGGTAGTTAATATTCATAGACATGTCATCAAGCAAGTCAATGTGATCATCCCCAACTTACTTTTTATGAAATTAGGCTTGGAATCCTCTACAACTTGGTGGATGGAGTTGAATGGGAACTAGGTTGAAAGGCCTTTACAAAATACATGCTAGTGAATAACACTTACTAGGTTATGCCAACAAATAAAGTGGGAGAAATGTTTTCTCCTCGAGGTTGTCCAATTGGGTGTGTAATACCAACTTCACTCATTTCCTCACAAGTTTCTCTCTTAGGTTACAAATGTATTCCACCTTATTAGTTATATATTTTTCTATTTCCGAGGATTCTTTGATTTTTTCTCTCACCTATCTCCTTTCTCACTGTAATTATTAGTTACCAAACATACCCGATTACATCTATGCAATGTGTTTGTGGTAACTATACTTAGAACTATCAAGCTATTTTAATTGAAATTGGAGTCATGTATACTAGATTGCTTGCTTAAGTGGCTCTTACTTGGACAATATCCCCGAGATGAATTTGACAGATGGCTCATATGTTGGAAGTTACTGAAAATTTTCCCTAACTCCGCCACAAAAAAAAAATTATAAAAATGTCATTTTCGATCATTTTTTATTAGCTTCTGCATACAACAAATGCTATCACAATTGCAACACAATCATGTTCCATGAGCATGAATTATGAATTTCACAAGCCAAATGGCAAGGAAATTTGCATTCATTTAGGCAAAAGAAGGCTATGACATTAAGGTCCATGCTAGAAAAAATTATGCAAATAAAGTTGCTAAGTCTTGATACTTACCATGTGTTTCAAAGCCATAACGAAGGTTGGCTTTGAGAGTGTCTTCTCAAAGCCCTGTCTTGAGATGAAATTTAATTCAATGTCTCTTAGAGTTGCAAGGTGGAATTGATAGAACTATTTGATTTCTTTACCATAAATGGGAAGACAAGACGTCACAAGATTTTGGGAAGGTCCACTCTTCAGCGAGAGCCTCATGATTACAACCTAATCATGAGAGTCAAATGGGAGTGCATCCTTATTTTGAAAACAAATAGGATTCTAAGCTACCTAGAGCATCATTACTTTTTAGGGTTTCTTGTCTCCCATAAGGATTCATAGGAAAATAATTGTGTTGATTGTCTAGAGATATATGTATGTGTGTGTTTCATTATGTTCTCTATTTCTTACATTGTGTTTCATTATGTTTTATATTTCTTACATTTCTGCCCTCCTTTTTTTCTTTCCACTCAAGGTTTATAAAATAACATGAGAAGCAACATGAGACTTGGAACAATCATTTTCATTATCTAAGAATGACTTAAAATGACCTTATATGTCTTCTCATTTTAGAGCTCAAACTTTTAGGAAGGATTTAAGTATTGTTTCGGGGAAAATCACCCTGGAGGTTTGTTGGGTTGAAACCTCCACAGATCAGGGCATGCAATTCAGAAGGACTCACACACAACCATATCCATTCATGAAAAACTAGATAGAGTAGATCGAGAAACTTACCGTAGGTCCTACGTTTGTGGTAGATCCCGTGGGGTCCAAACCCCCAGCAACCTTTCTTCCTTCTTAACCTGAAAACCAGAAAGAAACAAACATGAAGAACTGGTTGTACAATATATATCTACCCTAAACGTTAGTGAAATCCACGTGAAACATTAAATAAACCATAATAAATGCTTAAACAATCAACGTTTTCACATATGCAAGCAGATTCCAACACGTGTATCTCAGGAACAAGATGGTTCTTCTGTATTATGAATAGCATGTATAGTAGTAAAAAGTGGAGAGATCACCTAAATCCTCCCATGATATTTGACGAGACCGTCGTCTGGATCCGTCCAGCCCTTGCCTCGCTAAAACTCCTTCAGAAGTTGTGCACACGAGATGACATATAGAGGGATGAACATCTCCTGGAAACAAAGGTTTCCAATACTGAACAGGGAAAGTGCAGGAGGCACGGGAAATCAGACTTGGATTAGGGATTCCAACAGAGTATAATATCAATCATTTCTCTCTCCCTTCGGCCATACACATGAGGGCTTTTTATACATCCTCAAAGTAGTTTCAATCAGTTGGAAATAGTTGGCCACGTGCTAGGGTGGTTGAACTACTGGAGTAACCATCAACCCAGCCCAAAAATAGGGAATTTTTATATATTTTTTAATAATTTTAATGGCATACGCGGAAACGTCTGTATGGACTCGCGTACACACGCGGAAAAAGTTGGGCATAACTGCGTATGGGATTTTTAACACTGTTTTTTAGTGAATTTTGTCCAAGTCTATGGGAATGGGTGCCCAAAGCCATAAAAGCAATCATGAATCATATGAAGGTGAAAAATGATGCTATAACAGATGCCCCCTAATATATGAGGTCAGAAGGGGTACATGATGGCCGAAATGTATTATGCACATCAAAGGAACTTCGCAAGGACAAGAGAGGACTTCACCAGATTTCAGCCTGCTAAAAACCAATGAAAGAAAACAGAGAGTCAACTCATGCTGAGGCGGGCATACCCATGCTCAGGAAAAAATATATGTATATAGAGAGTACATAGTAGATCCAGAATGTATACAAGTATAGCTGAACTGAAAGTACACAATGAATCATCTAAGCAGGGCCCGGAAGTAGAAGTCTGAATCAATGTCCAAGTATCACATATAGAAAGCTGATCAATGATACTGAAAATAGATGTCTGATCACAAAGTAACTGAATCTCCAAGTACCAAATCATAAGGGTGGAACTCATGGTACAATCATGCAACTCGGGAGCCAACATATAGGATGCTGCTGTACTGAAACTGCAACATATAAGGGTGGACGACATCACTAGCAAAAACTGAATGGACTGTCAAAAGTGAACCGAAAAATGCTGATGCAACCCGAGGTCTTCACCGATCACTATGGCACAATTCTACACAATGGGAATAAATGAGCTAAAGTCGACCATGTGAGAAATCGTTGGATTACCGGTCAATGGTGTAAACCGTTAACCAACGCGAGACAACCCACCAATAATGAAAATGAGTGTCAAGGTGCCCTAGTACAATCTAACAAGTGCAAATAAATGAGTTGAAGTCGAACACTTGGAAGAATCTACCAATCAGGAGGCAATGATGTTTCCCCACTGTCGATAGTGAAGAGTCTGCCACTGGTGACTGCAAACCCTAAGGTACTGACAAAAAGACTCTAGATCTTATTCCCAGAGCAATGAGTCAGAGTTGATGGGAAAAGATCTGCTGGAAGGAAGGCATTAAGGCATCCCACATCAGTTCAGTGCGAGTGTAACCCGCAGGCCAAGATTTGGAAGGAATTGGATGAAGCAAAGTGACGGAACCAAACCGAAGTACGTTTCCGACATGCACAAGATGAAGCTAGTGGATGGAAGAAACCCTCTGAACCAACCAATAATGAAAGCTGACACAGAGGCGAGAAATCCACCAATAGGGTCAAATGGAAATCAAGGTACTGCACGAATCCCAAGTGTGATAATGTATGTTTACGTCGAACACAGGGGAAACCACTCAGTCAAAGACCCATAATGATGATCAAATGCTGAGTACAAGGTCACCTATCAATGATGGAAATAGGGCCAGGGTGCGGCTCTAGGTTTTCTCTCAGAGCAATGTGTCGTAGTCGATAAGAGACAAACCCGCCAGCGAGAAGTCAATGAGGACCTTCTCAAACCAGCACGAGCAGAAGACCAAAACATCTGATGTGATAGAAAAAGATACGGACCAGACCGGGAAGGCCGACTGAATATGAGTCAAGAGACACCGCAGAATGGCCGAATCAGGTTAGACTTCCCTTGAACAAAAGCACGACTCGTGATGACCATGGCAATAAACAATGACACTGTATAAGTCTGTTATGCAGGAGGAAAAACAAACTCTCCATATGATTGGAAGAGATAACCAATCGGGGGAGGACCAACCAGTGAAACAAGGATAAGGCTGAACCTAGGTCAAAACTAAAACCATCCCAAATGAAGGAAATATAATAAGTGTATGTGCTTTGTTCAAGGGCGACAAACTTTACTGCCATAAAATTAATGAAGTAACATCCCGTTCCCGCTCTTTTTTTATAATATTTGAATTTTTTGTCTTTTTCATATAAGCCTGAAAAAGAATAAAAGAATGCTATAGTACAATGGACGGAACGAGTATCAAGAAACAGATGCACTAGTTCCTGGGATAGGAACAATCCTATGCTCAATGCAAGGTGGCGAAAACTGGTAAGCGATACTCAGAGGAATGTTCCATCCATGGGTAAAAAGGGTGTCAAGTCGCGATAGCTAAGTGCATGCAATGGTTAACTTGTACAGAAAGTCAAGGTCAAAAGTTGGTTTAAACATCGAGTCCAAATGAAGCCGGCTAAAGGCCAGGATAAACAAGTAGCCAATATGCAATGCAGTAATACAACTCAACAACACCAGGGAGCCTCTAGCGTAATAGCCAGAAAAATGATAGTGAAGAAGAAGAAGAATGAAGCTTCAACACATAAGTCATGGCGGAAACTAAAGAGGACTCCCGAGCCTATATAAAATGCAGCATGGGAAACAAGTGTTAGCGAGGAACTAACTAGGAAGCCCATGTAAAGGAAGGCTCTACCACCAAGTCATGATTAAAAAATCGGCGAGTGAAATGGGTGTAATACTCATGACCTGATGGGATCGACTTTAAGGCAAGTGATCAGAATGGAGGCTAGTATGCAAAATGCAACGGAAAAGTGGATTCCCTAACCTATATGCCAGTGAAGATCATATACCTGCCATGACGGGTCAGCAGTCATGGATCAAAATCCGGAAAAATTCTCGATTTCATAAAAAATGTACCTGAAAAATACCAATCTAGGCACTTCCAAGCATCCGGGTTATGCAGCTTAAGATAGATCGAAAAAGTAAGCATAACAAAATTTTGCGAAAATTTTCAACTTTTTGGGCATAAATAGACAAATTACCTCATATTTGGTTCATTGTTACATTGCTGATTTGGAAAAAAGTGCTCTGGAGCAAAAAAATTCTTTCGTCAAAACAGGAGCAACCGACCGTCGAATTGCACCGAATTTGTCAGGTAAGCTCATCAATCATCCTTGCTATTCATTTTTTCCGTTCATAAACTAAAATTTAGGAATTTTCACCTTAGAATCTCTTTCCAAAAATCACGGGTTTGCGCATATGTTGGTTGGTAATAGGAAAGTCGCGTATACATGCAACTGTGCACAAATAAAGTCGTGTATGCGTAGACCCAAATGAAAAAATGCGTAGCTAATGAAGGAATTATTGAAATTTTGCAGGATGACCATCTCATGGAGAGAGCGTGAACACAGTGCAATTGATCAAGAAGTCATGCAGGACCAAGCATCACTGAATATTCTTCGGAATTGTGGATTACTCAAGTTTTTTAAAATGCCAAATATGAAGAGCAATGTCCGGTTGCTTGAAATGCTTGTGAAATATTGGGTACTGGAAGAGGACTGCTTTATGATAGATCAGATGCCTATACACATTGAAGTGGAAGATATATATTTTATCACTGGACTCTCCCGGAGGGGGGAGCCAGTAGACTTGCATGGTAAGCCTTTGGGAGGGCTCACCGTGGAAGATTATGTCCACGTGTACTGCGTATGGGGAGCACAGAAAGTTGGAACCCAAATTGCCATAAGAGATATAAGGGATTTGCACATTAAAATCCTCCTTTTCACCATTGGCAGGGTGGCAGGATCTGCCTCCCTACACCAGGCTTTCAGGACTCACATGAGTATAGCAGTGGAATGCTTAACTCATGTATATGATTGGTGCACAGCCCTACTGATGAACATGAAGCAACAATTGACCTCAATCCGCCAAGTAAAGACAAAACATTTTGGATACAGTACAATTCTGATGACATTCTTCTTCGAGAAGATTCCATTACTCAGACCTAGAGTGATCTCTACCATCAGCAGCCTGAGAGACCCAAGAATTGCCCGTTGGGCAGACATGATGAAGAGATTGGGGGAAAGTGAAGTTCTCCAGACCACCTAGGATGATGAGTTCTTCCTATGGTGGGGAGAACAGATCATCGCTGTGGATGACTATCCCTATGCCGGGATGGATTTCAGAGGTGATCCAAACCTCATTCTTCCAGCTGGCGCAGCATGGGGCACAGTCAGTAAGTTTGATTTTTGATTATGTATTTTTTTTGGATTTTTTAAACATGTATGAAAAAATGAAACATGTTTTTGATTGGATTCCAAAGACTTACAATATTATAATGATCATGATGTAGATATTGGACCAGTCAGACCTGAGGGATACCCGCGACATAAGCGTCGCAGAGGCAAGGCGGATACAGTAGACTCAGAGAGAACTCTCCATGCAGTACAGAGGAACTTGGAGGGGTTAACCCACCAAGTTCCTATGGCGGCAGTGGAGGATCTTCCCGAGGCCGTCCAGAGACGAGTGGTAGGAGTACCTCATGACTAGGTACGGTTATTCCACCGAGTCGCGACTGCGATCATGTTCTATAGGAACACAGCTTTTGGGCAGGGACCTCAGGAGTAGCTAGATTTGATTTATCGGATGACTGTATATTTTTTGATACTGAACATGATGGGGCATAAGCCCAAATTTTGTATGACTTATGGATCCAAATTTTGTATAGTTTTTTGAAACACTTTGATGATATATATACAACGACTTTTGATATGATGTGACAAATGTATGACAAAATGTATGATGTTTTTGATGATTAAAGTTTATTGTATTGAATGATTAATATGCCAATCAAGTGCCTGATTAGCTAATGAGTCTGCCATCCAATTGTCAGCTCGAGGAATATGAATGAAAGTTAAAAATTGAAATGATCTTTGTAACAAACGTAACCTCAAAAACAACCGGAGTAAAAATGGATCTCGAACCCGATCAGTATTGTTCAACTGCGACACCACCAGCTGGGAGTCCAAGAAAAATACTAACGAATCAACACCCAAAGATATTTCCTCTGAGAGTAGATGAATAACTGTAGTGTATTCTGCTACATTATTGGAAGCAGGACCAATGCAGACTCCTCTTGCTACTAACAGCTGACCGGATGGATGATGAAGCACCCAAGCCACGGAAGCCAAATTCCGGGTGTGTCTACTAGCACCATCGGCGAAACCGTAATGACTCATCACTCGACACAACCTGCCAAAGCAGATCAAAAGCATCACCATCACACCAAAAACCTAAAAACCAGATATGTACAAAACAAAAAACTATATACAAAAGCAACATGCCAGACTGAAGCCTAGGCATAATACTTTTTCAAGTAGAGCCCATTTCTGGGCTCTGGCAACTCGTTTCCTTCGAAATCAACCAAGGTATATGCTCCTTTCTTAAGGACTTTTTTAATGATGAAGGGACCATACCACATAGACTTAAATTTTCCTGCCCCCAGGACATCCTTGTCTTGGGCATAAACCAAAACAAGGTCGCCTTCTGAGAAAGCCCTAGGTTTGACCGCCTTATCGTACTGAACTTTAACTCGGTTTTTATGCGCCTCATTCATCGTGGCGGCATCCCGACGCTGCTCATCAAGATGTTCCAGACGAAGGAGACGTTCTGCCAGACTATAAGTGTCAGGAAGAAGCTCAACAACTAACTTAAGTGAAGGAATCTCGCATTCAATAGGAAATACGGATTCCAGCCCGTAAACTAACTGAAACGGAGTAAAGCCAGTTGCAGTTTTCACTGACGTCCTGTATGCCCAAAGTGCAGGATATAGCATGATATGCCAGTTGGACCGAGCTTTATTAATCGTCCTTTGAAGAATGGTCTTCAAGGATTTATTTATGGTTTCCACCTGCCCATTGGCCTGAGGATAATACGGAGATGGATGCTCTTGCCGGAAACCTAATTTCGAAGCCAACTCAGCCATCATGCTGTTCTAAAAATGACTACCATGATCAGTGACAATCTCTTTAGGAATACCAAAACGAGCAATAACCTGGTTGAATAGGAAAAGAGCTGCAGTCTCACCATCATTCCCAAAAGTAGGCATAGCTTCAGCCCACTTCGTAAAGTGGTCTACTGCTACAATAATGTACTTGTGACCTTTAGCCGAAGGTGGGTTACAAGTAGTAAAATCAATACCCCACTTTGTAAGGGACCAACAGTAATGACTGGAAAAAGCGGAGCTGGATGAGCGCGCATTTTTTGAGTATATACTTGACACGGATGACACTTTTTGACCGCTTCAACACAATCTTTGAAAATCGAAGGCCAAAAGTACCCAGCACGCAAGATTTTTTGGGCTATAGCAAGCCCAGATAAATGACCACCACAAGCTCCACTGTGGCAATCATTCAGCACAGCCTCAGCTTCTTCGAGAGTTAAGCAATGTCTTAGGATTGAATCAACCCCTCGACAGTATAAAGCATCACCAATAATCACATAACTTTTAGCCAAGTGACGCAACTTACAGCGCTCATCTTTCGAAAAAGAAGAGGGAAACTTCGCAGTCTGAAGATACACAATGATATCTCCATACCAAGGATCCTGTGTAGAGATAAGAAATAAATGTTCATCCGGAAAGGACTCATCATAGATTATCTCTTCGCCACAGGGCAACTTGGAGATCAATTCTGTGAAAACCAATGATTTCTTGGACTTGGCAGACATAAACTCAAGATCAAATTCCTGCAAAATCACAATCCATCTATTGTATTTGCCCCCAATCACTCGCCTACTGAGGACAAACTGAAATGGATTGGCTGCTGCCAAAACATAGGTTTTACGTAGAAGAATGTAATGCCGGAGTCGCTGCATAGCGTGGACAGCTGCTAAAGCTAGCTTTTCTATCGGAGTATATCGAAGTTCAGGACCTACCAAGCCTCGGCTAAGATAGTATATAACATGCTCTGCAAGAGCATCATCCTCCTGAACCAGAACCATACCAATAGTAGATTCTGCTGCTGCCAGATACAAAAGGAAATCCCTGCTATAATCAGGTGGACTCAATAAAGGAGTAGAGGTCAATGCTTTTTTCAAAGCATCGAATGAGCACTGAGCAAAGTCATCCCAAAAGAATGGAACTCCCTTCTTCAACAATCTCATAAATCCATTTGTAACTTCAGAATAATTTACGATAAATCTCCGCAGAAAATTAGCCTTTCCTTGAAGACTTTGAAGTTGACGAATAGAGGACGGGGGAGGCAACTGAAGTATTGCCTCAACCTTGAAGGGATCTACCCTTATCCCTTCCCTAGACACGATAAATCCCAACAACCGACCGGATGTGACCGCGAAAACACACTTGTTCGGATTCAACCTAATCTTATAGAAATGACACCGTTCAAATACTCGACGGAGGTGAGTGGGATGATCCATTCTCTTTCAAGAATGAGCAGCTAAATCATCCAAGTATGCCTTGATGATATGTTTGATGTTGTGGAATGCATATGACATGGCTCGCTGAAAGGTAGCCCCAGCGTTTTTAAGACCAAAAGGCATCTTCTTGTAAGCAAATGTACCCTAGGGACAAATAAAGGCAGTCTTATGCTGATCTTCAGGACGGATAGTAATCTGATTATATCCGGAAAAACCGTCCATGAAGGAGAAAATCTCATTACCGGCACACTCATTGATAATTTGATCAATAAATGGTGTGGGGTAATTATATTTAGGACATACTTTATTAAGGTCCCTGAAATCAATGCATACTCGAATGGTTCCTTGCTTTTTATCTACAGGAACAGGGTTTGAAACCCATTCAGTCAAAGGAACCGGGTAAATGAACCCTGCCTTGAGCAGCTTCTCCACCTCAGCTTTGATAGCTGTTGCCTTCCTAGGATTGACCAGACGAAGCTTCTGCCTTACAGGCTTAGCGTTTTCGTAAGTCTTGATCTCATGCTGGACAATAGATGGATCTATACTAGGCATTTCCTCATAAGACCAAGCGAACACATCCCTGAACTCTTTGAAGAGATCGATGTAAATCTGAATCTCTTCAGAGGAACATTCAGCTCCATTGAAGACATTCTCGATAATATTGGGATCCCTGGAAATGTTCACTGGGATAGTCGGAGAAATCATAGCCATGTTCCCTTCAGCATATACCTGTGTTGGTGCTAAAGGGTTCAGGACTAGGCGAATAGGACCAGGAGACACAGGACTTGGAAAACTTGACTCAACTTCGCTTAACTTAGGTAAGAAATAAGACCGATGATGCAAATCATCCCACGATCTCTCTACACCGGTCATGGCTTCCATAATTGCCTCTTCAGATGTAAGAGTGGTATCAAGGCAATCCTGGGCAGAAGAAGAATTAAGAGTCCAAGCCGGAGCCACATCACCATCCAACTCCTCCGGTGAAAGAGAAGCTGGAATGGAGTCTGCAGACTCAACAATAGACTGATAAGCAATCTCAGCTGCAGACATCGGAAATGCCATTCCACCCACTTGACCTTCCGCTAATGTGGAAGTAGGGGAAGGTAAGGTCCAAGGGTCCGAGAAATAATGAGTTCTGAAGAACTCTCTTCGAAGAGGAGCCTTGGAGGACGAAATAGCATTTATATGCACAGTAGGAGGTGGGATATTGAAAGTACCCATCAAAGAAGAATACATCCCAACCCCTAGATTCTCAACAAGCACCTTGGTATTATCCAATTTTGGGACAGTTGAGTCAGTAAACGCATTCGGGTCTACAGGAGGACAGTCCAGTTGGTCCACTGTAACAATCCTCCCTTCGTGAGGGAAACAAATAATTCGAAATAATGAGGATGCAACAACATCCATCTCGTAAATCCAGTTTCTCCCCAACAGAAGGTTGTAGTCCAAGCTTGCATCCACTACCTCGACTTCTATATTAACAGTTTTTCCCCCAACACAGATGGGCAAAGCTGGGACAATACCATGGGGTCTGTGAGAATGACCATCGAACGCAGTCAGAAGATTGGTAGATGGAACAGCTGCAGGAGATCTAATTGTCTTCCAACAGGTGAGAGACATCACACATGTGGAAGCACCCTCATCAACGGCCGTCCGAAAAATTTTGCATTTCCGGTACGACGATTTAATATGAAAGGCCATATGATGGGTTAATCTCTTCTTAATATTTGACATATCAAATGTAATCATAAGAGAGTTCTTTGGATCAATAGCTCCAATAGCAACGAGCAAAGCACTGCGCTGAGCAGGACAAGACTGGAGCACCTCGAGAGCAGACATAGCACAAGGACTCTGCGCCAGATCTTCTACAACAGAGTAGTTCTGGGCAGCACTAGCATTTGGATTAATCGTCGCTCGCTTAGCAGATGCTTTTGGCATCCGAGGTAAAGGCTCGACAGTAGGCTTCGGAATATGAAGCAGCTCAGTAGCATCAGGAGCACCCTTGGCTTTCGAAGCCTCAGCTTCGCCATAATCACGGGATCTCGTAGCGATATCCGCGTGAGCACTCATCATGAAAATGTTTGATGGAATTTCCCCTTCCTGGGTGCCCCCAGAGGAAGCCCCAGGATTTTGATTCACGCCAACAACAAGTTTTTGCCCTTGGGGAAAAGGGTTAGTCAGAACAGCCTGGGAACTAGAAGAACCCTGCTGAGCTAACAAGTGCTGAGCATCCTGAATCTTGGGGCAAAGGTGAGTAAGATTGTCTCCATTACATAACTTGCATGGAAAATTCACTTTCTTCTTATCCTTTGGCCCCTCACCACCTTGCTCGTTAGACTTTGCATTACCCTTCTCATTCTTGCCCTTTTTCTTATTACGTCCCTTCGTCTTCCATTCGGATTGTTGATTTCCTTTGGGGTTAGAAGACTGAACGACATTCACTGACAAAGACTGAGAAGGCGATGACTCAACAGGCACAGCCTGACCAGAAGAAGCAGATTGTATAGACAACTACTGCAATTGACTAAGCAGGTTAGCTGCACCACTATCGATCGATCCAACAATTCCATCACCATGAGGACCGGGCTTAGGCTTAGATAAGTCTAACTTGGACTGCGGAGCATTAGGCAAATATTTTTGAAGGACCCCAGACTGAGAATAAATCAATTCAAGCTGCTGGGCCCTAAAAATGGCCTGCTCCTCGGAAAATACCCCAGACAGGGATACATCCTTAGAAATGTCTGACTGCAATGATTTCAAGAACCATTCCAAGAGGAATTCACCAAGAATATGAGCTTTAATAAGCCTCTTCCTTCTCCGCCATTCCTGAATATGATAAAAAATGTGGGTTGCATCGTCCTGCTTGAAATTAGCCAAGAGTTCAGTCCCGACGTCATAACGGACAGGCAACTGGAAGTGGTTGAGAAATGTAGTAGCCAGATCTCCAAATGTAGCAAAGCTGCCCCCAGCCAACTCAATGTACCACTTGGCAGCATTTCCCATCAAGGTGCGCTAAAAAAATCTCAACCTAATTGAATCATCAATCAGGGAGTTAGATGAGCACCAAAGATGGAAAGTGGTGATATGGTCAGCCGGGTCCTCTCCATTCTTGCCTTCAAACTTTGGAATATCTGAAGGAAGTTTGGTAGGAACCGGAGGCCACCCCAGACTATATCAGATCAGATCGTTAGTCAATTTTGACAAATCTGGCAAGTTTAACATTGCCAGAAAAGGTAAACGAGGAGTAGCTTGAGGATTCCATCCTTGGTGGGATGGATTCCCAACATTCTGAAAAGAATAGCCTGGATTTGATGAGGCACCAGGTTGCCAGAACTGACTCGTAGAAAAAGGAGAAGACCCCCCTCCCAACGAAGAGTTACCAAAGACCTGACCAGTTCCCCCTCCCAAAGTATTAAATGAAGAGGAAAGCCCCTGATAAGGGTTCCATGCATTAGACAGAGGAGAAAAATCCTGATAGGCACTCGACGAAGGGAAAGAAGTATTCCCTTGATGACCAACGTAAAACTGATTCCCAACCCTCGCTAACATAAAGATAGGATTCCAACCAGTGAAGGTTGTCGAACTCTGACCTCCGAACCAAGGGTTAAAACTCTGGGTCTGGGAGGTAAAAGGAAAAGACCCTAAGGAAGGATTCGGATTAGGAATATGTCCACTCCCGAAGGGGAACCCTTGAAAAGAAGCTAATCCACTAGCCATGGAAGACATGGGCGTAGATGCAGCTGAAGCGGCAGAGAAGGAAAACGAAGGAATCCCACTAGTGGGCATTCCGAAACAAAAGGGACCAGAATGAGAAGCTTGTGCTTGGGTGTGACCAGAGCCAAACACAGAAGTACTAGAATAAATTGTAGATATAGCAATAGTGCCCCCTCCTCCTACTGAAGCAGGGGTTTGAATGCCTGCAGTACTCACAGCCGAAGCTGCGTTCCCAGTTGTGGCCATCAAAAGATATGAATAGTATGGAGGATCTTCTGGTCTTGCAGACTCCGGTCCGATGTACTCCAGAACAAATGGATAATGAGGAGGAAGAAGAGATGGAAGTGACTCAGAAGCTTGAGATACTTCCTCTACTTCTACTTCTTCTCCTGCTTCTTGCCGAAACAAGACTCTAGAGGTGAGCGGAACGCTCCTCTCAGAATCGACACCAGAACCAACAACAGGACCTTCAAACCCTTGTGGAGGATCTCTCTCCACTGCGTTAGATACCACAGGGTGGTATTCACCTGCTAAATTACTCCTACGCCTTCTCGGAGAATGCTTTGCACTCTCGGGAGATAACCCCCGGATTCTCCTCGAACGACAAGGCGCTTGATCAGCCACTTTAATAGATTAATTAGACTCAAAAAATATCAAGCTAGGCAAGCTAAGGAGCAAAGAGCACTCACTAAAAAGATCTCTGAGATACAACTAAACAAGCACCCTTCAGGTATTTCCGCTCCGGGTGATTAGGACCGGACACCAAAATACAAGAAAGCGAAATATAGGACCTCCCGAAAGTAGTCTGGGATAATTATGGCCCAGGCCTACTAGCGAAGGTATCAGAAACAGTTACGTAGACCTCCAAACAACAGCCTTTGCCGGCACAAGCACCCAAGCTTCGCAAGGGCACCCCCCAGAAGTACTGCTGAAGTGATACGACGTCTGCCTCAGGTACCACGGGTATTCCCCCCCGCAGTCACCTATGTGGAACCTAGGAATGGCAACTATGGGAACCAATCCGTGTCAAAAGCCGGGCGGAACGGTCTTGAGGTTAGATCTAGCAAATCAGAGAGGGGGTATCTCTCTTCTCGGCCTTCACTGCCCCTCACGCTTGACTCTCTGGAGGAGAGCTTTCCCGGTCCACCTGACAGAGTTTGATTTCGCTCAATTAATCAACTTCTATGTTTTCAGTTTGAGCGGCCTTAGAGAGTTAACTCTCCACTCACCTAATCTAAGGCCCTACAACCTAGCTAGTTGGTGTATGACACTTAGTAAAAAACTTGCTAGTTGATTTTAGATTATAACGCTTATTTTAGTTGGCTTTTATTAAGTCAAGGGATATGGCAATGAAACTTGTGGTGTTTTTGACACAGAAAAGAAATTAATGAAAACCAAACTATATGCAAATGAAAAATTTGTCTTTCGATGAAGAGCAATTTCTACATGGGTTCTACGAGTTTATATATTTTTTCTTTTTGAATAACAAGCTCACACTCACAAAATCTATGAAAAAGACTAAATGCTTAAGTGCACCAAATGAAAATCACTAAGATGATGTTTACTTCTAGGATGCAAAAATCTATCGAAACGAAGAGAAATTTCCCAAGAATCCTTTAGTTTTTATCACTTTTCAGTTGTCCACCAAGCTAATTTCCAAATCAGAAACTCTCAGCATAAAGACACCAAAATGCACTCGAAATAAGAGAAAGAAACCAATAACAATTCCCTTCCCAAATCAAGTCAAAAACCAAAAGCAAGAAATCTCACCAAAGTTCCAAAAGATGAAAGGAAACCAAAACAAAAATGCAAAACAAAAGCAAAGGAAAAACAAAAATGTTTTTGTGCTTTTTGAATTTTATAAAAGAAAGACTTCAACAAGACCAAGAAAGCTATCAAAATTCCAAGCCAACCAACTCTGAATTCAAACAAGACTTCAACAAGAATGCTCCAAATCTTATACTGCTACTTGGTAGCAAGATTCATGCGAGCACAAGGAAGACAAGAAACTCAACAATTCAGCTTAGAAGAATAGCACACCCTTGCAGCAAACAAAAACTTCAAAGAACCAAGAATGACTCTTCAAAAATCGCCACAAGACCTAGTCAAATGAAAACAAGAAAACTAACCAAAAGGAGGCAAAAACTAAAGCGCAAAGCAAGACATAAAGGTAGGAAAGAGTAATCGAGCAAAAGGTCTCTGTTCTGATTAAGTAGAACAGCCAAGGATCCCAAGAAAGAGATCTCGGTACTCAAACCAGAAGTGCAAGCACCAGAAAAACAAGATTTGCCAAATGATTTAGTTTTCAATCAAATAAGAGAGAAAAAGACTGATATTCACTTCCAACCCAATCCAGAGACCACAAAGATACTACAGGAACAGATCTTCACAAGCAGACAAGACTAAAAAGCTCAGAATTTAAAAATTTCAAAACTTGCCTAGGTATATGCTACTTATAAGTTATGCAAAAAGCATGCATACGCGTCTGTGTTAAGGGAAACCCGCATATACGCGGCTTCCTCTAACGAAACTCGCATGTATACGCTACTGCGTACAAAGAAACTAGCGTATAAAAAAGCAAATAAAGAAAAATATAAAAAATCAAGCCTGGATAAAGAACCAGGTCTTCAGTCTGACCAAGAAAAGCTTTACTGGACTGGAAAAGATGATAAAAACTATTGGAAACCGTGAAAACCACTGAAACCACCCAACAGGAGAATCACAAGAATGCGATCCCCAGTGGAGTCGCCAGTTCAGTTTCGGGGAAAATCACCCTGGAGGTTTGTTGGGTTGAAACCTCCACAGATCAGGGCATGCAATTCAGAAGGACTCACACACAACCATATCCATTCATGAAAAACTAGATAGAGTAGATCGAGGAACTTACCGTAGGTCCTACGTTTGTGGTAGATCCCGCGGGTCCAAACCCCCAACAACCTTTCTTCCTTCTTAACCTGAAAACCAGAAAGAAACAAACACGAAGAACTGGTTGTACAATATATATCTACCCTAAACATTAGTGAAATCCACGTGAAACATTAAATAAACCATAATAAATGCTTAAATAATCAACGCTTTCACATATGCAAGCAGATTCCAACACGTGTATCTCAGGAACAAGATGGTTCTTCTGTATTATGAATAGCATGTACAGTAGTAAAAAGTGGAGAGATCACCTGAATCCTCCCATGATCTTTGACGAGACTGTCGTCTGGATCCGTCCCGCCCTTGCCTCGCTAAAACTCCTTCAGAAGTTGTGCACACGAGATGACATATAGAGGGATGAACATCTCCTAGAAATAAAGGTTTCCAATACTGAACAGGGAAAGTGCAGGAGGCACGGGAAATCAGACTTGGATTAGGGATTCCAACAGAGTATAATATCAATCATTTCTCTCTCCCTTAAAGGAATATGCATATGAGGCTATATCCCCAAAGTAGTTTCAACGCTGAAATAATGACAATGTGGTTAGGGTGGTTGAACTGACTGAGTAAATTTATCACAACCTAAATTTTTAAAATAGGAATTTATATATTTTTAATAATTTTAATGGCATACGTGGAAACGTTCGTATGGACTCACGTATACACGCGGAAACAAGTATAACCGCATATGATTTTTAACATCGTTTTTTAGTGAATTTTTTCCAAGTCTAGGAATGGGTGCTCAAAGCCAGCAAAGAAATCATGAATCATATGAAGGTGGAAAATGATGTTATAAATGTAGATTCACCTTTCAAGAATCACTAGAAGAGGTTGATAAATAATATAGGAAGACAAAAAACTAACCAATGGTGTACTAAATGGATTTCTTGGGAGGTAGATTGGCATATGGACTTTTGGTAGCTAGAAATTTTCCAAATAAGTGAATGTATTTGAAAACCAAACCTCTAGTTTATTTTGGCTTAGACAAGGTCTAGAATTTGAAAAGTGAATTCCCTCTTTCTTCCTCTTACATGTCCAATGATCAGAATCTGGATTGAGGGAAAAAAATTTCCTAAATAAAAATTTTTCATTTTATTTGTACACGAGTTTTTAAAAGCTAATTAACTCATAAATTTCTCACAAAATACACTTAAAGCTTGGCACAAACCCCTTCCCAATTGGCTAACTTAAAACGATCCTAAACACATTTTTATTTAACTAATGAGGGAGATAGCCCAATAAAACTAGTTTGTCCATATTCAAATCAAGTTGGTATCAAAGTACAATTTAGCTCATTTTAGTCAAGGTTAATTAGAAGAATTATCTATTGGTTTCTGTCTTCAATTTCCTCTCAAAATGAATGTGTAAGTGCTTTTGAGAGACACACTAGACCTGAATAAGGTCCAAATTTTTGATGAAAATTTGCTATGAAAGTAAAGGGTTAAAGGCAAACATGTACAAGGCATAGTTGAGCCAAATGTTCTTGAGGAAGGGCCTAATTATTTGGGTCTTGGTTATGGAAAACATGGAGAATGCTCCAAAGCCAAGGAGGCACATGAAGTTGTTCCAACAAGGAATTTTATTTCATGTTCATTACCTCAACCATGTGAAGTTTGTGTTCATGATTAATGGAAAAGTTTGACACCCACTTTGCAAGAAGATGTTAATAAACATGCAGCTAATGAGAATGTAAAAGAAGAGGATGTTGAAAGCTCTATCTAGTCATTGAATTCATTGCTAGTATTCAGAGGAGAGCCACTACCTCATCAAATTCACCTAGGACTCAAACCATTATTTTTAATTTTGAAATATCATGGTGTGTTGTTTTAATGCCTAAATCCACCACCCTAACATAAATTTTTTTATTCTTTTTTTGCAAGATTTAGTTGGTTATATTAAAAGTCAGTTGAATTTAAAATTCTTGGCTTAGTGGCATGAACCAAACATATTGTACATATTAAATGAGGAATTTTGCTCTCCCAATCATTTCTAAATCACCCATATCACCAAGAAAACATGTTTTAAAAGAACATATTTTGGCATGGGAAAGACCTTAGGTTTCAAATATTATAAGAAGGTTTTTGATATGGTTGAGAGAGTGTGGAAAATAGAATCCATAAAAAAAATTATTTTTCAAAACGTATTACTATCATGTTGACTAGGTCATGGTATGAGAGAATAACATTTTAGCCCCATTACTCATGCATGGCAAGCTAGCTACATGTGGAATTTTAACAAGACTCTAAAAGGTCTAAAATCACAAACCTCGTTAATGGTTGACAGAGTCAAATCTTACACCTAGTTTTCTATCATGCTATGTTAAATACTTGGCCACTAGGAGGAATAAGAGTTCCATTTTGTGTTATTGTATTTTGTTCCATAGTTCAAAATACAACTAGGAGTGTGAAGTTAGAGAGAAAAATGTATGAAGTTAAGTTTTTATAGCAACCTTACACGCTAAAAGTCTTAGCTAACTCTAGAGAGATTTTCATTGTCTATATGGAAGGCAAGAAGGATTATAGATCCCCTTAAGCTTAAGCTTATGTAGTTTGTCAATTTTTATCATATATTTTTTGGTAAGGGTAAATGTTTTTTTATCTATAGTACAAGTCATGAGTTCCCCAATTTTACCTTATGTAAAGCATGATTCTAGGCTTACTACAATTTGTACTTGGTTTTTTATTGTGATGATGCCCTGTCTCAATCACTTGGCCATCTCTCGATGGGTAGTTAAATATTTATAACAATACTTAAGTAATATTTATCTAAATTTGTATTATGTGAAATTATGTAAAAAATGGTATACGATTTTTCATAAAATTGGGTTGAGTTTATCATATATTTCAATGCAAGTTGATTAAATATGTTTTCTTTAAAAGGATCTAACAATTTTGTTAAGGTATGAATTTGCAATTTTGTGTGGCTCTCTATCAACATTCACTTCCTCATTTCTAGAAAAAATCTACTTGCTCATTCGTATACCCACTTTCTATTCAAATGCATGAGTTTTGAACTCTCTGTAACTATGTTTTTCCACGCAGGAAAATTATATGTCAATATGTCATGCTTCTTTATTTTATCTTTTATAGATGACCGGAGCATCCCTTTTTAATCTATCCCTTTTGACTTCGGATATGTGGGCAATACTCATCCGCATATTTTTCTATCATAAAGCAGTGAGTAAAATTGTATTCCATTTGTGTCAATGTTAAGGTTAAGCACATGGATTAAAGTTTTATATTTAAAATACATTGTCACGGTGTACATTTATATCTAAAGAGTCCAAAACCTCATTCAAGACCATATGTTTTGTTGATGTAGTTTGATTGGTTATATTTCATTGATTTTGCAGTTGTTGC